>JANAVB010004398.1:11517519-12006488 GCA_029216955.1 Iris pallida
CAACCCACCTCTCCTCCCTCCCTCGAGACCTCCCTCTCCTCCCTTCCTCACGATACTATTCTCATCAACCGGGAAAGGTCGCGTCGGTTACCTACCTTGAGCAGTCCGAGGCAATTCGGGCAGACACAGAACCTCCTAATCCCGCAAAGGTCACTCAGCCCTCTCACACCCACATCTTAACAGGCAGATTCTGGCAGGCCAAGGAAGCAGGGTTTCTGGATCGTGGCAACCCCTTTTGCGCCCTGGAAGATCAGGACAAAGACCCACTCACCAACATGGCCACAGATGGTAGCAGCGATCTAGACATGCCTATCAATGAGTCAGGAAGCAACGGATTCATTAGCGCCCCAACCAAAAAAAATGCATCCAAGAAGAACAAAAACAAACAAAAGCAGATGACGGCAAGGACTACCAGGTCCGCCTCGAAGCACAACCAATCCCACCCCCTTTCTCCATCTGATGCTTAACATTATCTCCTATAATGTCAGAGGGCTCGGGAACAAATCGACGATGAATAGAATTCTCAGTCTCACCGTATTGACCTCTTAATCATTATCGAACCAAAAATCCCTCAAAAAAGACTTAAAGCCACTCAACTCAAGTTAGGCTTCCCGCACGCCATTGCGGGCGACAACGACATCTGGATTTTTCTTGCTCAAGAATTCCAATTCAGTACCATCCACGACTCTTCCCAGGATCTTACTTACTGGGTTGAACATCCGGCTCTTAAGTCCCGATCCGTCATCTCTGCAGTTCATGGCAGTTGCGACACTCCTGTGCGTAGACAACTCTGGGCAGACCCCTTGAGGATTCATCTGCAGGGCATGCCGTGGCTTTGTATTGGCGATTTCAACACGGTTGCTAGTATCGAGGAGAAGTCCGGTGGGCGCCCCCCCCAAGCCAGCTATGGATGATTTCAACAACTTTACCTTTCACGGGAACCTCACCCCAATACCCTTCATCGGCAGTACATTTACCTGGTGCAACATGCAAGAAGGCCACAGGCGACAGTACTCCCGACTTGATCGGGCGATGATCAACGACGGATGGTCCGACATGGGCCTGATCACCAACCTCTCCCATCTTAACTCCACCGAATCAGATCACTCCCCTCTTCTTGTCCAAATCAAAAGCAATCATACCAGCAACAAGAAAGCTTTCCGCTTCCTCAACTTTTGGCGTCATCACCCGCATTTTCAAAACACGTTGCTTCGACATGGAATTCCGTATCGGACACTGATCCCATGACCCGGATGGCGTCTAAGCTCAAAGCCACTTGTAAAGCCCTATCATCTTGGAGCAGAGAGGCTTACGGCGACATCTTCCAGGCCATTCGCGAGGCGGAGGACGACGTCACCCGCACGGAGTCCTCTTTTGCCATATCCAACTCTCCGGAGACCCGTTCATCCCTAAACCTTGCCAGAGCTCTTCTTAAATCTAGGTTGAGAGTGGAGAATGAATTCTGGAAGCAAAAAGCCAGATTGACCTGGGACACCGACGGTGACCGCAATTCTAAGTTCTTCCATGCATGCGTTAAAGGCCGCAGGAACAAATTAACATTACACCGGATTCTCGACGACAATGGCAACATTATTGACGACCAGGCCGGGATCCAGGTCACAGCCGTGAACTTCTTCTCAAGTCTATTCACCAAGGAGCGGGTCGCTAGAGACGAGACACTATTGTCGGTCATCCCCCCTCTCATTACCGATCATGATAATGAGAATTTGCTAGCAACCATAAATGAGGCAGAGGTCAAAGCTGCGGTCTGGTCCATTAACGAGCAAAGTGCCCCGGGGCCTGACGGGTTCAACGGTGTCTTCTTCAGAGCTTGCTGGGACATCATAAAAATGACTTAGTTGAAGCCTCTATTGCCTTTCTCCAAGGGGCTAGATACCCTAATTCAATCTCCTGCGCCAACATCATCCTTATCCCCAAAAAAGACAATCCAGAAACCTTCAAAGACTTTCGTCCGATCAGCCTCTGTACCTTCACCAACAAGATCATATCCAAGATCATTGCCAATCGGATGTCCGACCTTCTCCCCAAGATCATTTCCGAAGAGCAAAGCGGGTTCGTCAAAGGCCGTAATATTACTGACAACATCCTTCTGGAGCAAGAGATGATCACGTGCATGAAGTTCCCGTCTAGGGGGGAACGTTGCCATCAAACTTGATATGGAAAAAGCATACGACCGTCTAGACTGGCAATTCATGATATGGGTGTTCAGGGCCTCTGGCTTCTCCGAAACTTGGATTGACATCGTCTTCATATCTATCAACAATACGTGGTTCTCCACCATGATCAACGGTCAGGCGGCAGGTTTCTTTCGCTCTACTCGCGGGGTTAGACAAGGGTCCGCTATCCTCTACTATTTTCATTATCGTGGCCGAAGCTCTCAGCAGAAACCTTAACAACATATCCAGTAAGGCCGGCTTTAATCACTTCCACACTACCACCGGATGCCCCCTCATCACCCACCTGGCCTACGCGGACGATATCCTCATCTTCTCCTCAGGAGACTGTGGTTCGATTGAGGTAGTCTTGAGCACGATCGCCAGTTACACCAACAGCTCGGGTCAGCGAGTCAATAATAACAAGAGCGTCATCTACACGCATCACAAAGCAGACAGAACCCACTCCTCCCTGCTCGCCAACAAGACCTCTTTCAGAACGGCCTACCCCTCCTTCATCTACCTCGGTTGCCCGCTGGTAAATGGCAGGGCCAACGCCGACATATATGATCACCTTGCAGACAAGATCCACAAACTAATCACTGGATGGCACAATGCAACCTTATCCCCAGGAGGTAAAACGATCCTCATCAAACACGTTTTATCGTCCATCCCGATATACACCCTGGCCGTCTGCTTCCCCCCTAAGAAGGTGCTACACTCTCTTGAATCTCTCTTCGCCAAGTTCTTCTGGGGTCAGAGCGATGGCAAAGACAAACATCACTGGGTCGGTTGGGAGTCGATGGCCAAACCCACTGGAGATGGTGGTCTGGGCTTTTACAGACTCGCCCACATCGTGGATGCATGTTCCTTAAAGCTATGGTGGAAGTTGCGCACCGAGACCTCCTTTTGGACGAAGTTCATGAGAGCTAGATACTCTAGATTCTCTTACCTGTCGGAGGCGAACACTAACAATAGATCCTCGTCATCTTGGTGCCGCATCACTCGGGGACGCACCACCGCTGAACCTCTGATTTGCCTGCAATTGGGGGACGACACCTCCCTGGCCTGTCGGGAGAGGTGGTTAGGAACAGAGATCATTCAGCCCAATATTCTTACGCCTCAGGGGTGCACCATTAGAGACCTATGGGAGGACACTTCCGGTTGGAATTGGAGGAAGGTCAGAGATTGGCTTGGTCAGCCGGCGGCCAACAGTCTGCTTGCTACGAATATGCAGATTTTTGACACGCCCGACACTTGGAGATGGTCCCCCAACCCCGGTGGGACTTTCAGTTTGGCGTCCGCCAGTCGTATTGTTAGAGGGGGCGGGGTGCCGAACATGGTCTACGCCAATTATTGGCAGGCATGCATCCCCATCAAATGGTCCATCCTCATCTGGCGCGCTCTTCACTGCAAGATACCGACGGACGACATTATCGGATCATTGGGATTCAGCCTCGCCTCTAAATGCCACTGCTGCGAGGAGCACAACTTGGAATCCGCCGAACACATCTTTCTTTCGGGGGAGCTGGCCGTAGGCACTTGGTCCAAGCTTCATCACAGGCATCGTATGGGTCAACCAATCGGGGGCTTCTACGATCTCTTGGCATCCTGGTCCCATTCCCACGGGCATCAGATCGTAGTAGCTGCTGGCATTTGGGTGCTCTGGAAGAACAAGAACAAATTTCGTTATGAAGGGCGCCAACTCCCCCTCCTCAGATTTATAAGGAAGTCATCAGACAATGTTTCAAGGTGAGGAGGCGTTGCTCTCACGTCTCCAACCTGTTCTGGAAGACCCTGGCCTAGGCCGGTGCTTCCTCCCTTCTTTCTTTTGGTACG
Organism: Iris pallida; assembly: GCA_029216955.1. Classification (NCBI taxonomy): domain Eukaryota; kingdom Viridiplantae; phylum Streptophyta; class Magnoliopsida; order Asparagales; family Iridaceae; genus Iris; species Iris pallida. The sequence continues at coordinate 11,521,533 of JANAVB010004398.1, forward strand.
CGTGTGTTTCGCGCCTTCTGTTTTTTGGTCGCGTTTGCGCGCTTACTTGTATAGGCTTCGGCTTTTTGTGCCTATATTTTTAATAAAAGTCTTCTTTCCTAATTTTTTTTTAATATATATATATATATATATATATATATACATAAGTATTTAAGTATATATAAGTATAATAATTAAAAAAAATACAAAGGAAGAGCCCGGCCCAGCCATCCCCAACCAGGCCGAGCTTTTCAGCAGCTAGCCTAGCCCGAGCGGGCACCCCCCCACATTCTCCAGGACCCCCACACTAGCAGAACTAAGCCCAGGCCGAACCCTGTAACTCAGCCGAATATATACATATATATATGAACGATAGAGAAAGCGAGATCGAGAGAAAGGAAAACCCTAACCAACACCCCACGACCCCCGATGTCTGGGCGGCCACCCGCGCTCGTAGAGCCATCGCGCACAGGCCAGAGCCGCCGGCCAGGCATGCGAATCCAACAGTAGCTGCGAAAATAGCGAGGGCAGCAGCAACTGCAACCAACCGAGCACCCCCTTTTTCGAGGTTAAGTTCTCTCCCATTTTTTGATCATTTTTTCATTCTATCAAATCCAGCATGTACCCTATATGACCCTCTATAACACCCATAAATTAGTTCAATTGAAATCAATCTGAATTTCGAATTATTTCAGCGTGAAATCTACGAAAACCCTATCCCGGACAGTTGAAAACTGTGTCAGAAACTCGACTTGGAAGGCGATTTCTTGCCAATCCATAGACCGATTCGAAAAACTGTTTGAACAGCCTTGTAGACAACATAACCTAGATTGTACCCTACTTTTAGTTTATTTTCTACTTGACTAAATTCTGTTTAAAACCGACTTGAAAATCAGGAAAAAAACTGAGAAAATAGTTTTCAAAACTTTAGAAAATCTCCAATACCACGTGCGTCCCGCCAAATCGGACGACTTGGTCACAAACCGAAAGCATCAAAAGGTGCGTATCGGCTTCATGGACTTGTGAGTTTTGACAGAATTCAAATTGGTCGCGTCTGCGCGACGAATTTGATGCGTATCCGTCAAAATTTGCCGTATTGGCCTCTGTGCAAATTTCCCAATTACTTTGTGCATGTTCATCAGATCGAGACGAAACTTGTGCCACCAGGACCGTATCATTTTTATGGTCCTGTATGCCAAGTTTGGTCCAATTCTGAGACAGTTGATCGGATCGCCGTTTTATGGGCCCCACGGTCCGACTCAATGGGCGATTTTGTGCATGGCCCGCCGAAATCCAACTTTGGACATACGGTTGGATTCGTATCATCAAAATGAATTTGTAGACATATAGTTTGATGACTTTAGAGACCATTGACTCTGGCACACTTTTCGGTGCAAAGCGGGCCCAACGATGGACACCGTTTTGATCCAAAATTATCGTTTTGTCCCTGTGTCCAGAATTGGACTTATGGACAGGCAACCCTAGCTAATTTGACTATTCTGAAAATGTTGGTAATGTTTATTTCAGCATCCGGAGACTTTTGTATGTGTTGACTGATTGTGGCTCATTGAGTGGTATAGTATTATCGGTTTCACCAGCACAGGACCTCAGGCGAGCATCTCTCTGATAGTTTTTATATTTGATTATCTTTATGATTCTTGTACGTAGTAGTATTTTACATTGATATCCTGTTGATTCTTGACACGATGTTACACGAGATAGTAGTTATGGATTCTTTACATGTTGTTCGTGACCATTCTATTACCGTGTTCGTGACCTGTTTGGATCCATGAGTACTGGTCGAGCGGGAAAATACTCTAGACATGTAAACAAATCCAAAATTATACTTGCCTAATAGCAGCCTCACACTTCACGTATGGGTACCGGATCTTTTTCTTGCCTAATAGCAGTCGCACATTTCATGTGCGGGGTGCCGGATTTAGCCTTAGCCGTTTACATGTCGAAGTAGTATTTCAACTCATTAGATAGGTGCAGTGTCTAGTTCTATAGTATATTGCTGGTTACAGGTCTTTTCTGTTTTATTACTTACTTGCCTTGTTCACCATGCCCAGTTTCTGTCATGATTCTACACTTGTCTTTTCGTCGTGTATTTCATTATTATTTACAGATTTATGGATTTCTCTGTTGTGAGATTTTACTCGTTCTATTCCTGACTGGAAACCAATATTTTTTTAGGTTTAGCCGCGATCACTCTTAGCACTGGGAAGACATGGATATGCTGAGGTCAACCTAGATAGTAGAATTAGCTGTCTTTACTATTTTGAGAAATATTGTATTTTCTTTCAAATATAAATATTGTAAATGTTGTAATCAAGTTTAGAAATGTGAATGAGCAATAAAGTTTATTTCGAGCATTTATTTCTTGCGGGCTTGAGAGCGTTCTACCGTTGACTTTGCGGCATAGGCTGGCTTGGACACGTCTCGTATCTGAGAAAGTTGGTGCAGGTCGTGACAAGTTTTTGTGGTGGCCCATACAGGTCAGCTTTTGCAAATTGTGCGAACTCATTGTAGTACCATATTAGTGCGAGCCTACGACTACAAAATTCTCATTCACAACTTAGGTTAAATTGATTTAAGAGAATGACTAGGACTAGGAGCCCTTGTTCAAATTGATCGTTGGGTAGTTAAGGTTGTCAGATAGGCCATGCAATTTAGATAAGGAATTATTGAATTTAGATAGCTCGCCAGATCTCAATAGATACGTTATTACTTTTGATATGATGATATGATCCAATGTGGGGCTACTACTCACTTGGTAAGCTAGGCTTTCCTAGAATTACGGCTTTAATCTTGATAAACTGTTCAATTTTCTTTTGCTCTATTTAGATATAAATCTTATATCATAAGTTAGAATTGCCTATTTTAAATTCTATTTTGCTGTAAGGAACTGGTTTATAATTTTTGATTATACTATTCATATACGAATCTTGAGTTAGCTTTGATTCAAAGTTTTCCCTCAGCCATTTGAAGTGCATATGAAATGAATATTAGGATGTCCTTACTCCTCTTGTCTCCAGTTATTTCCTCCCCGATCAACCTTTTACTTTAAGGATTGAGACTTATAGGTAGATGTTTACGCTTTCTATCATAGTCAATTAGTTTCATGAACCTTTAGCAGCTCCTTGACGTTCTTAGGAATATAGTTGGAGTAATTTTAACGACTGCGATGGTCAGCCAGCAGCGCACTGGCGAGGCACGACCCATAGAATTAAAATTATTTCAAGGAATCGTAGGTTATGGAACATTGCTAAAACTATATCCTCGTTGACCTCTTTAGATCTTTGATACCCTTGTATCAATATAAGGAAGAGTATCTGATAGCATATCACATCTGAATCACGGAACCAAGGGTTTACCACAGCCAGAATACACGGGCGAGGCATAATTCTCGGTAAATGACTTCAGACGTGGTTACAAGTTTAGGATACTATAGAGGATAGGAGAATACCCTGTATGTCCCATAAGATCCAAAGCCAATACTAGTGAAAGTTCTGTAAGTTGAGTAGCACGTCTCCCAACCTAGTATTCTGTGGTCCTCGTGATCTATTAATGAGGTAATTGACTGACATTAATAGGTTTACCTAGAATATAGAATTCAGAGGTCAGATCCATAACCCATTAGTCGACCAATGCCTTATGGATAGAAAGATAGTAGGAAGACTGTATAAGCAAGAACACCAGGTAAGGTTTTGATTCTCTCACAACTCAAAACTACTTGTGCCTCCTTTTCAAAAATCTCGCATACTTGTATTTTGACTATCTTGACCAATGCTGCTATCACAGCCTAGTTTTGTAAGCTTGCTCTTTTATCGAGCTTGATTCAAGACATAAGTTTATTGGGGACGCCCACTAACATATTGTCTAATCAGAATCGATGTACTACGGTCTGATCAACCTTAGTGCACTCGTTCGCTCTCCCTCAGATTAACCTACGTGGATTGAGATGTAGATGTCTCTAGGATCTCATCCGCGACTGTTTTGGTAATTCCTCTTGAATTATACATTCGCCTTTGAATCACGTAATTGTATTCAGTGACATCTCTCTTGAACTCTTTAGTGTTTTTGTCTTTCACTGATTGGAATGACGAAAGCTCGTAATTGATAGATAGATACAGAGTGTCCCCCACGGCTATGATAGTTGTATACACAAGTGTAGATTCCATCGGCCATCCAAGTGACTGGAACTTTGCCTTGAGTTACTCGTTCTCCTCTCAACCTTCAAACTACTATTGGGACCTTCTAGCCATCCGAATTTAAGAATGATTAGGGCTTTATCCTTAGTCAAAATGCCAACCTAGGAGACTATCTCTTCTCTAAAAACCAATTGTTTTGAGTCTCTAATTATTTGCTTGAAGCTTGCTTTAAACTAGCAACCCTTAAGCCTTAACCCAACCTTTCCTCGACCAAAGTCCACAGTTTAGACATGAGATGAAAAGACAAAGATAAGGACAATCATTTACCATGACTATGGTAGACACCCATCCTGAAATTGGTTTCGACAAATATTACCATAGTTGTGTAAATTTTATTATTAAGACCTAACTAGTATTGGAACACCACAGTCACTAGCTAGCCAATACCATCGTTTAAATACCCTGTTATGTTAGGATCTACCAGTTAGCAACATCAATACATAATCACTACAGCCCATACCACTAGAACCCTTGTGACAATAGTCTGGCAGGCTTGACGCAAATAGAAATTTACGTCCCAACTGTTAGAAATCACTTCATATGATGTGCCTTGGAGTTGGTTACCCCGTCGATAACTCTTGTATACTATGGACGAGTAGAACATTCTATTTTATCGACCATGTGTCATTGTACACACTCGTTTTCCATTTATTAAGGAATGATCCTTGACTTGACGTATATCTACCATATCCCGTTATGCCGTGCCTTATTCATTATTAACAAGAGTCGAGGTACAATATCCGGACTTTGGAATTCTTCTGACCTCATTATACCTAAAACCATATCCTAGCTCCTAAGGTGGGTAGAAGTCCTCAAGTATTCGGAGTTATAAATGGCTAGAGAAGGTTATCAACTATTTTGAGGAGATTAAGGTTAATGTGGACTTTATTTTGAATTTTAAGGAATAGTTATGAATTAGAATTTCGAGGACAAAATTATTTTTAAGGTGGGTAGATTTGTAGCTCCCCTTCCCAAAAATCTAGAAATATTTTTATTATTATTTATTTTATTTGAATGGTGATTTTTAGATTTTATAAATAAATATTTAGTTTATTATTACGATAGATGACTTTAGCCATGGTGGAGTTTTGAGGTACAAGACGGCTAGGAATTATGGCACGGATAGTGCAGTGGCGTGCTTTGACTATGTATTAGCCCTGGTAGGGAAGGTCGAGCCATAGTGATGTCCTAACTAGGAAAACCAGGCCAAGTTGTGACATGACCATTGTAAATAGTTTAATTATTCATTATTAATATTATTTGACATTTAAGTGACCCGATCGTACCAAACTGGTCCGGACTTGACCCGAACCAAACTCGGGCCCATGTAATGTTGTAGAGCGACCAAAGACGTTCACGACGATAGATGCATTGTATGAATGGGCGTACTTCATAATTTATGTAATGGTCTAGTAAATGTTTTATATAAATAATATTTGCCATATAAAAATCTCGATAATGTTTTATTTGATGATTGTAGTGAATATTTCCTTAAACATGTATTTTAGAATTTTTGTAGGCTATATAGGTATGTACATGTGCATATATATTATTATATTCCTGATATAAAATTAGGCTTTATATATATATAGGTATAGCTATCTAAGTGTAATTATTAATATATATATGTATACAAATTAATAATGCTGTATTATAAATATTGATTATATTTAAAAATATTGTAATGTCTATATGTAATTTATGGTATATATATATATATATATATAAAATATATGTATATATATATATATAAAGGAATATCTTGCACTGGTATTTGCTATCCAGAAGACAGGCCACTATGTGTTTAGGCAGACGATCCACATCGTATCTAAAGTCAATCCTCTCAGAATACTCATGACTAAACCAGGTTCTCTTAATTCGCATTTAGCTACATGGGCAATGCTGTTGTCTCCATATGATATGTTGTTCGTTCCTCAGAAGGCAGTAAAAGGCCAAGCGTTAGCTGATTTTCTAGCAGCTCATCCAGTGCCAGAATCTTCCAAACTCTACGATGAAATCCCAGATAAAGTAGTGGAGTCTAACACTGCAACTGAGAAAATCTCCATTTGGCGAATGTTCTTTGACGGTGCATCAAGAACAGGGCCTAAAGGAAATATCATGGTCAGAGTAGGCATTGTGCTTGTGTCACCCGACCATCAGGTTTTATATCGTGCATATTCTCTCGTGAATCCTGTACCAACAACGTGGCTGAATATAATGCCCTATTGATCGGCCTTCAACTGACAAAATAACAGGGAGTTGACTATCTAGAAGCTTACGACGATTCTAAGCTAATAGTTAGTCAGGTCCGAGGGGATTATGAAGTTCGTCACGAAGATCTCATCCCATATCACAAAGCGACAATCGAATTGGCTTCTACTTTCGCTGGATTCTTCATCGAGCACGTGCCTCAACTACAGAATATAGAAGCAGATGCTTTAGCAGGTCTCGCTGCTTCCCTGACCGTTCCTACCAATACTCAGCAGTCGATCACAGTGTCTGGTCGAGAACTATTCTGTGTGGAAGACGCCTTGCATATTCATCACAGTTACACAACGGAAACAAATGTCGATGTTAAAGACTGAAGATTTCCTTTCATAGACTACGTTGTCTATGGAATCCTCCATGAGTACCCAAAAGAAGCAGTATCTGTCCAAAGGTGATCCCTCAGATTTTACTATGATACAGCTACCAAAATGTTGTACCGACGCTCTTACGACGGGCTACTATTATGATGTTTATCAGACACAGAAGCCAAACATGCACTCTGGAAGGCTCACGACAGAGTTTGTGGTGCATATCAACCAGGCCCCAAATTACAAGATTGCCTAAGACGAATGGGTTATTATTCGTCCACGATGATAGCAGATGCTGTTGAATATGCAAAATAGTGTAGGGCTTGTCAGTTCCACACCGACTTCATTCATCAACCTTCGGAGTTTCTACACCCGACGGCAACATCTTGGCCTTTTGAACCTGGGGTATGGACGTCATAGGCCTAATCAGTCCGCCATCTTGCAGAGGATATCGGTTCATCCTAGCTATAACCGATTACTTCTCTAAATGGGCGGAAGCTATACCCTCACCGAAGTGAAGACGTCGAACGTGATCAGTTTCGTCAAACATCACGTTATCTATCGCTTCGACCTACCTCGTAGGATCATCCATGATAATGGTCCACAATTCGTGAGCCATGTATTCTATCGGTTCTGTGATAAGAATCGAATCCAGAATGTAGCCTCTACTGCCTACAATCCAGCTGCTAATGGGTTAGCATAAGCCTTCAATAAAACCATCATTAAACTTCTCAAGAAGTTTGTGTCTTCAAACAAGCGTGATTGGTTTGAGAAGCTCGGCGAATGTCTCTGGGCCTATCGTACAACGGTCTGGACTCCAACAGGCAGTACGCCATTCTCTCTGGTTTATGGGAGCAAAGAAATTCTTTCCCTAGAAATCTATATTCCTTCTCTTCGAGTAGCCTTAGCCAGTGAGTTGACTGCCGAAGAATGCTACCGTCTGCGACTACAGGAGCTTAAAGCGCTATACAAAAATGCTTGTTAGCTCAGCAGCGTATTAAGCTATACCAAGCACGCCTTTCCAAAGTCTTCAATAAAAAGGTGAAGGAAAGAATCTTCCAAGTTGGTGATCTAGTCTTAGCACTGAGAAGACCAATGGTCATGATGCACAAGACAAAAGGAAAATTTCAGCCTAAATGGGAAGGTCCTTTCGTTATAGAATTAGTGTACTCTAACGGTGCGTATCGACTAACCAAGCCTGATGGTGACTTTCTCATGATGCCTATCAACGACAAGTTCCTGAAGAAATATTATGTGTAACCTTTTATAAACAGTGTTCACATATTTTCAATCATGTAAATGTATATTGCAATGTTTATGTGATTCAAAAAAATTATCTAACTATTATCCGTATTTCAAGAGTCTTGAATACGCCATGGATAATAGGTCCTCTAAAAATATTTTCCCAGTAGAATCATTTCCGTTTGTGACTCTGCCCAAACTCGGTTTGACGAAACAAGTCACGTTCCTATTACCTCTGAATTATTTTTCGATAATTATTTCCCCAGTGGAATGATTAAGAAACGTTTTGCCACGTCCATATAACCTTTGAGCAAAGCATTCATCAAGGATAATCACGTCCATACTACCTCTGAATTATCCACTCCTACTTAATGTTATATATCCTTCCACGTCTATATTACCTCTGGTTAGATATAGAACATCCTCTACTATTACGTCCATATTACCTCTATTAGCAGCTTCTTTCAACTTATTATCTATATTCAATAACCCTAAATATAAAACGGATAATAGGTCCACGTCAAATTCCTCAGTGGAATACCCACCAGAAATATCCGTACTACGTCCACATTACCTCTAGTTCTGATATTTCACAAAACTTCATTCATGAATTTTGAAAGCCAAAATATTCTTTATTAAAACATCTATCATAAGACGGAGAAAAAGATACAAGAGTCTTGACGGCTAAAAAAGAAACAATTATAAACAAAAATCTGAGGGATACACAATCGATTGATAATATCCCTTAGAGCCATAATTTTGGCTTCGGACTTCGCGGCAGCACGACGGCGCACCTCCTCTTGACGAGAAGCTTCATACTGGAAGGGGATCAAATTCATGTGATCTCCTTCCAACTTTACCAACTGTTCTTTTAAGTAGTCAAAAGTTGTGGCGGTCATGGCAGCCTGAGCCAAATAGTCCTCCTGTTCAGACGTCGCTGTCCTCAAGCTGGCCTCCAGTTGAGCAATCTTACTTTGGATCTGTGCAATGTGATTATATTTCTCAATAATCTGTGCAGCCAACTTATTCTTTGAAGCAGCACGTGCCTCACTCGCAGCATTGAACTGCCCATACTGATCAGCCAATTCACTGATCTCTTGAGCGAGGGCATCCTTTCTTGCTTGGAAAGTAGTCTCCTCCTCTATAAGAGCCACGATTAAAGCCTCGTCTTCTGTACGGAACAACGACATCGAGCTCCGTTGTTTGGCATCCCAGAATTTGGCCACCTGACCCTCCAAATCCTTCAGAACCCTCATAAGAGCATTAGCTCGCTCTTCATAGCCGGTGATGCTCTCAAGGGCCGCCACTTGGCATTCAGCAACATCCTTCATAGGGCCAAAGGTGGCATTCTGATTCAGGACTCCAGGAAGCTTTACTTTCAGGACAGAATAGAAAGCTTTGACGACTTCCTGGACCATCTCGTCGTCTTCAGTGGAAGTCATCGGGGAGGATGCTTGATGAGGCTCTTCCGCTCCAGGTAGAGATGCCTGACAAAAAGCCAAACCTGACAAGAAAATAATATATGTATCAGTAACCAAAAAAGGAGAGTGCGAAAGAGTTGTAATTTCGTACCTTCGGCATGCTCAATGCCAACTTGGGCTAAGTCATCGATCTTGGCTCCAGGAAAACCGAAAGCAGGCCCAGGCTGTTCAAGAAGAACAATATCAAGGCCTCGAGCAGCATCAGGTCAGGTATCTTCTACGGCCCCGGCTGGACCGGGAGCAGATTCAGCAACAGCCTCCTCAGTAGGCTGTTCAACCTCTCCTTCTGCAGCTGATACCGGCTCACTAACATCTCCCTCCACAACAGCAAATTTAGAGGAGCCGGGGACAACCTCTGTTTCTTCCCTAATGCCTTGGGCTATCTTTACGAGTGGTTTCTTCTCCTTATCTACAAGGGAATATACAATCATGGTTAGCCTCACGAGGAGCACGCAAAATTGAAGTCGAAAAATCTCATCCGAAGAGAGGCACAAAGATAACGTACCCACGAGAGGATGAGCCGACTGGACTTGATTTTCATCCAAGTCCTTCATCATAGCTCCTATCGCAGACATATCCCCCAAAGAAATGTCATAGGAGGGACTGATCTTCTGATTGCTGTCATGGTCTGGGCCTTCGCCCGGATCATCCCGTCGCTCAAGCCTTACAGCTGAAGAAGATTCGCCCTCATCCATCGGTTGAGGACGAGCCGGGGACACTGTTGTCAGGTCCACTTCCTCAGACGAGGAGGCACCTACCTCAGCTGCAACTTCAGGGTCCTGTGTAAAAGACAAACGCAAGGGTGAGAAAGCTTCTAAAGGCTTGACCAGAACGACTATGGAGTCTAGGAAGGGATCTACCTCCCGTATAGTAACGGCCTGCGACGCCGTTCCACTTCTTCCAGTTTGCCGGAAAGACCTTCTCAAGGGAGGTGAGTCAGCACCCACTTCCTTGGCTCTCCTTAGGGCGACAGTCTTCTTCTTCCTCTTAAAAGTTGGCTCCTGGGCCAATTCAGTTGAAGCTTTCCTCTTTTGAGGAGGATTGGAAAGAGCAGACTCATCTTTCGTGTCCTCCTTTGGAGGCACTACCGGCTCCCTAAGGGTAGCCCTCGGCCGTAGTACTGTGGCTGGCTTCACGGCTAGAGCAGCGCTCTCCTTCTTACGGCCCTTCGGCACCTTTTAGGCACGTTTCACAGAAGGAGGGCCAAATCGAGTCCCCAATATCAAGCTCTGTTCACGATCATACCGAGGATGAAAAGTATTGATCTGAACATAAAACTTGGAGGCAGCATAGTACAAGTGAGTCTCGGGTTTATCCGAGGACAAAGTGAAGATTGCCCTCGTACATCCGGCATTGTAATATATCCAGGCACGTGCCCCGTCAATTAAGCTTCTTATTGACTCCACGTGCGGGCTAGCATTTCCTAAAAGGAGCTGGCTGTAGACAAACTATCGCACGAAATGACTCGACAGGTATGGCTCCAGATAGGCATGGTTCCTGTTTCTGAGCACCAGATACGACGGTCTAATAGACTGAAGCCAGTGAAATACCCCAACAGTCAAGCTAGTGGCATGAACTCCCTCATCCACTAAGGTATCTCCTGCACTACCGCTGCCGGACGGAGGAGATACCTTGAAGAACTCGTAGTTCTGTAAGAAGTTTAAAGCCCTTCTACAAGCGGGTACACCAGTGACGGCCTAATTCGCATTACGGAATCTGCAAAGAAAGGCGTCTCCCGCCAAAGAGTCTGTCGCCGACCCAGCGTTCATCAGGGTAGGACAATGTAGTAGCAGCCACCCCATCAAAAAATGATACGAAAGTTCGGTCCGGACAAAGTTGGCCCTGCCGTCAGGAGTCACCGCATTTCTAACAAAGTCACATAGACCCCGTCAAGTGGCGCAGACCATCGCGGAAAGTAAGGCAAGATGGTATCCTAACACCAGCTTCACAGCCGAAAGTATTATACTCCGGCTCATCCTCTCAATAGTCACTAAACGCCCAGGGACTATACAGTCACGAAGCCAGATCATCAAGAAAGCTGCCAGCACGGCTTTCTCCGACAGCAGATATTCAGCTTGACGGAAGTAGTGGCCGATCGGGGACTTCCCCTCAGGATCATCACTATCCTCAGTATCTATTATATCATAATATGCCGTCCGAACTTCTATCTCAGACTTGGTCATAGATTTAAAATCGAAAAGGAGGCCGAATGCTCTCCTTCTCCTTGGACGAAGACGTAGCCCATCCAAGCTCTTGTGTGGGGATTGGCCCCCTCGGTCCTTCCTTTCTTGTTGATCATATGGCAGATAAGGAGGTGGCAGAGTAACTCCTTGTATACATCAATCATCTCGGAGTTCTCATTCTCCAGGTCTCGGAGCTCCTCATCACAAGGCACGTAGTCTTCATACGGCACTGTGCCCCAAGGAAGCATCGACACTTCCTGCATTTCATAGAGAGACAATCCCATCTCCCCGCCCGTAGTAAAGAAAGTACAAGTATGAAGGTTGTATAACTCTGCCAAAGAGACAAACATTGGCTAGTTGACCGTTAGGCCATATTGGGTGGCCCTAATAGCATAAAAAAGGCCATTAGTTTTCAGGATGGCTTCATACGTGGAAAGCACCCAGTCAGTGAGGTTGCACCAGAATAAAACTGGATACCTCCAGCCTTCCATCCGCATCTTCCCTACAGGATACGACACGTCTTCCGATATCATCAGACTATAAAACGTGTCGGCAACATAAGGGTGGAGATCAGTCGGGATGTCGTTTATTACGACACAAATTTGCAGCCCCCTCGTGGAGTAAGATGTAGAGCCCCTGACACACTTGAAAGTGTCCTTCTTCCTATCTTCCGAGTCGAACTGTATTCTTCCAAAGACGAGCCCGGGGAGCTTAGAGTTTAACTCCCATTTCATCTGTCGCCATGCGGCTAAGACAGTGAATGCACACAAAGGATACTGACGCTCCATCGACGGTAGCCATATTCTCTGATTGTTCAGCCTGACCACCATTGGGTTTCTCAAGCGTATCGTCTCGCCATCTTTGAACCCTACACTATCACCAAACAGAAAGTACAGCTTCTTGAAATAACGTGCCCCTTCAAGCAGGAGCTTCTCATCGTTAATCATCTGCTTCAAAAAAGTTTGAACCTGTTCAAGTATGGCAAGCATCCATTCCGTAGGCTGGTTATGACTGATCTTGGCCTGGACCTTGATGACCATGTTGGTTATGAGACTTGTGTCGAGGACGTGACAATCAGAGCCGAAAGGGATTCTATCAAGTTTCGGGATAAACATGTTAACTGCAAAGACAGAAGAGAAAGTCAGACTCATAATTTGCAGAAAAAACTAATTGCTGGAGGAATCCTATGTGCCCAAAGGGAGAGCTATGCTATATGCCCACTGTATCACGAAAAGACGGTTCATGCTTCTTTCAAAGTATTTTGAACTCGTTCAAGTATCGAAAACGGGTCTTGTATAAGCATGAAAATTTTAGCAGTCATGACAACCATACATCTAAGCCAGAACATGCTATTCGCCCAAGTCACCAGAGCATGCTATGCGCCCAAGTCACCAGAGCATGCTATGCGCCCAAGTTACCTGGGAAAACTATGCGCCCATGCGCCCACTTTAGGATCCTCCAGAAGGGGGCACATAGCCTTGTTTCAGGCTAAGCGCCCAAGTCAGAATAGCCCCTGACTCGGTCAAACCCACGATCAATCGTGCACCAAAGCATATGGCCACGTCAGTCTCCACGAGCAGTCGTGCACCGAAGCATGTGGCCACGTCAAACCTACGATCAACCTACGATCACACAGTCTGCATGCGCCTACACTCTATGCACCCAAAGCAGGACTATGCGCCCACATGAAAATCAGTGTATTTTTTCATGTGGGCGCATAACATCATTCTATCACAGAAACGACTATAAAAAGGGGTCTCATACCTCTTCAAAGCAGAGAACGAAAAACATTCTTAAGAGCCAAATTGTTGCACTTCTTGCCAGTGAGCCGAGAGTTAGCAATTTTCTTAGGTTTTCTCCCACTTTTGTAATCGGAGTATCAATGGAGTAAAGGAGGAACTGCCGCTCGATCTCCTTCGTCCCATTCCCCATAATTCTTTTTGTACTTAGGGATCCTCACCGTAGGATCTCTTAAGCATACTCGATTTATGGTGCCTTGTGCCAATAAGAAAAGACAGTATTTCTTCTTCTTTTTTGTGTGTCCACACTAGTGAATTTTGAAAACATCTAGTAGAACGTCGGTCCGTGAAGGGTTATGTAAATCCATCTCGGTGGGGCATAAAATCTTGTGCGTAACACTCTTCTCTGTTGTCTATTGGTTATGGTCAAACCTAATTTTAATAATTGATCTATCCTGTCTCGATAGGGTTACTTGGACGACTACTGAGAACTGCTACTGCTACCGTTTAAGACATGAAGCCATTTTGCCGTATGAGTCTGTATTTCCATTATCAATATAATTTTCACAATTTATTGAGTCTAGAAATATAATGTACACCGAGTCGTACTGATAAATAGGCTACCCCAAAATATTTTTAAAATATCCTATGTTTTGAAAATAAACCTATTTACAAAAGCTCCTAACTGCTTGACTTTTCAAAAAGCACAAAATTTGATTTGCAAAACCCTAATAAATCAACTATGGACACCAAAATAATTCGGCCTGAGTTCGCCCCGAGTTCGGTTAGCGGACGTTGGATTTTGAACCCAATCTTTTCGTATTTACGGATGCAACGACTATCTGCCGATGTCACGACCCACACCCTAGAGTAAGGGCATGAGAAGTGGGTACGTCCAGCCTACGTCGCAGTGTCGGCGGTAGAACACTATCCTAGGTCAATCATCTAACAATATAAGGTACCTGTACAGTATATATACTCCGAATGGAGGTGACATAGCAGAATACAATCTCAATCACAACTAAGGTAGAAATACGATAAGATAGATAGATATGAAACGAATCCCCAAAATACAGATAGATAGAGAGTTCTAAGTGTCTAAGATAACACCAAATCCAGAAAACATCCCAAAACTCAAATACAGTAATCCAGAGAATAATACATCTGATAATCACTAATCTAAGCTAATGGTGTGTCATCCACTGCTAATGGATCCTGCTAGAGATCCAAGTCGCAGCAGTCCTCTAGGTTAGTCCAATAATAAGTGGTACAGAGCGCCTCGTCCTCATCCTCTGTAATATTTTCAACAGGTCCAGTCAGGACATGAGCGAGCATAATATATGTCATGCAAATCATAACAGGTTAGGAAATATAAACATGCTAGAGAGTAAGATACATGAACTGAAGAACAATATGATATAAAAGAGAAAGACCGTAAGTAAATATCTACAATATATATAGAGAACTAATCAATGACTAGTAATTCAGAGTACAAGATAAACATGTGAATAGCTGGATGTGATTCATGACTATACTAAAGAGGTGATTCATGACTATACTACTTTGGAATTATTCACATGTTTATTTCTACTCTCCCATCCCCAATCAATACACAAGGATCCAGTTAAGTTACGTTAAGATTCATGACTACGCTACTGGCTCATAAAGAGTGATTCATGAATAAATTCGTGAAGGCTCTATGATTCATGAGAGTACAGGAATCACAAGCAGATTCATGATAGATTCATGATAATAGAAGCATGAGATACATGATGTAAGTAAACACACGAGACATAAGTATCTGATGCTCCCGAGAGGGATAACATCTCATGAAGGGATCCATATAGTACCAATCCGTGTTACCAATGTGTCAGCATCAAGTAAAGTAATCTAAAGCAGGAATATAATCCTAAACAAGATATAAATGATCAGAGAATATACTCACCTGGTATCCTAATATCTGAAGAGAATATACTGTCTGAGGAGTAGTGTCTGGCTCCTATAGAACAGTACAAGTCACTACATGTCCAAAATAGTAAAATAGACTGCTACAATGCATTCTACATGATATTTGGGTCAATCTAGGCTAAAGTCAACCCTTGGTAAACTCTAGTCAACTACACTAGTCAAAGTAGGTCAGCTAGGTCAAGCCTAACCCAAATAAGTCTCACTAAGCCTAGATAGTCTATCCTAGCAAGCACACAATATCACAAGGCCATACCAGTCTATCAACACACAATCACATGTATATACATGCCATATATACATAGGCTATATTATAGGAATCTTCATAGGCTATGTGCCATAGGCTACATAGGCCAATACAATCTATATTGGTAATACATTACTTTCACACATTATATTCATATACTATTTTAATATAAGCAACATTACATATATATATATTGCATTATAGGCAATATGCATATACACTATATATTACATATTTATCTAGCCAATTAGGGATATTATATATATATATATATATATATATATATATATTTTATATATATATATATATATATATATAAATATATATATATATATATTTTTTATATAAATATATATATATATATATATATATATATATATATATATATATATATAGGTCCAAATATATATAGGTCCAAATTGAGGAATTGTTCTGGAAACAAAAGGCCAGACTGAAATGGGATCTGGAAGGAGAGAAGTATACTCGATTTTTCCGTGCGTGCACTCGGAGCAGGCAGCGGAAGGCCATTCAGAAAATTATTCGAGCTGATGGTTCAGAAATAGGTTCTGATGCGGAGGTGGCGGCAGAGGCTTCTTTCTTTTACTCTAAGCTTTTCCAGGCCGAGTTGACTTCCGAGGATGATGCTTTCCTCGATGTCATCCCGAGCATTATCTCTGTGGAGGATAATTTTGATCTTGTCCGGTGTCCGGATAGATCGGAATTGTTGGAGATTGTTCGTGGGATGGACCCGTCTAGTGGTACAGGGCCGGATGGATTTTCTGGGCGATTCTTCTCTAGTTTTTGGGATATTATCACTGCTGACGTGGAGGAAGCCATCGGATCTTTTTTCTTGGGTGCCCGCCTTCCAGATTCTATATCTGATACTTACCTATTCCTTATTCCCAAAGTCGAGCACCCGAGGAATCTTTCTGATTTCCATCCTATTAGTCTTTGTAATTTCTGTAACAAGATTATTTCCAAGGTTCTTGCTTGCAGGTTACGGGACGTACTTCCCAAAATTATTTCTCCGGAGCAAAGTGCTTTTGTTAAAGGGAGAGAGATTGTTAACAATATCATCATTGCCCAGGACATGGTGGCATCTATGAGAGGGAATCCAATCATGGAGGCAACGTTGCAATAAAGCTTGACATGCAGAAGGCTTATGACAGAGTTAATTGGCATTTCCTCCTGCGTGTGCTTCGGAGATTCGGTTTTATTGAAGCATTCTGTGATCTCGTTTATCGTCTTCTGGCGGACACCCGGTATGCGGTTCTTCTTAATGGCACTCCTACTGATTTCTTCCCGACGTCTCGAGGGATCCGGCAGAGGAATCCTTTTTCCCTCCGCTCTTTTTATCATTGCCGCGGAGGTGCTTTTTCGAAATCTTAAGCTTCTTCAAGACACCAATAGGCGATCTTCTTTTCATACTCCGATTGGGGGACCGCGTATCTCTAATTTGGCTTATGCTGATGATGTCCTTATTTTCACTTTGGGAGATATTGCTGTTTTGCGTACTCTTCAGCAGGTGTTGCATCGCTATGAGGCTGTTTCAGGTCAGAAGATTAATTATTCCAAATCGGCCTTTTATACTGCTAATCCTTTGGCAGAGGATCGTGCTCAGGACTATTTCTGCTCTGTTTGGATTTTGCACCGGTACTTTGCCTTTTGTTTATCTGGGATGTCCTTTAACATGTAGGAGACGGAATACGGGGATGTTCAATCATTTGATTGATAAAATCAGATCGAAGCTGTCGGGTTGGCAAAACAAGATCCTTTCTCCTGGGGGGAAGCTGGTTCTTATTAAGAATGTCCTTACATCTATTCCTTTATATACGTTGGCTGCATGTTGCCCTCCTCGGGCCGTTATCAAGGCGATTGAGAGGTTTTTTGCGGCTTTCTTTTGGGGTAGCAAGGATGGAGTTGCTAAGAGGAGTTGGTTGGCGTGACGTTTTGCTACCTGGACCAAATCTGAAGGGGGTCTTGGGATCAAGTGCTTGAATGATAATATGGATGCATTCTCTATGAAGTTATGGTGGGAGATGCGACATGGAAAGGGTCTGTGGGTGGATTTCCTTAAATCAAAATACTTTCGTAAGCGACATCCTTGCGAAGCATTTTTGACTTCTAAGTGTTCTTCCATTTGGCGACGAATTTTGAGGGGGAGGAAATTGGCGGAACCACATATATTTTTCAGATTGGGACGTGGTGAGGGTTCTGCTAGGTGCAAGGCGTGGATCCTGAAGGGTATCAGGTTGGGTCGTATTGCTGACCAGACGGTCGATGGGGTGGCTTCAGGGGCCAGAAGAGGCACGGGGAGACGGACAAGGGTGCGGTCTGGGGCCCATGCGTTGGCGTCTGGAGCTTCCGGGTTGAATTGGCGGATCCATTGGAGCGATGGGTGCACCCTTCCGGGCGGGTGGCGGCATCGGGGAGCTTCGGAGATCGGCTAGGTTGGCCGGGAGGACGGTGATTCTTTCTCATCGACCGGTGACTGTGAGGGTTCTTTAGGAAAGGGGAAGGAAGATTTACGATTCTAGGGCGAGGAACTCTGAGAATGGCGGTCCTGCTATTCGATCTTTCTGGTCCGACTTGGGCTGGAATTTCCATTTGACCGCGGAGGTTTTTGGGAAAGAGGCAGTGAGGCATCTCACTGCGACAAATCTGACTTGTACTAAGGTTCCTGATTCTTTGTTTGGGGTGATCGGTATGGTGCCTTCTCGTTGGCAAAGGCATAGAGGGTTTGTCTGATCCATCGTCCAACTTCCTCCTTACTCTCTTCTATTTGGGGCCAATGCATTCCGTCGAAGTGGAGCGTTCTGATGTGGCAGATCTGTCATAACCGGCTTCCCACTGATGATAACATCCAAAAGATTGGCTTCCATCTGGCATCCATTTGTCATTGCTGTCAGGCTGGGCACGAGGAGAATCTCCAGCATATTTTCTTCCTTGGGGAGCTTGCTTCGGAGGTTTGGTCTGTCTTCAGGGGCTTTTTCAAAGCACGGATGCATCGTGATTTTTTGGTTTTCCTCCGAAGGTGGTGGCGTGGTCCGGACAGTCACCATAGGAGATCTATGGCCGGTGCGATTGTATAGGTGCTTTGGAAGAACCAGAACAAGCATCGTTATGAGGGACGTAGTGCTGGTGCTGCTTTCTTGGTTCGGGAGGTGAAACGGCAGTTCAAGAAGTCGCTTTCGGGTTGTCGTCATCATCCGCCTATTCCAAGATGGGTTTTTGATTAGAGTCGGTTGTCTTTTCTTTTCTTTGTTACCTATGAGGTCGGATGTACTCATTACCCTCTTTTTCTAATAAAGGTAACAATTCCTGTTAAAAAAATAAATAAATAAATAAATAAATAAATAAATAAATAAATAAATAAATAAATAAATAAATATATATATATATATATATATATATATATATATATATATATATAAAATTAGAGAGAGAAAAGAAGGACAGTGTGTGCATATGTGTAGTGTGTGTGTGAGTGACATATGAGTGTGTGTGTATGGAACATAGGCTAGGGTGTATCTCAGGTTTCAAAACAGTGAAATGAGTGTGTGTATAAGCTATTTACAGGTTTTAGAGAAATGTGTGTTAGTAAGATACATACATTAGTTTGTAGGGTGTGTCATTTCTCTGTTTACATGTGTGAGAGTGTGTGCTAACAGTATGTAAATCCTTAGAAAAATCAGTAATGTGTGGGTATATAGGGATATGTCAATATTGTGTGTGTGTAGGTGTTGTGTCAATATGAAAACATTGTACAAAAAAACAGTGTATAAATTCTCAGTTAAATACATATGTGTGTGTGTGAAAGTCACAATTAAGTTCTCAGGTTTTGTAGATAGGGAAATGTGTGGGTGAAACTCAGTTAAAATAGTGCAAGATTCAAATATGAGTGTCTAAGCACTATTAAGATACAAGGTTTTAGCGACGGCACTATCCGTCGAAAATCCGTCGGTAATTCCCATTGTCGACGGATTTTTGACGGATACGGGCTGAAAAATCTGTCGGGAATAACCTCGTCGCTAAAACTAGCTCGTCGCTAGTCCGCCGCTCTGCGACTAATTAGCGACGGATTTCCGTTGGCAAAATAAGTGAAGAACAAATAGGCAACTCAAGAGGGGGGGGTGAATAGAGTTTATGATAATAATATCCAATTAAAAATTAAACTCTTTCACCAACAGTAAATAATCAGAGTAAATGCGAAAATAGTAAAGAGCAAGAAAGCATACGCAAATACAGCCGATTTTAACCTGGTTTCCCTCGTGGAGGACTAGTCTAGGCCTGAGAACTCTAGCTCAGGATTAAATCCACTATTTGTGAAATAGTAGTTACATCCCGTGCCTTTTCTTCAGAAGAGCACGTCAACTTCTTACAGAGATCGCAAGTGGCGATGCTTGGAATTTTCCAAGCGACTTCTTGAACTCTTGCACAAACTCCTAACTAAAAAGTACTGAGCACTTTGAGGCTTAGGGAGCTTGTGGCTAGTAGATGAGAAGGGTATGGCTTGTATAAGGCTTTAGAGAGAAGAGAAGAGAAGATTGGATGAATGAAAATGAGAGAATTCATGGCCTATTTATAGGATACCATACAGGCAGAATTCGGCCAGAATCCTGGTTGAAATATTCAAAAATTTGGCCGTTGGACAACTTGCATCCAGCCAACCCTAAAAATTAGGGTCCTGGATTTTAGGAGGCAGAGTTCGGCCCGAACTCTGTGTGGAGGCAGAGTTCGGCCCGAACTCCGTCTCCAGAGCACAGAATAGGTCAAATGGGCCAATGGGCTATTTGGATGTTTGGTGGGGCTTTTGGTTTGAGGTATAGGTTTAGTCTAAGTCTCAAAATGCTCAGCATAACTCAGTTTACATAAGTCTAGACTCAAATAAATATGTAAAATACAGACTTAAACTATGAAGCATTGCAGGTACGAGCTGTCGTCTGGCTTGTACTGAATTTAGTCTTCATGTGTCGTATTAAAATATTACAAGTATCATGTTATCAATTGTATCAATATATGGTTGACTGTGATTTTGTGTCAACAATCTCCCCTATATTGATAATTGACAAAATAATATTTGTATATTCAATATTCATACCTGGACACATTAAAAAAATAGTAGCGTAGCTTCCCCGTAATTAGTGTAGAGCTAGCAATAGCTCCCCCGTAAATATTGCTTTGAACCTGTTGTTCTGATAAAAACAATCTTTCCCAAAGCACAGATACACAAAGCCAGAGAAAAATGATATAATGATGTAATATGAATATAGCAAAATATTTCTTCCCCTTTTGGCATTTATCAAACAACCAAAAATAATGATTGGCAAGCACACCAAAAATAATAATGATAAACTGCATAAACTGATAAACGGCATAATAAAATGTCTCCAAGAGTCACATAATAAGGTCCAATACAACCAAAGTGCAGAAATAAAACAACTACATCAACTAAAAATACATAAAAGCATAAACTATGATCCTCAGCAGCAGCAAATAAAAATCCACATCCATTATCCAGCTCGTGAAGGCCCAGCGTCGTCGGATGGATCAGTGAAGGAACGACGAGGGTCCACGAAAGCTGCATCCGGATCCAGGTAGCGGATAACCCAAGGGTCATCGATACGGTATCCATCGCGAGCAGGGTCCCGCTCCATGGGAATAGGCATAGAAGGATGTCGGGACATAGAGTACCGAATATCATGCAGTGAGTTGCTAATGGCACTCATCTGCAGGGTAGTCCGGTAGTCAAGCTGAGTCCAGCGATTATCCTCTAAAGTGAATCGATCGCGGAGCATAGTCTGGAGTGACTCAAGAGTAGCAGCAGCAGGAGGAGGATCCTGTTCAAGAGGAGGGGCGTCGGGCTCATCGTTAGAGTGCTCGGACACAACAGGTAAGCCAACTGCTGCCTAAAGCTGCCGTACCTTAGAGAGGAAGGAAGGGGCATGTAGGAACTGACACTCATCAAGAGGTACACGAAAAGCACGAAAGAGCATAGAGAGATAAAGAGCATAAACCAAGGATCTTGGTTTCTTCCTAGCATTAATCATCCAGTCCATTATGGTACGTGAAAGAT
This sequence comes from Iris pallida, assembly GCA_029216955.1. Classification (NCBI taxonomy): domain Eukaryota; kingdom Viridiplantae; phylum Streptophyta; class Magnoliopsida; order Asparagales; family Iridaceae; genus Iris; species Iris pallida. Next base: position 11,543,235 of record JANAVB010004398.1, read on the forward strand.
TAAAAGTAACATAAAAATGGAGGTGATACAAAGCAGAGATTTTAAAGTATGTAACCTCATCGGTCGATCTTGTTTTGGGCAGAATCGTGTTAAAGACGATCCGATGAAGTTCATAAAAGTAAGGATTGAGAAACTTGGCGAGAAGCTTGCGAGGACGTGTGTTAGGGATACACAAGTCATCCTTAAAGCTTTCTAGGGATGACCCATCGGGAAACTAAAACTTGCAAGCTTCAACAAGTTTCTTCCGTAAGTCAGGCTCCGGAAGATCAAGGTGTTCGGCCAAGTCAAAATCATCAAAAGAAATATCAATGCCCGCAACCCGAGAAAATATATGAGTATCATTGAGTAAGGTTGCAATAAAACATTTAGATGGCATTGAGATAGATAACCGAATTGGTGGTGACAAGTTCATCAAGACATAGATCATGAAAGAGTGAATCGTATTGTAAAAAGATAGTAAAATTTATAGGGTGACCCGCATACACCAGACGTGATCGAAAATTACTAAACCACTCATTGGAAGCATCAAGTTATACAAATATCCGATCATCGTACGTGTTGGGGTCGAGTGGACGAGGTGGGTTGAACAACGGGATGAATGGGTTGTTGATTTGGTTGTTCAACGGGTGGTTCAACACGAGGAGGAGCATTCGAAGAGGACGCACCCTCGGTTCGAAGTCTCTTCCCCCTATTGAACAACTTGGGAGCCATGAAAAAAAAGAAATTGAGGAAATTTAGATGGAGAGAAGTGTGGAAATATACCTCAATTTGATGATGAAAGATGTAGGAGAATGGTGAGAGAATCCTTCTCCTTGAGTTTTGAGAAGAAATATGCTCTAGGAAGAAGAACTAGGGTTAGGGTTTGGAGAAAAATAGTTTGGAGAAGTTTAGAAGGTGGCAATGGAGGAGAGAGAAGAGGGGAACCCAGTTTTTAGTATAGGGGTTCGAATGGTCGGAACAAATGTGGACCATTGGATCACAAGCTGATCAGCGGCTGAGGCTGCTTTCGATTCTGGAACAGTCAGACCGAATTCGGCCCGAACTCTAGGTAAGACAGAGTTCGGCCCGAATTCTGGTTTCTGTAACCAGAATAGAAATACGCTAAAAACAAGTTTGGTCATGTAAGAGAGACTAAAAGAAATATGATAATAAGTAGATGCAAATATAAAATAAGAAAACCAAGTAGCGAATAGCAAAAAATTTAACGCTGAATCAAAGTAAGTTTGAAAGTTTGAATTTTAGCATGTGATAAATAAAAGTAGACCATATAAAAAATAAGGAAATATGCCACAATTCAATATTTTGAAGCTGCCATGAGGTAGCTACAGGGGCCGGATCCCAGCTAGCGGTAGTCCTGAGGACTAGTGCACCGTGTCGCTTAGGCTTTTACGCCTTGTTGTCAGAAGGACCCTTTCGGCTTGAACCCATAGCAAGTTCATCATAAAGAATCAAGACATAATCGATATTTACGCAGGTTACTTTAATGAATAACTACTTCATCCAAAATTTCTAGTTCACGACAAAGGAAGTTAAAACGCTCTTCGGATAGTGGTTTGGTAAAGAAATCTGCTAGCTGATGATCGTTGTCAATAAATTCTAAGTTAATAGTGTTATTTTGCTAATGATCATACAAAAAGTGGCGACGTATTTCAATGTGCTTCGTACGTGAGTGACATATGGGGTTCTTAGTGAGATTTATAGCACTAGTGTTGTCACAAAATATAGGAATGTGCATAAAAGATAAGTTATAGTCTTCAAGGGTTTGCTTCATCCACAGAATTTGTGCACAACAATGACCAGCTGCGATATATTCAGCTTCTGTTGTGGATAGTGCGACAGAATTCTGCTTCTTGCTAAACTAAGAGACTAAAGCCTTTCCTAATAAATGACACGTGCCGCTCGTACTTTTACGGTCGACATTGCATCCGGCGAAATCAGCATCAGAGAAACCAATGAGGTCAAATAATGTTGATTTGGGATACCATAGGTCCACTGTAATCGTACCCTTAAGGTATCGAAAGATACACTTAACAGCAGTCATGTGTGATTCCTTAGGATTAGCTTGATATTTAGCACACAAGCAAACGCTAAATATAATATCAGGGCGACTAGCAGTTAAATAAAGTAGACTGCCTATCATAGCTTGATACTTACGTTGATCCACAGGTTTGCCGCTTTCTTCTGGTTCTAGTTTAGTTGTAGTAGCCATTGGAGTGCTGATTGGTTTGACGTTGTCAAGATCAAATTTCTTCAGCATGCCCTTTGTATACTTTGACTGACAGATGAAAGTTCCATTTGATGTTTGTTTGATATGCAGTCCAAGAAAGTAATTGAGCTCCCCCATCATGCTCATCTAGTGTCTTTGAAAGATTTTATGAAAAGTGTAGTGTCAATTCTCCCTTTTGAAAAACCTTTTTCAAGCAAGAAATTGCTTAGCCATTCATACCAAGCTCTAGGGGCTTGTTTGAGGCCATATAGCGCTTTCTTGAGCTTGAAAACATGGTCGAAAAATTTGTGATTTTCAAAACCAGGGGGTTGTTTTACAGAAACTTCCTCCTTAATAAATCCATTCAAGAAAGAACTTTTAACATCCATTTGAAATAATTTGAAATTTTGAAAGTTAGCAAATGCGCAAAGCATCCGAATAGATTCTAATCTCGCAACTGGAGCATACGTCTCATCGTAGTCGATACCTTCCTCTTGGTTGTATCCTTGAGCTACTAGACGAGCTTTGTTGCGTGTAACTGAACCATCTTCATTTACTTTGTTTCGAAAAACCCATTTAGTACCAATGATCGAGTGATTTACCGGCCTAGAACAAGTTCCCAAACTTGGCTCCTCTCGAATTTGTTGAGTTCTTCTTGCATGGCAGAAATCCAAAATTCATCATTAAAAGCTTCTACAATATTTTTCGGCTCAATTTGTGAAATGAAGGCAATACTAGCAATGGAGTCTCTTAATGATGATCTAGTACTTACTCCACGTGAAACCTCACCTATAACCAAATTTTCTGGATGTGACGGCTTGAAAGAGAATTTCTTTGGCAAGCCCTCCAGAGAATTGGTTTCAGTGGTGGTATTCATTAGAGTAGAAGCTGATGGCTCAACATCATCATCAAGAGTAGCTGCTGCACTGTTATCCTCATCGAAAGTCACATTAGTAGACTCTTCCACAATTAATGAGCGTTTGTTGAACACTCTATATCCCTTGCTCTTGGCCACATAGCCAAAGAATATACCATCGTCAGCTTTGGCATCAAATTTGCCTAAGTTGTCTTTGGTGTTAAGGATAAAACATCGACAACCAAAAGCTCGAAAATATAAAACGTTTGGAGTTCTTCCAAACCAAAGCTCATAGGGTGTTTTCTTTCGTAATAGGACGAATAAGCACCCTATTTAAAATATAGCACGCTGTACTGACAGCTTCAGCCCAAAAATATTTCGGAAGAGAGAATTTATTTAACATGACTAGCCATATCGCCAAAAGTCCTATTCTTCCGCTCCACAACACCATTTTGTTGAGGAGTTCTTGGACAAGAAAACTCATGATTAAAACCATTTAAATCACAAAACTTTTCAAAATCACTATTTTCGAATTCGCCTCCATGATCACTTCGGATTCGAGTAATCATGTAGCCTTTTTCGTTTTGAACCTTTTTAGCAAATATTTTGAAAACTGAAATGGCATCACTTTTATTTGTAAGAAAGAAAACCCAAGTAAATCTAGAAAAGTCATCAACTATAACAAAAGCGTAGAGTTTTCCACCAAGACTGGCTACTCTACTAGGGCCAAATAAATCCATATGAAGTAATTGCAAGGGTCTAGTAGTACTTACAGAGTTTATAGAATGAAATGAGGACTTGGTTGCCTTATTCAATTCACACTCGGCACATACCGTGTCCTTTTTGAATGTGATGTCGGACAAGCCTCTAACTAGCTTCTTGGTCGATAGCCTGGATATAGTGTCCATATTGGCATGACCAAGATGCTGGTGCCACAGTAATCTTTCATCCTTGTGAGCATAGAGACATCTTCCTGCACTGTTAGTATCTCTAGATAGATAGAAAATGTAAATGTTATCCTCTTTCATCCCTTCAAAAGCAATGTCTCCTGTTGACCTATCATAAATATAGCATTTATTTTGTCCAAAGTTAATATCATATCCATGATCAGCAAGATGACTTATGCTGAGCAGGTTATGCTTTAACTCGGTCACTAGGCAGACATCCTTTATTACAGGAGAAAAAGGATGACCTATAGTACCATTACCAATAATATACCCTTTTAGGTTGTTGTCGAAGGATACATACCCTTCCCTCTTCATCGATAGTGATGCAAAAAGATTTGCGTCTCCCGTCATATGTCACGAGCATCCACTATCGAGAATCCACTTACTCTTAGTTGAGGAGGGAAGGTCCACCTACATCAAGAGTAGATGTGACCTTTGGTACCCAAGTTCTTGAGGGTCCTGAAAAGTTAGTTTTCGGCAACCATGCATATATGATCCTATCTACTAATCTTCTAACTCTACATTGTGGTGAGATGTGTCCATGTAATCCACAATAAGTACAGATAGCATTCCTATTTATGTTAGGAGTATGTTGATGATGTCTATATGTAGAGTGGTGTGGAGTAGCATGGTGATGATGTCTATATGTAGAGTGGTGTGGAGTAGCATGATGATGATGTCTATATGTAACATGGTAAGAGTGGTGTGGAGCATGATGATGACTATATGTGGCTGCAGGATGATGTTTATATCCATAAGCAGTGTGATGGTGATTTTGTTTATGTGCAACATAGTGATGATTATATCTATGTGTAGCATGGTGATTATGTGTCATATGAGAATTATTTCTACGTGCATGTGGTTTGTGTACTTTGTGAAAGTGGGTGTACATATAAGCATGATTACGTGCTGCAGGTGGATGACGTGGTTGACTAGTATGAGTAGTGTCATGCTTTGTGTGTGTCTCATGTGATTGGGTTTGAGGTTGAGCAACCTGTTTTCCCAATCTAGTCTCTAATTTCTTAGAAACAGCCTGCAGTTCATTAATCTTAGTATTCAAACCATAAATCTTAGTGATAGAGATCTTGTGTCTATTCTTTTCTTCAGCGATCTCAGTATTGAGTGCTGTGATCTCTTGTATTTGCTTTTCAATACGTGCTTCGGCATCATGTAGGCTTAATTTAAGCTTAGACACCTCATTTGTGACTTCCGTGGGTGAAGTGTCTCTACTATTATCAAGCAATGAAGAGAGTCTTTGAATCTTGACTCTATAACTTTTGATCTTCTCCTTGGCGTATTTATATTTACCAATGACTTTCTTGTGGTCATTGAGTAAATCATTGAATGCATCGCCAAGTTCATCAAAAGTGAAATCATCGAGAGTTTCGCTTGTTATCTTGTCGGATGTAGCCATTAGACAAACATTGGCGGTATCTTGAGGAGATTCCTTTTTTTTCCTCGGAGTCACTAGCTTCGCTTTCATGCCAAATGCTTGTGTTGGCATATTTCTTTGAGGAGGCCTTCTTGTATGGTTTCTCATATCGGTTGCTCTTCTTTGTGAATGGACAGTCTTTTCGGACGTGTCCAGTCTTCTTGCAACCGTAGCATGTTGGCTCTTCTTCGTCACGTTCTTATGGTTCCTTCTTTCTTCGATTGAAGCGAAGGAATTTCTTGAAGTTGCAGACAAGGAGAGCTTGGTCTTCACCTTCCGAGTTGTCGTCATCCGTCTCTTCAGGATCAGCCCTTCGTCGGTGAGCTTTAAGGGCAATCTCCTTTGTCTTAGGAGCGGGCTCTTCGAATTCTTTGAGGTCAAGCTCATGAGTCATCAGCTTTCCCAATAAAGTCTCCATGGACATAGTCGTGAGATCATTTCCTTCTATGATGGCTGTCACCTTAGGGTTCCAAATCTTTGGTAGCCCCTAAGTATCTTGCGGTTCTTCTCGTGATTTGTATGTTGTTTGTCGAGAGAAGACAAGAGGTTGATGATATCGAGGAATCTTGTAATCATTTGTGTGATCGTCTCATTTGGCTTCATCTTGAAAGCCTTGCCTATATTCTTGAGTGAGACGACTTATTTTTGACTCCTTCACTTGAGTGGTTCCTTCATGCGTCACTTCTAGAAGTCTCCATACTTCGTGAGAGGTGGTGCATGTTGAGACCCTGTTAAACTCATTCCTGTCTATAGCACAGAATAAAGCATTAATAGCTCTTGCGTCTAGACTCGCCTGTTTCTTCTCCTCGTCAGAATATTTGTCATGAGTTTTCTCAACGAGATCACCATTGACAACTATCCTGGCGGACTTTTTGTAACCATCGGTGACAATGGTCCACAGGTCGAAGTCTAGCGACTTGAGATAAAAACTCATCCTTGTTTTCCAATAGGTGTAGTTAGTTCCATCAAATAGGGGAGGCCTGTGAGTGGACTGTCCTTCACCGTGATTGGAAATCATGGATTGTGTGGTTGCCATGGATCAGCTCTAGGATGTTAGTCCTTGTTGAGAGAACATAGCTCTGATACCAATTAAAGAACAAATAGGCAACTCTAGAGGGGGATGAATAGAGTTTATGATAATAATGTCCAATTAAAAATTAAACTCTTTCACCAACAGTAAATAATCAGAGTAAATACGGAAATAGTAAAGAGCAAGAAAGCATACGCAAACACAGCCAATTTTAACCTGGTTTTCCTCGTGGAGGACTAGTCCAGGCCTGAGAACTCTGGCTCAGGATTAAATCCACTATTTATGAAATAGTAGTTACATCCCGTGTCTTTTCTTCAGAAGAGCACGTCAACTTCTTACAGAGATCGCAGTGGCGATGCTTGGAATTTTTCAAGCGACTTCTTGAACTCTTGCACAAACTCCTAACTGAAAAGTACTGAGCACTTTGAGGCTTAGGGAGCTTGTGGCTAGTAGATGAGAAGGGTATGCTTGTATAAGGCTTTAGAGAGAAGAGAAGAGAAGATTGGATGAATGAAAATGAGAGAATTCATGGCCTATTTATAGGATACCATACAAGTAGAATTCGGCCAGAATTCTGGTTGGAATATTCAAAAATTTGGCCGTTGGACAACTTGCATCCAACCAACCCTAAAAATTAGGGTCCTGGATTTTAGGAGGCAGAGTTCGGCCCAAACTCTGTGTGGAGGCAGAGTTCGGCCCGAACTCTATCTCCAGAGCACAGAATAGTTCAAATGGGCCAATGGGCTATTTGGATGTTTGGTGGGGCTTTTGGTTTGAGGTATAGGTTTAGTCTAAGTCTCAAAATGCTCAGCACAGCTCAGTTTACATAAATCTAGACTCAAATAAAAATATAAAATACAGAATCAAACTATGAAGTATTGCAGGTGCGAGCTGTCGTCTGGCTTGTACTGAATTCAGTCTTCATGTGTCGTATTGAAATATTACAAGTATCATGTTGTCAATTGTATCAATATATGGTTGACTGTAATTTTGTGTCAACAATAAAAACTTTTAGCGATGGCGTACCGACGACTTTCCGTCAACTACGACAGTTTAAATTTTAAATATATTCATAAAATTAGCGACAAAATAGTTGTCGCTAAGGCGTCGCTAAACATGTATCCGAGGGCTTCTGATACGCAATATCCGTCGCTCAAAGCATCGCCATCCTCGACGGATTAGCGGTGGAAGAGCGACGGATAATACGTCGCTACCCTTCTGGAAATCTTTCATATATTCCAGAATATGAGCGACGGAACGTCCGTCACTCTTCCGTCGCGTAATTTTTCCAGAAATAGGCCGACGGATAATCCGTCAGGAAACCTGTCGCCAACTGCAAATGTCAGTCGGTAATCCGTCGCTGCCTGCAAAAGTCCGTCGGCAAGCCGTCGGCAATCCGTCGCTAACTGAAATATTTTTGAAAACAAAATTGCAGGAAAGAGACTATTCCCTGTAATACAACATATTCAGCATCCACCATACACAAATATAACATATCCGACATCTAATATATCCAACAAATATCCATATTGCCAACACAATATCTCCAAACATCCAATATATCACAACATATACAAAAAATATCCAACACAATGACCAACAAAATATCCAACACAATATCCAACACATTGTCCCAACATACATAACAAAATATCCAAACATAAATAACCCAATACAAATACGAAGGCTCAATCTGGTTGCGTTGAGACATGTACCATTCTATCAGCCACTTTACAAAATATCCAAACATAAACAATCCAACACAATGCCTCATAAAAGACCGCAAGTCAGACGATAAATCCCCACAGCCAGGGATCATAGTTGCGTTGAGGCATGTACCATTCTATCAGCCACTTTGCATACAAAGGCTCAATCTAGTTGAGGTCTTCTGTAGGGACAGGAGGGTCGGTCCCGATACTACTACTCTCTGACGGTGGCTCCTCCTTAACTTCAATCTTTGGAGCAATCTCTTCCCTGATGGTCATCGGTTCTTTCTTGACCTCGACCTTTGGTAACACCACCTCCTTAACAGTCACCGGCTCTTGTTTGACGACGGGGACTTCCTCCGTGTCGACCTCCAAGGGTTCCTTGCCTCGGCCCCTTCCTCGGCTAGCAGCACCACCTCGGGGAGTCTTGGGAGCCATCTCTCTGACAACAGAAATTTTCATATAGGGTAAAGAAATTTACTCTAATTATAAATAAATAAGAAGTTTATCAAAATTTTTAGCCACATATGATATCCTACCTCGAGGAGTCTTGGGAGCCTTCTCCTCTCCTCCACCATGGCTCTGGACCCATCTGCTCCTTCCTACTTCCCTTCTTCTTATTTGACTCTATCAGCCACATATGATATCCAGCTCAAGTGTAGAGTCGGGAGAAGAAAAAGTGAGCAGGAAAGAGGAGGGGGAACCAGTACAGCCGGCGACATGACATGGAAGAAGTACATAGGTTTTGCTGGAGGTGCTGGCAATTTTCCCAGCAAAACTGCCAACACCATCCTAGAAAAATCGCCAACACCTCCAGCAAAACCTCTCGTACTTCCTCCAGGTCATGCTGCCGGCTGTGCTGGTTTCCCCCTCCTCTTTCTGTCCACTTCTTCTCCTTCGACTCTATACTTGAGCTGGATATCATATGTGGCTGAGAGAGTCAAATAAGAAGAAGGGAAGTAGGAAGGAGCAGATGGGTCCAGAGCATGGATGGAAGAGAACTAGAAAGCACTGAACCTTCATGTTGTGAGAACTGTGAAGAGTGAGAAAGGAGAGGGAGGTCTTTGATTTTTGCATTCATCATCATTAGAGGGAGCAGCACCGGAAAAGTTGTGACATTGGTAGCATGAAAGAGTAAAAATTTGTATCACAAGACTAACAGACTTACTATGTGATCATGTACTCACCAATAACCGGATGTAACTGGAAATCTTTCATAATTCATTCTAGCATACATTAGTGTGAATCATTATGTTCTGTACATATGGTGTAGTATACGTTCTTATCGAATCTAGTATCTGAAGAATGTAACAGAATCAAGATGAACTCACATAATGTAATACTAAAACATCATCTACTACTATATAAAATATAGTGATAGGTTTTTGTATCATCATTGCCGAAGGATGAGGGTCGAAGGACAGTCAACTTTATCTACGGCTACATAGTTTCTGCCTCGCTAGTCGAATGGCTGCAGGGACTATGTCCTGATCACCAAATCGTACCGTAGATTAATGCAAATGGAGGTGGAGCTAGAGCCAAAATACAGAATCCAAAAAACAAAATACAGAATCCAATCCCTGGGTTCGCCAAAAATACAAAAATAAAGTTTGACACACAGTTCTAATTCATATGTGTTTTAAGTGTGAGAACAGATGGCTCAGAACACAACCCAAAGTTCATTCTAGCATACATTAGTGTGAATCATCTATGTTCTGTACATATGGTGTAGTATACGTTCTTATCGAATCTAGTATCTAGTATCTGAAGAATGTAACAGAATCAAGATGAACTCACATAATGAAATACTAAAACATCATCTACTACTATATAAGATATAGTGATAGGTTGTCGTATCATCATTGCCGAGGGATATGGGTCGGAGGACAGTCAACTTTATCTACGGCTACATAGTTTCTGCGTCGCCAGTCGAATGGCTGCAAGGAACTATGTCCTGATCACCATGTCGTACCGTAGATTAATACAAATGGAGGTAGAGCTGGAGCCAAAATATAGAATGTAAAATACAAAATACAGAATCCAATCCCTGGGTTTGTCGAAAATACAAAAACAAAGATTGACACACAGTTCTAATTCATATATGTTTTAAGTGTGAGAACGGATGGCTCAGAACACAACCCTAAAGTTATTCTAGCATACATTAGTGTGAATCATCTATGTTCTGTACATATGGTGTAGTATACGTTCTTATCGAATCTAGTATCTAGTATCTGAAGAATGTAACAGAATCAAGATGAACTCACATAATGTAATACTAAAATATCATCTACTACTATATAAGATATAGTGATAGGTTGTCGTATCATCATTGCCGAGGGATGAGGGTTGGAGGACAGTCAAATTTATCTATGGCTATATAGTTTCTGCCTCGCCAGTCGAATGGCTACAGGGACTATGTCCTGATCACCATGTCGTACCGTAGATTAAAGCAAATGGAGGTAAAATACAGAATCTAAAATATAAAATACAGAATCCAATCCCTGGGTTTGCCGAAAATACAAAAACAAAGATTGACACACAGTTCTAATTCATGTATTTTAAGTGTGAGAACGGATGGCTCAGAAATCAACCCAACCGGAGAGGATACTCTGAGAGATCCATCTAAGTAGGACGTATACTCTGAGAGATCACCTTTACAAGAATGATATCAGTAGTGGGATTAAGTGTTGGAGGAGATACTATCAGAGTATACGTCCTACTCAGATGGGTCTTTCACTATTACTATTTTTCTCTGACAACATGGCGGATGTGCTCCGTCAACAGATTCTTGCTCCGAGCCAAAACTTTGCCCCGGAGCTCAAGTGGACATCCTTCGTGTAGAGCTCGAGTGAGAGGTTCCTGACAGCATGGTGGACTCCTTTGTTAAAGGATTCTTGCTCGTCCTACAATTTGTTGTGGGACGAGCAAGAATCCTTTGACAAAGGAGACTACCATGCTATCATAAACCTCTCGCTCGAGCTCTACACTGAAGGATGTCCACTTGTGCTCTGGGACAAAGTTTTTGCTCGGAGCAAGAATCTGTTGACGGAGAACATCCACCATGCTGTCAAAAAAAATAGTAATGGTGAGAGACCCATCTGAGTAGGACGTATACTCTGATAGTATCTCCTCGAACACTCAATCCCACTACTGATATCATTCTTGTAAAGGTGATCTCTCAGAGTATACGTCCTACTCAGATAGATCTCTCAGAGTATCCTCTCCGGTTGGTTGTCGTATCATCATTGCCGAGGGATGAGGGTCGGAGGATAGTCAACTTTATCTACGGCTACATAGTTTTTGCCTCGCCAGTCGAATGGCTGCAGGGACTATGTCCTGATCACCATGTCGTAGTCCAATACAATCCAGAGATTACACAGTACTAATTCATATATGTAGTTCAATACAAATAGTCTAATATAAAAATAACCCAATATAAATATTCCAGTATAAATAAGTTCAGTAATAGCTAATGAGAACCATGCAGCTTACGCAAATGCTCAGTAATACGATCACGCAACCACCTCGAATAAGTGGGATCGACGGCATTAGGAGAGATGTAGTTCCTTGCAAGTGCTGCATGAATAGAACTCCTGGTCTCACTAGCTATCGGTGCTGGATGAATAGAACTCCCGGTCTCACTAGCTACCGGTGCCACTTCCTCCTTAACAGTAGGAGGAGCCACCTCAGCATTCAGTGTTTCCCTTAAACGACGTGCCGCTCCTCGGGTCATTGGTGCCATCTGGTAAGATCGTAGAAATGAAGAGAGAAATGAAGAGAGAATGTGGCTACTGTCATGAAGAGAAGGGATATTAGTTGGTGTCAGTCCTACAATCAGTGAGGACATGGGTACTGTTTTGAGTGTTCAGTTGTATGAGTGTCTTGTGTTGGTGTCCTTGGATCAGTAAAATGAGGGTGTACTATGAGTTAGTATTTTATTAGCAATTAGGATACATGAGTTAGAGAGGTCAGTAATCCAAGTATCAGAGTTAGTGATCAGTTGTATGAGATTAGAGGATGGAGCACTTGGAGCTTAGGGATTTTTAGATCTTGGAGCCATTTTTATTAGAAATCCATCTCCCAATAGGTATATGCATTGTAAACCCTTTAAATTGCATTAAATAGTGTAGAGGCATCAAATAAGAACCCCATGCAATAGGGTTGCCAATGGTGAGGAGTTTTGACTCTTTTCCTTCCATTTGAGGACTTTCTCCTTTGTATTTCGACCTATTTTGCCAAACTGAACCGGTATCAATCAGTATCGGTCCGATACCGATTCCGATTCCGATACCGATTCGGATACCCCCCCTTCCCCGATCCGATACTCATAGGATTGGTCCGATCCGAAACCACCTATACCCCCTCCCCCGATCCGATACACCGATTCAAAACCACCTATACTCATAGGAATGGTCCGATCCGAAACCACCGATATCCCCCCTCTCCTACCCCGCCGGACAGGGACAACAAACCCCCCTCGCCCTCCCACACACCCCCCCTCCGACAGCAAACCCCCACCGCACCCCCTCCCCCCCCTCCGACAACAAATACCCACCCCCTCCCTCTCATCCTCCGACAGCAAACACCCACCCCCCTCCCCCTCTCCCCCTCCCCCTCACCCTGTCCCGTACCCAACACTATCCACCCCTCGCCCCCCTCCCTCCCCCCATCACCGTCGGCCCCTGCGACAGCCGGCCCACCCCCCCACCCCTCCCCCCGAAACCCTACCCCTGTCCCGAAACCCTAAACCCTACCCTGCCCCTCCCTCAACAACCTCCTCCCCACCCCGCCGGTCCCAGCGACAGCCGACTCCCCCACCAACCCGAAACCCTAAACAGAGAGAGAAAGAGAGAGAGAGAGAGGGAGAGAGAGAGAGAGCATACATGAGAGAGAGATATCCCGTCGGAGAGGGCTTCGTCGGAGAATGTGACCCGTCGGAGAGAGCTCGCCGGAGAAGAGAGAGAGAGAGAGAGAGAGAGAGAGAGAGAAAGAGAGTTTTTTGGGGGAATAAAAAATTCTTCCCCCCGTCCGTCAATTTAAGTTAGGTTACAGTATTTAGCGACGGATTACCGACGAATAAATCCGTCGGTAGGTAGCCGCTAAATACCAACTAGATTACCGACGGAACCTTCAGTCGCCACATAGACGCTAATTTAGCGCGCCATTTATTTCACATTTTACCGCCATAATGTGCGACATATTAGCGACGGACATGAATTCGTCGCTAATGTTTCAGTCAAATTAGCGACGGACGTGCGACCGATTTTGACGCAAAAAAACTAAAAAAATATTCATTGCTTTCTGACGGTAGCCAGTCACAAGGTAGTCGCGAGGCCGTCGCTATGGCCGACGGATATGATCCATCGCTAATCCTCCGTCGCCAATTTGCTGTATTTTAGTAGTGAAGTGATATGGGAAAACAGTTCTCAGGTTTTGTAATTTCAGAGATCTCAGTCCCAGGTTTTAATAGAGAGTGTGTGTAATAGGGATAATAGTGTGTAGATAGGTGTTCTCAGGATTAACATGACAGTGAATGTGTGTGTCAAAATCAGTGTATTAAACAGTGTAATACAAATTCAGGAATTTTGATTTCAGTTTACACATGAAAAGTTTAGGATTTCAGTGTGATACATTCAGTCCTCGGTTTATCAATCCAAAGCAATCTCGAACCCAAGAATCAATCAACATGTACATAATCACTCAGATACATATAGGTAAACTAATCATGGCAAATTATCATTTAGAAATCAGTTTATAATACAATTAAAATCTCAGAAAAATAGATATCAGTGAACTGTGTCAGTGAATTGGGGAAACCTAAATTCGAGGTTCAAAACACAACTAATGTCCTAAACTAATGGTTGGTAAACCATGTGCTATATGCGTACGTGTCTCACAGTGTGTGTCGTGTCACCAAAGTGGGACACGACGTGTCCAATCAAGTTTTACACACACGATTATACTATGACTATGCACAGCATCGTGCACGCGTGCACACGTGTCTAGCGCACGACACAGGCCACGTTGAGACACGTGGCCGTGCACACATGTTCGCCAGGGGTGAGGGTAAGTGTCCAACTGCCTGCAAGGAGTCCACGTCGTGTCGTGTCCAAGATACAAGCCCGTGTCAGTGCACGTTTTTAACGGTGTGTCGTGCAGTGTCAATTCGATGCGGGTGGGATTTCTTCCAATCTGCTCGATAAGATGAGCTAAAATTTTGTCTGTGTCATGTCAGACATGTGTCCTAGGTGTCACCAAAATTTCATCTTAAATGGTGTCGTGTCGTGTCCGCTAGGACACCCGAACAGCAGGGGACAGTGCATGCTGTGTCTTATACGGGTTCCCGTGTCCAAAACTGATACGAATTGTATCAAAAGTCAACTCAATCGAGTTGGGAATTAAATTACACATATTAATCTACATTACTATTCAATTACTTTCTAAAAATAGCGAACTAAAACCCTTTGGGGCATTACATCAAATACCTAGTTCTAGGTTAGGATATGTGTCCGATACGGACACGAAATCAAATATAATGGACACCAAACCTTCACTACAGCTAGGGGACACATAGATCTAGGCTACCATGCAAGGAAAACAGAATTAAATAACAATTTGAAGGTTTTTCCTGTAGGTTGCAAACGATCAAGAAAAGCCCCAAATCAAAAGGTTTCCGTTGTTAGCCAAATCCTCCAAATTGCCCACAAACTGAAATCACTCTCCATGAATATCAAATAGATGATGATTAGAATCTATTGCAAAAGATTTGGGTCAAAAAGGAAGTGAAATGAGAAGTTATGGATTGGAGAAGATTGCTCTTTATCTCTTTCTTTAAAATGTTGAAACAACACAAAAGAGGCAAGAACATTCAATGAGATCCTTTATAGAGGGGGGTTACCAATGTTGGCCGGCCAACTTAGGCTAAGTTAGGGTTAGGGTTTCACTAATGGGCCTATGGGCCAAGTTTTATTAGTCATGGAATTAAAGTCATAAGTCATAAGTCATGAACCTATTCTTAATTCCTCCTATTTCAAACTAGATTCTAAATGACTAAAATATGGTTGACTTAAGTTAGACTAGGGTCACACCATGCTAACCAAGTCACCATAACTAGGGTCAACTTCTAGGTTAGTCTCCACAAAATAAATTCAAAAATTCTTAAATGACCAAAATACCCTCAAGCTAAAATGTGGTAGTGACAAATCTTCCCTCCTTAACATAATTTCGTCCTCAAAATTAAAAGACGAAACTAAACTGATGAGAATGATAGACAATCATACCCCAAGGTCTAAAAAGATATGGGTATCGCTCGTGCATCTCATCCTCCCGCTCCCAGGTAGACTCTCCTGGAGAATGATGCCTCCATGTGACGCGAACCAAGGGTGTCACCTGGTTTCTCAGCACCTTCTCTCGGCGATCCAGAATCTCCAATGGCTGCTCTGGATAACAGAGAGTAGGTCCCAGCTCAATCTCTGAATGGTCAAGTACATGGCTAGTATCAGCCATATACCGTCTCAACTGTGATACGTGGAATACATTGTGGACACCCACTAGTGCAGGGGGCAAGTCTAGCCCGTATGCCACGTCACCGACTCTCCCACTGATCACAAAAGGTACGATGAAGCGGGGGCTAAGCTTCCCACCTCCACCGAAATATATGGTACCACGAGTCGTAGATATCCTCAGAAAAACCATGTTTCGACCTAAACACAAATAAGGTCTCAAGTTACTAAATAATCAAACGTGATCAAAAAAACACAACAACAACCTACTTCTAATCCTATCTCCAGTCAAACTAAGTCAAATATAGTCAATGGTCCACTATTGGTCAACAACTAGTCAATTTCTTAGGGTTTTACCTATGCTAGCTATCTAGGTGTTGGCAACTAGAATTTAGGAAAAAAAACTCTATAATAGACTAACTCTTAACTTCCCAAATCCTATCAAGACACCCATAACTAAATACCTATAATCTTAGCACACAAATCCCAAATACCACATATACATAAGCTCAAGAACAATAACCCATTACATATATCCTAAGTATATCATCTATATATTATATATATATATATATATTATATATATATATATATATATATATATATATATATATATATATATATATATATATATATATATATATATATATATAAAACTGACCATCAAGGGGTTAAAGTAGACTAAACCTATAAGGGACTGAACAAATGCTTAGAATTTAGGCTAAGGATGAATGGTCTGAAACATCAATGCAGGCAAAAGGAAATGATGCTAAGGAGACTGAATTTATAAGCAAAAGGACAGGACATTAGGGTCCACTTGTAAAGTTAAAGTGAAAGAAAACCTACATGGTGACTGAAACATGCCTTTAGATCAAACCTGGCCTCTCCTCTCTATCTGGACTGAAATCCTACTAAACTATATGCAGGACAGTGGACAAAAAGAAGTGAACCAAACTGGTGTGCAGGGAATGCAATAGGCAATATACTACAAATGAGTACAGGGTACATAACAATCAAAATACATTACATATATAAAAACTATATATATATATAACTCTCATTACCTCAAACTCTACTCAAAGTCTAACAACACACACCCCCTACCACATGCCTATCACTCCAATGAAGGGGTCAGATACTGTAGGGTGTGTTGGGACAGAGCAGTAGTGTAGCATGGTTGCATATGAAGATGCAGAATAATCACATGTAGGACAATGATATGTAGGACACATACATATAGAAAATTGAACTAATGCTCAGGTAGAGGCTTTGGAAGACTGAACCAACAATGAAAGAAAGGGTTTGGACATGTATCTGGACAGATGGGCTAAGCAGGTATCATCTGTATCTAAGAATGAAAGAGGGACAGAACAAATGATCAAGGGGAAACTCTTATTAACAACCCACATTATATCTCCAATGTATACAACTGTCCTAAATGGACTGAACAACCATGCCCAAAAAGGTTCCTTAGGGCAGGTGCTGCAGGTTATAATGAAAGGTATTGCAAGGCTATCAAGTAAGGTAAAATGCTGGAGGTGTAGTATGTCACCATGTACAGAAAGTAAGGATGAGTGTAGACCTCTAATATGCATGATACTAACTCTCCAGATATGTAGAATATGATAAGGGGTTGATGGTTATATTGGTGAGTCAATAATTGGGGTCTGAACAATGGTCCAGTAAAATCTATGATACACTATGGTAGGTAATAAAATGTTGAGTGCAGTGAACAACTTGTACAAGTCTGAACCAAGGGGACAGGGTATCTATTGAAGGGTCTGTACACTGCCTATAAAGGTTAATCAAATATGACTGAACTCAACACAAAGAAAACTTAACTAAAATAGAAAACTGAACCAAATATAGGCTAAACAATATGTCAATATCCTATACAACAATGACCTATAGATACCAACCAAACACATATCCCAGATGCCAATATCATCTATAACCTATCTATATATAAAGAACTCTTAGTATTAGGTGAAGCTACAACTACACTCAAGGACAGGCTCTGGTCATAGGTGCCTTACTGGAAGGATAAGGAAAAATAATAAATCATCAAGGCTGTAAGGCAGACTAACATCCTATATAAAAACTGATTGGTATTATAAATAATAGAGGATTTGTTTACAATGGATTACTATTCTAATACCAATGCTAACTATCATCTCTAGGGCACAGACACTCTACAAGTCATCATATCATTACACTATGAAAGAACAACATATGTATAAGCTCTACAAAAACTAAAATATCCTTACTCTTAAGTTATTTGATGATGGAATACAATTTTATAACAACAGAAGGGTACGATAGAGATGATATGTTTAAAAACCTTCTCAAGATACAATCTGATAATCATATACGTCTGTCCAAAATCATGTTACTCAGAGTCCTCGCCATGCCAGTAAGCAAGGCTGTGATAAACGATAGATTCCATAACTGGGATATGCACCTCTATAATCATGTCGTCTAGAATTCTCGCTATGCCGACTAGTATAGCTGCAAGAAATTCCAAATCTCATAACGAAGATACGTACATCCGAAGTCAGGTCTCTATGTTCCCGCCACGCCAGCTAATATGGCTGCGATAACTACAGGTTCCATAATCAAGTAGACATTTTACCATCCCTGTTATTCCCGTCAACATATGTTATTAGAAAATATTGTAACTCAGGCCATAAAATTCATCTCGATAGGAAAATCAAAATCAACAACGATCCATCAAAATTAAATTCAATAATCAAGGAATGGAAGCGAACAAAACAAGGGAAAGAATTTCAAATTGAAGTTTAAATAAGATTTTCAAGGGTCGTCCCAGGAATCTCTCAAGGAATCCTAACTGTGATTGAGTACCTTCAAAAAATATATCCTAATCCTACTGCAGGCTGTAGTGATACTGTAGTTCAAATACCACTACATAAACTCGACCTGCATGGGCCACCACTAAAAATGTGTCACGACCCGCACCCTAGAGTAAGGGCACGAGAAGTGGGTACGTCCAGCCTATGCCTCAGTGTCGACGGTAGAACGCTGTCCTAGGTCAATCATCTAATAATATAAGGTACCTGTACAGTATATACACTCCGAATGGAGGTGACATAGCAGAATACAGTCTCAATCACAACTAAGGTAAAAATATGATAAAATAGATAGATATAAAACAAATCCACAAAATACAGATAGATAGAGAGTTCTAAGTGTCTAAGATAACACCAAATCTAGAAAACATCCCAAAACTCAAATACAGTAATCCAGAGAATAATACATCTGATAATCACTAATCTAAGCTAATGGTGTGTCATCCACTTCTAATGGATCCTGCTGGAGATCCAAGTCGCAGCAATCCTCTAGGGTAGTCCCATAATAAGTGGTACATGGCGTCTCGTCCTCATCCTTTTCAACAGGTCCAGTCAGGACAAGAGCGAGCACAATACATCTCATGTAAATCATAACAGGTTAGGAAATATAAACATGCTAGAGAGTAAGATACATGAACTGAAGAACAACATGATATAAAAGAGAGAGACTGTAAGTAAATATCTATAATATATATAGAGAATTAATCAGTGACTAGTGATTCAGAGTACAAGATAAACATGTGAACAGCTGGATGTGATTTATGACTATACTAAAGAGGTGATTCATGACTATACTACTTTGGAATTATTCACATATTTAGTTCTACTCCCCCATCCCCAATCAATACACAAGGATCCAGTCAAGTTATATTAAGATTCATGACTACGCTACTAGGCTTATAAAGAGTGATTCATGAATAGATTCGTGAAGGCTCTGTGATTCATGAGAGTACATGAATCATAAGCAGATTTATGATAGATTCATGATAATAGAAGCAAGAGATACATGATGTAAGTAAACACACGAGATATGTGATGCTCCCGAGAGGGATAACATCTCATGAAGGGATCCATATAGTACCAATCCGTGTTACCAACGTGTCAGCATCAAGTAAAGTAATCTAAAGCAGAATATAATCCTAAACAAGATATGAAATGATCAGAGAATGTACTCGCCTGGTATCCTGAATATCTGAAGAGAATATACTGTCTGAGGGGTGGTGTCTGGCTCCTAGTACAAGTCACTACATGTCCAAAATAGTAAAATAGACTGCTACAATGCATTCTATATGATATTTGGGTCAATCTAGGCTAAATTCAATCCTTGGTCTACTCTAGTCAACTACACTAGTCAAACTAGGTCAGCTAGGTCAAGCCTAACCCAAACAAGTCTCACTAAGCCTAGCCAGTCTATCCTAGCAAGCACACAACATCACAAGGCCATACCAGTCTATCAACACAATCATATGTATATACATGCCATATATACATAGGCTATATTATAGGAATCTTCATAGGCTATGTGCCATAGGCTATATAGGCCAATACAATCTATATTGGTAATACATTGCTTTCATATATTATATTCATATACTATTTTAATATAAGCAACATTACATATATATATTGCATTATAGGCAATATGCATATACACTATATGTTACATATTTATCTAGCCAATTAGGGATATTATATATATATATATATATATATATATATATATATATATATATATATACATAATTAGAGACAGAAAAGAAGGACAGTGTTTGCATATGTGTAGTGTGTGTGTGAGTGACATATGAGTGTGTGTATATGGAACATAGGCTAGGGTGTATCTTAGGATTCAAAACAGTGAAATGAGTGTGTGTATAAGCTATTTACAGGTTTTAGAGAAATGTGTGTTAGTGTGATACATACATTAGTTTGTAGGGTGTGTCATTTCTCTGTATACATGTGTGAGAGTGTGTGCTAACAGTGTGTAAATCCTTAGAAAAATCAGTAGTGTGTGTGGGTGTATAGGGATATGTCAATATTGTGTGTGTGTAGGTGTTGTGTCAATGCGAAAACAGTGTACCAAAAATCAGTGTATAAATTCTCAGTTAAATACATATGTGTGTGTGTGTATGAAAGTCATAATTAAGTTCTCAGGTTTTGTAGATAGGGAAATATGTGGGTGAAACTCAGTTAAAACGGTACAAATTCAAATGTGAGTGTCTAAGTGATATGGGAAAATAATTCTCAGGTTTTGTAATTTCAGAGTTCTCAGTCCCAGGTTTTAATAGAGAGTGTGTGTAATAGGGATAACAGTGTGTAGATAGGTGTTCTCAGGATTAACATGACAGTGAATGTGTGTGTCAAAATTAGTGTATTAAATAGTGTAATGCAAACTCAGGAATTTTGATTTCAGTTTACACATTAAAAGTTCAGGATTTCAGTGTGATACATTCAGTCCTCGGTTTATCAATCCAAAGCAATCTCGTACCCAAGAATCAATCGACATGTACATAGTCACTCAGATACATATAGGTAAACTAATCATGGCAAATTATCATTTAGAAATCAATTTATAATACATTTAAAATCTCAGAAAAATAGATATCAGTGAACTGTGTCAGTGAATTGGGGAAACCTAAATTCGAGGTCCAAAACACAACTAATATCCTAAACTAATGGTTGGTAAACTATGTGCTATATGCGTACGTGTCTCACAGTGTGTGTTGTGTCCCCAAAGTGGGACACGATGTGTCCAATCAAGTTTTACACACACGATTACACTATGACTGTGCACAGCATCATGCACGCGTGCACACGTGTCTAGCGTACGACACAGGCCACGTGGAGACACGTGGCCGTGCACACGTGTTCTCCAGGGGTGAGGGTAAGTGTCCAACCGCCTGCAAGGAGTCCATGTCGTGTCGTGTCCAAGATACAAGCCCGTGTCAGTGCACATTTTTAACAGTGTGACGTGCAGTATCAATTCGATATGGATGAGATTTCTTCCAATCCGCTCGATAAGATGAACTAAAATTTTGTTTGTGTCGTGTCAGTCATGTGTCCTGGTTGTCACCAAAATGTCATCTTAAATGATGTCGTGTCGTGTCCGCTAGGACACCCGAACAGTAGGGGACAGTGCACGCTGTGTCGTACACGGGTTCCCGTGTCCAAAACCGATACGAATCGTATCAAAAGTCAACTCAGTCGAGTTGGGAATTATATTACACATATTAATCTACATTCCTATTCAATTACTTTCTAAAAATAGCAAACTAAAACCCTTTGGGGCATTACATCAAACACTTAGTTCTAGGTTAGGATACGTGTCCGATACGGACACGAAATCAAATGAAATGGACACCAAACCTTCACTACAGCTAGGGGACACCTAGATCTAGGCTACCATACAAAGAAAATAGAATTAAATTACAATTTGAAAGGTTTACCTATAGGTTGCAAATGATCAAGAAAAGCCCCAAATCAAATGGTTCCCGTTGCTAGCCAAATCCTCCAAATTGCCCACAAACTGAAATCACTCTCCATGAATATCAAATAGATGATGATTAGAATCTGTTGCAAAAGATTTGGGTCAAAAAGGAATTGAAATGAGAAAGTTATGGATTGGGGAAGATTGCTCTTTACCTCTTTCTTCAAAATGTTGAAACAACACAAAAGAGGCAAGAACATTCAATGAGATGCTTTATAGAGGGGGTTACCAATGTTGGCCGTCCTACTTAGGCTAAGTTAGGGTTAGGTTTTCACTAATGGGCCTATGGGCCAAGTTTTATTAGTCATGGAATTAAAGTCATAAGTCATAGGTCATGAACCTATTCTTAATTCCTCCTATTTCAAAGTAGATTCTAAATGACCAAAATGGGGTTGACTTAAGTTAAACTAGGGTTACACCATGCTAACCAAGTCACCATAACTAGGGTCAACTTCTAGGTTAGTCTGTACAGTCTCAATTAGCCAAAGTCAAAAATAGAAATCACCAATTCAATAAATTAAAATAAATTCAAAATTCTCAAATGTCCAAAATACCCTCAAGCTAAAATGTGGTAGTGACAGCCGAGATTCTCTCAAAGAATTCTGCCCAAATTCTATTTTTGGAAAACCTATAAATAGAGAAGAATTTCTACCATTTTAATACACCAATACACCCTCTCTTCTCTTCTCTCTAAGTCTACTACGGTATTCCAAAGTGTTCTAAGCTTTTCTATTTTCAAATTCCAAGCCAGTTACAATCCTCTAGTCGATTTATCGGTGCGATACGGTCTAAATTTTTTAGAGTGATTGTAATGCTTGATTGAAGAAACACACTTCACAATTGAAGTTGGTCGAGAACTTCGGATTAAAGCTCGCGTTGTAGAAGTTGCAGGAACTTCGCATGAAAACTTGCAGCATTATTCATAGTGGATTTCAACTGGAAGCTGGAGTTCTTCCGACTGTACTAGTCCTCACAAGAGAAAAATTAGTATATAACCTCGTGTTTGCGTTTGCTCTCTGATCTCTACTTTTAAATTTTCATATCTGTGATATATATTCTGTGATCTTGTTGCTAATGATTTTTTAAATAGCTAATTTTTTGCTGCCTACTCTATTTACCCCTTTTCTAGAGTATAGCACTTTACATCTCGTTCCTACAATTGGTATCAGAGCGGGTTACACAGGTAAAGCATGATAACACTGTTATTATATTCTTATCTATACTGTTGTTACTTAGATCACTATATCACACATGGCAACTAAAGAATTCACAAGTGAAGGCCAAGCTACAAATCGATCCCTACTATTTGATAGTACCAATTACACATACAGGAAAATACGCATGATTTTCTTCTTGAAATCTCTAAATTTTGACTTATGGTCTATTGTGATTGATGGCTATAAAAATCCCCCTCATATTCTTGTTGATGGAGAATTGGTTGAGAAACCCCATGACAAGTATACTGAAGCTGAAAATAAATATGCCAGTGACGCACGTGTTATTAACGCTTTATTTTTTGATTTAGACAGAACTGAATTTAACAGGGTGTCTACTTGCACAACATCCAATAAAATATGAAAACTTCTTGAAGTTACTCACGAAGGCACAACCTAGGTCAAAGAGTCAAATATCAATAGACATACTCAAGAGTATAAGGCATTCAAGATGAAGCCAAATGAATCCGTCACTCAGATGTTTACAAGATTTCTAGATATGGTAAACTGTAGTATCCTGTCCCTACATCGTGCCCCGTTTCCTTCCATGGGGTACGCGAGAGAGGAACACTATCACCACCGATTCAGTCGGGACCAATAGGTCGGGATCGGTTGAATCGGTCGAACAGGAACGATTGAATTAAGATCCTTTTCTCGTTATGGAAAAGCTTCTTTGGAATCAAGTCCCATATTCAGCGGGTTGCGCCTCGAGGATTGGCTCTACGGCTGAGTCGAAAGAGACCTCCAGTTGCTCTACTTTTCATATCGCACTTGCCTTGGCTTTGGCTTTGGTTTTTGTGAATGCGTTTTCGTGAATATTTTTGATAGTTTTTATGGCTTGCATTTTCGAACTTCACATTCGTATCGAATTCCTTGAATAATATAGTATTCTAATCAGTTGCTATATGCGATTGTAGGTGATCGCGTTGGCGACGTCTAAGCGTACCCAACCAGTCCCTCGTATGAAGCAAAGACTAAGGTGAGTGGTTGACCTCCTTCGCCTCGACCCTCTGTTTTAAAATCAATCATGAAACACAAAGGCAATGCTTGTCGCTATAGTGTATCAATGAATTGAGGCACGATTCTTCACAAAACAATTGCTAAAGGCAACTTGGAATAACTACATCAATTAGAGTAGTTTACTCTGAAAATGTAAGTTTTACACCAAAAAAAGAAAAGATAAGGTTCTAGAGAAGAGAGAGAATTATTTCATGATCTGCAAAAATAATTTTGGCATCCACTACAACAAAAAGACCTATTAATGACGCTCGACAAGGAGTTTTAATGACGGCTGATACATAAGCGTTATCAAAGTTGAGAAATACCTTTTTTCTATGACGGTCTAGGCTAATTCTGGACTTTTTATAACGTTTATAAAACAAAACGTCATTAATATTTTAGAGCGATGGCAAACTTGTAATTCCTTTACTGTATAAAATCTCAGTGGGAGAGAGAAAATTCATTTCTCATCCATTTTCTACCCGAGCAGCATCTCTCCTCCTCAAACCTCTTCTTCCGCAATTTTCAACCCTAACCTTAATTACTCCGGCGATGGGCTCGACTACGCAGCAACCCTTCGGCGACTGAGCTATCGGTGCAGAGCTACCACTTCGGCAGCGTGTTCCAGTGACGTGCGCCTCATCTCGACGATCGATCTCATCTCGACGAGCTATCGGTACAGAGCCGCCTGGACGTGCAGGTCGACGCGGCATTCGCCACGGCGGGGCGGCTCGGGTTCGGCGACGTGAAGGTGGTGGTCTCGGAGACCGGGTGGCCATTCTAATAAAATATCAATAGCAAGGTGTGTGAGGGTTTCATTTTTACTGGAATCGATTATTCTAGGCACTTGGTGCTGTTCTTAGTGAATGCTTGTTAAACTCATTCACTTTCAGTGGAAAAGCAGTTATTTTTCCCCTTCCATTTGGGAGTTTCGAGCTAGGGTTGGGTTTTCCGAAATGGGTGGGAGTTGGGTTTTTCGAAATGGGTGGGATTAGATTTATAGTTTTTTTCCTACTTGAATCGATTGTTTGTAGATTGCTTCAAACTCATTAGATGTTGTGGAGTCGTGTTTTCTGCTCTTTGACATGGTTCTCGATGAATGTTTACTGAATTCATTCAGTTTGAAGGAAAAATCAATTTTACTTGCTTAGGGCTTTGAAATTGGATCAATTTTGATGATAAATGTGTTTTTTTAAGATTTTGAAATGGAAGGAGGTTAGTGTTAGGGTTTGCTTTGAACTCAATAGATGTGGAGGAGTCATATGTTTACTAAATTCATTCAGTATCAATAGAGGAGGAGGGGATTTTATTTTTTTTAATTTCTCCGACGATGTGCTCGACTACGCAGCAACCCTTCGGCGACTGAGCTATCGGTACAGAGCCACTACTTCGGTAGCGTGTTCCAGCGACGTGCGCCTCATCTCGAAGATCGATCTCATCTCGACGAGCTATCGGTGTAGAGCCTCCTGGACGCACAGGTCGACACGGTGTTCGCCACGGCGGGGCGGCTCGGGTTCGGCGATGTGAGGGTGGTGGTCTCGGAGACCGGGTGGCCGTCGAGGGGCGACGACGGCCGGGAGGTCGGGGCGGGGATGGAGAACACGGAGGCCTACTACGGCAAAAAGGGCTACAACGACAAAAATGTCAGCTTAGCACTTTAGTTTTATTTGGACAAGTCACGTTCATCCCCAATTCCCAATCGGCCTAAATTTCCAGACAATTTCTGATGTTGGTTCCAAAATTAATAGGAATTTCCAAAACAATACTGAAATTTTCTAAAATTTTGCCAAATTTTAGCTGAAACGTGGAATTCCTATTTCATGCTCTAAAACTTTTTCAAGTTTGTATATGATAAGTTGCCTACTAAATTATGTAAATTCATTTTATAATTCCATAAAAATCATGCAATTATCACAAAAGCAATCACAAAAATGTATAGAAGTATCTTTTGCTTTTACCTTTCTTCTATATTTCAATAATATTTTTTTCCTATGAAGTATTTAAATTTGATAATCTGATACTTGGATCTGAAAACCCAATAAAATTGTTGAAACTGTCAATAGTGATACTTGTAGAGAGTGTACCAAACCACTAACGTCACCGTCTTTTAAAACCTTTATTACAATTTCATGTCAAGCATATGTTTCTGTGCATTTGACCATATAGATGTTTTCATTTCATGTTCTCAACCATCTCCTAGAATTAGAAAATTAGAAGGTTTTTTGGTGGAGAAATCTGTATTATTAGACTTACCATTGTAAGTTTCTTATATGTATTGTCATGCATGCAAATGTTTTTTTTTACATATTGGTGCAGACAAGTGTATGAGTTAAGCTAATCCACAACTAAAATTTTAGGTTGAATAAAGTTTGTTTCTATATTGAACACTGTTGTGCCATATATTAAACACTGTTGTGCCATATACTTATTAAAGTGTTAAGCTGACATTTCTGATTTTTTACAAAAAGGGCACAACGTGACACTGAGGTGCATGCAGGCACTGGTGAGGGTTCAGGCGAGAGTAAGGGATCAGAGGATGAGGCTCTCCCACGACGGCGCCGGCTGAGGCAGCACCAAGTCGTCGCTCAGCTACGATACTACATCTCTTTGGGACTCCCGATATCTTCAAGAGATGGCAAAGAGAAGATCCATGGTCAGAATCTACTTAAGTAAATATTTCTAATAATTTGGTTAGCAAAAGAGATATTTATTCCTATTTTTTGGGTACATTCTGTATTTGGATATTCAATGTAATGAAGATGTTGATATGTACTATATTTTGAGAAATGTAATAAAGATGGTGATATATAATGTTAAGTTTTTGGAATATAATATATACTGTACAGTATAGAGCATTATAAATATGCTAATTTGAATAGTATAAAGTGTTATAAATGTGCTGTATTGAGCCTATACATATTATCTATTCATGACGTTTTAAAATTGTTCTGAACTGTGCACTATATATTAACTATTCATAACGCTTTCATAGAAACTATTCATGACAGTTTTTATGATGCTTTTAAAAAACATTTATAACACCCGTTTTCATAACGGTTGCTGTAAAAAAAAAGCGTCGTGGTTCATCATTAATGACTCTTTTTAGCCGTCATTAAAAGGGTTTTTTGTTGTAGTGATCAAACTGCTATAACGAATGATGCAACTGTTAGCCCATTGGTCATGGTCAAACCGAATTTTAATAATTGATCAAACTCTGTCTCGATATAAATACAAGTCAACTCAGATGTTTACCTACGACGTTTTGGACACTGCTCAACAATGGATATCAACAATGTTCAAAACTTAAGCTGTTTGCCATTCAGAATGTACTTCCTGTTAAGCAATATAATTTTTCATTTTATTGAGTCTAGGAATACATTGTACACCGAGTCGTACTGGCAAATAGGCTATCCGAAAACATTTTTCGAAACCATCATTTTCTTTACAAATGACCTACGTTTTAGAAAAACATTCTTTTTACAAAACGCTTCTGAAGGATTGTTCAAAAAGCCAAAATTTATTTTCTCCAAAAATGAACTGGCAGAACCACAGGAGAACTCGGGCCGAGTTCGGCCAGAGTTCGGCCATTTGGAACGTTAGTGAACGTTGGGTTTTTGAACTTGGTCATCCTTTAGTTACGGTTTACTACAAAGAGTTCTGCCCAAATTCTGTCAGAGTTCTGTCTTTGGAAAAGCTATAAATAGAGAAGCATTTCGATCATTTCAAAACACTAATTCACTTTCAATCTCTTCTCTTCTTAGGCTTACATTTTTCCAAAGAGTTTTTAAAAGCTTTTATTTTCAAATCCCAAGCCAGTTACAATCCTCTAGTCGATTTGCCAGTACAGTGCGGTCTAGAAGTTTCAAGAGCGATTGTAATCAGAGGCTTGATAGAAGATTCAACTCTTCACAATTAAAGTTGGACGAGTTCTTCGTATCAAAGCTCACGTCTGTAGAAGTTGCAAGGACTTCGTATGAAAACTTGCAAGATTTTCCAATAGTGGATTCAACTGGAAGCTAGAGTTCTTCCGACTGGACTAGTCCTCACAAGAGGAAAACCAGTATAAATCTCGATGTTTGCGTTTGCCTTCTGATCACTTTTAAATTCTGTCATTTACTTTTGTGATTATTCTTTTATTTGTGATCTAACTGCTAACAAGTTTTTAATTAGCAATATTCTGCTGCCTACTCTATTCACCCCCCTCTAGAGTATTCTGCTTTACGATTTCGTTGCTACAATTGGCATCAGAGCGGGTTATACAGGTAAAGCAAGGTAAAACAGCAGTTATATTCAATTTTATATAGATCACAGCTTTACACATGGCAACTGTGAAATTCATAAGTGAAGGCCAAGCCACAAACAGACCTCCACTGTTTGACGGCACAAACTACACTTATTGGAAAACACGTATGAGTTTCTTTCTGAAATCTCTTGATTTTGACTTATGGTCTGTAGTTATTGATGGCTATAAAAAGCCACCTCGTAATAATGTTGATGGTGTTTTGGTTGAAAAACCCCATGACAAATATACAGAGGAAGAAAAAAAAGGCCAGTCTTGACGCACGTGCTATTAACGCTTTATTTTGTGCTTTAGACAGAACTGAATTTAACAGGGTATCTATCTGCACAACTGCAAATGAAGTATGGAAACTTCTTGAAGTCACACATGAGGGCACAACTCAAGTCAAAGAATCAAAGGTCAGCAGACTTACTTAAGAGTATGAGGCGTTCAAAATGAAGCCCAACGAAACAGTTACTCAGATGTTCGAAAGATTCTTGGATATTGTAAATCCTTTGTCCTCCCTAGGCAAAGATTACAGTAACCATAAAAAGATTCGCAAACTCCTGCGAGCACTTACAAAGAACTGGATTCCGAAGGCTAATACAATCATTGAAGGAAACGACCTCACTACCATGACACTTGAAGTACTCATGGGTAAGCTACTCACTCATGAACAAGAGCTACAAGACTTTGAAGAGCCAGTACCAAAGGAGAAGTCGATCGCTTTCAAGGCTCAGCACAGAAGATTGCTGAAGATAATTCAGACAACAGTGAATCTGATGCTGAAGACACTACAACAAAAAACCCTTTTAATGACGGCTAAAAAGCGTCATTAATGACGAACCATGACGCTTTTTTTTCCACAGCAACCGTTATGAAAACGGGTGTTATAAATGTTTTTTAAAAGCGTCATAAAATAACCGTCATGAATAGTTTATATAAAAGCGTTATGAATAGTTAATATATAGTGCACAATTCAGAACAATTTTAAAACGTCATGAATAGATAATATGTATAGGCTCAATGCAGCACATTTATAACACTTTATACTATTCAAATTAGCATATTTATAATGCTCTATACTGCACAGTATATATTACATTCCAAAAACTTAACATTATATATCACCATCTTTATTACATTTCTCAAAATAGAGTACATATCAACATCTTCATTACATTCTCAAAATAGAATATCCAAATACATATATATATATATATATATATATATATATATATATATATACAACTACCAAATTGTCCACATCAAAACTTGGCCACATAACCAATAATCATGAAAGCTTCCCAATCAACTGTGATTGCATACTCATATGCTCTTCCTTTCAAGTCAACTGTTGCAGGATGCACAGTGCAAGCTTCCCAGTCGGTGTGGCTCCAGGACCACGTGAGTATCGCTTCACCGTCATCATTGCCTGCAATTAGACAATACAGAACCAAGCTATCAATTATATTGATTTAAGATTATTCGACCCACCTTCTATATGCCTATAACTGAAAAGAAAACACTTGAAAAGTAACAAATTGACTCAATTAAGTAAAAAAAAAATGAAGACACTACCGTGATTGGAGTAGCACCGCATCGCCACTTATTTACAGGATGTTTCAAGTTTGTAATAGTAGCCATGTAACCATTCAAACCAGCTGCTAATATATGATAGCAGATATGCCTAAGAACCTGATCATGACAAGCACAGTCATCAGTCACAACACAACTGGCAACTAAAGAAGAGAGCTACTTCTCTTTCAGAACTTACATAAGCATAGTTGCCAGCATCTCCCAAACCTGGAACGGTGAATCTGAAGAAGGAAAGAATGAAAGTGAGCAAAGAAAAAATCACACAAGATCATAATTACAATGGTTAGACTAGTACCCTTTCTCATTTATAACGGGATCAATCATCCCTGTATATACACGAAGCCTGAAAAAAAAGATTATAATTTTGTCAAGAGTGAGCAAATTTAAAACATGTCAATTTAAAAAATTTACTCAGGAAATTTTTTGCTGAGCTTCTCAAGTGCTGGAGGGGCAGCAACAGCAGATATCTGCAGCAACAATTTACATAAAACTGGGATTGGACAAATAAATCTCAAAGCCGAGATGGTAGTTCTTCCTAAAATAAGGGTTTGCATCCCATGGATATGATACAACCTGGAGAAAGAAGAGAGATGTTTATGTGACTTCTGAACATTCTAAAAAAGAGCCTGCACTTTCGATTCTCATACATAAAAATGCTACTACGCTTGAACCATGAGCACATCCGGAGCCTGAGAACTCCAACACAGAAACTCTAAATCTCCATAAAAAAACAAATAGGTGATGTTCACCTCAAGGCATGAGTAATGAAAGCTTGTTTCTCCACATTTGAACCACTTAAACCAATTTCAAATAAAAATTGGCACCAAGTTGAATCAATTGGACTACAGATGAAACCTTTATGTTGAATCAGTTGGCTTTCCCAGGGTTCCAACTCTGCACGAACTTCCATGAGTTCAGAACGATGTCTCTCAGTTTCATCTGTAGTCCACCAAAAAGCATAGTGGTTACAAGAACAGTTGGTGTGCAGGTAAGGAATATCCTAAGAGCAAAATGTGTCATTTTATCTCTCATACTAATGTTATATGTTTTCGCTCTTAAGTATCGACTTTATGGTGGATTTTTCATTTCATATTTGATGAAACTCTTCATTGTTGCTCAACAAGTTCCATTAATCCATAAATGTGCAATTATATTATTTCCAATGACACTTTTTCCTTAAAAAAAAGTATCTTAGGATGTACAATACTCAACTTACCTTACAACCTGCCTATGCGAGTATTGCATTATAAATACAGGGTCTCCAACTTCATTCATCCTCTAATGTTTAATATTAAAAAAGAAAAGACAAGCTGAAATCAAACATCCCAACACTATCCTTGCTTATCTATTTATATATTTCATATTACAGTTTAATTCCACTAAAGAACTCATGGTCAAGTCAAAAGAGAGAAGTACTTTAAGGGATAACATAATCATGAAATGAATAGCCTAAAGTTACAAATTCTAGTCTCTACTAGTTGGAAAATTACAAAATCATCATAAAAACCAAAATATTTATGAAAAAGAAAAGGTAAGCTCTCCAGGTAAGAAGTCGTATTTGGGGCAAATCAGGGAATACACTAGAGAACGCAACTGGACATCCTAATCTGTTTTCTTGTTAGAACTCTACCTAGAGGAATCCAAACTCCCCCCCCAAACAAAGAAGAGGGTCCAAATCGTTAGGATCCTCCAAGATGACCATGCAACTGAATCAATCCTCCATGATTATCACAATTTAGGATAGAACTTAGGAGTTTGGAATACATAAAAAAAAATAGGTTAGAAGGTTGGGGATAATTGATCTTCTGGCTATCTTAGGGTTTTGAAAAGGAATTAACAGGAGGAAGACATGTTGAACTATGCTTAACAACTAACAA
Source organism: Iris pallida (assembly GCA_029216955.1). Lineage (NCBI taxonomy): Eukaryota > Viridiplantae > Streptophyta > Magnoliopsida > Asparagales > Iridaceae > Iris > Iris pallida. The sequence goes on from JANAVB010004398.1 coordinate 11,575,233, forward strand.
ACCAGTCACAATCAAGTTCAAATAGGATTTAGGTGAGGATATTAGATTAATAACTAGATTACAAGGTTGGGATTTCTAGTGACTTAATTAAGGTACAAGGTACAGGACCGTTATGGAGGAATTTTTGCTTTATATATATATATTGGTGATTGTTTACCATGCTGAAACAGAAATTGCAGGATAAGATTTTCAGATGAAAATGACAGCTAGAGATGGGTCTTGTGATGAAGGTAAGGAAATAATGTGAAGGGTCATGGAATAATGCAGGAAGAGAGGAGAGTTGTAATAATATGTTTTGGAAAGATCTTGAGAGATACTTGAAGGGATTTCTGAAGCTGTCTCTTTGTATTAATAGGTGCTATCAAGGAGCTTTGAAGGTTTCTTGGGAAAAATGAAGACAATAACAAGATAAGGAGAAAAAAAATAACAAGATAAGGAGAAAGTCTAACACCTTTTCTTCATATACTTCACAAATCACACCCAGGAACAAGTATGTTGCATCAAACAACTTATCTCTGTAGAGGATGAAGCATCATTTCCACAGAGGAAGACAATCATGATGCCCTTTATATAGATCTCAAGTCTCAATTCTAATTAGAATCCTAATCCTAATTAAAATTATCTATCAAAACAACTAAAAATAAACATATGATAAGTGTTTCAAATAAAGAAATCATATTCCAAGTTCCTAGTAGGAAGCTTTTCAAAGTAAATAAGACTCCCACATAAAGAAAACTCCTAGTAAACACAATTACAGTTGGACCTAAGCACTACATATTAATACCTAATATAATAAACCGAAAATAAGTTTTTGTCCGCACCAGTCCTCACCAAACAATATCCAAAGGAGAAAAATTATTTCATAGTGATTTTGAAGCACATTCAAACAATGTAACATGAAAGACAATTTAAAGAAATCTATATCACTACTTTATTAGTGACCATGGTGCAGACGATGTCTTTGTACATTTGTGCTCGAATACAGCAAGATTCATGGTGAAGGAATCAGAACCAGTATCAGAGGCTTTTATAACTACTGTTTCGGCAGTTTCAGCAAGTTTCAAGGGTTTTGATAGTTTCTGTGGTTTTGTTATTGGTAACTGGCGATACTGTGAACCTTGCCCAGGTAAATCAGGTCCATTGGTGCACATTTTATTATAAAATATGGATCCAGGGGATATGATAAATATGGTAAAGATGTAAACAACCAGTCATGGAATGGTAGCAAATATAACAAATAAGACATTGAAAAAATGTTAAAGGATAACCTTTAGAACTCTCTTTAATTTCTTCTAATATTTTTTCCTCGTCCAGGAGTAGCTGTTGCAACTTAGGTATCTCCTCCTCAAGTTTTGGAATCAGATTTGATGATTCCTCATTCTCCTTCACAATTTCATCGATTCTAGAAGAATCCTGCAGTAGGAACACACTTTAGATGCCTATTACTATTTCAAAAGTAGAATGTACACTTAAGGATACCTTTTCAAGTTTGTCATCTAATTTCTTTGCTTTTTTGCTTTAAGTGCTTCAAATCTTCACGATATTTCACATCTTGCCTCTCAAACTCCTTAAACTGTTCTTTGGATGTTCTCAGATCATTGTCAAGTTCCTGAAGATATAAATACAAGTAATTAATTAAAAATAACTTTACACCAGAAGCCAGCAGCAGCCATGCACAAAGTATATAATTAAACAAGAAAACGAGGATAGAATTGGCAAGACAAAAGAAAGAAAATTATAAAACAATTGTCTTTGAGAGTCCGTAACGGTAATGCAGAACACCTGGTTCAAGCAATCAGTGGACTAGAATTCGGATGTCCTAATCTGAAGTTCAGTATTTTATAAGATAAACCTGGAATAAATATAAAATAGTTGCAAGGGTGTATGTCTTTGGGGCTATTCAAAAGTTGCAACACATTAACTGCTGTTGTGAGACCACATGTTGCCTTGATAACCAATGTTTGCCTGGAAGCAGCAGATGTTTCCTTGATAAGGAATGGTTGCCGAGAAGGATTCATAAAACATGCCCAAGTTGTCGGTCCCAGGTTTCATTGCCAAACTTGCACAAAATCTTCAAGATATATAAGGAGCAAATTGTAAAATTTGTATTGTTTGGATGGTTAATAATTCTAAATAATAAAAATTATAATGGTTAATAATTCTAAATAATAAAAATTCAGATACCTAGCTGAAGAATTTGATCGACTTTTCCAAGCAAGTCTTTAAAATTAAAATTAAAATTAAAAGACAGAGCTAGAATGGCTTTTTGGACATAACAAATTTCTTTGACATGGAAAAATTCCCAATAAGCGAGTTGAGGGTGCGGACGTCGGGCAGGGCGCCCTCCTTGACCATGCGGCGGACGAGGGACTTGGCGGACTCGAGGTAGTCGGCGTCGACGAGGCTGTCGATGAGCAGGTCGCGGAGGGCGGGGCGAAGCCGTTGTCGCTCATCTCCTGCGGGAACTGCTCGGCCTCGCGGAGCTCATCTCCTGCAGGAACTGCTCATCTCGTTGTCGCGTTGTAGATCGCCACCGCGCCGGAGAGGAACGTCATGAACCCGCTCCCTATTTTTTGTCGGGAGGAAGAAGAAATCAAAAACCCTGGCCCTAATTTTGAAGAGAACGGGCTCTTGGGTTAGGGTTTTGGAGTTGGGGGAAAGGAAGGAGAAGAAGAAGAGGAGGAGAGGAGGGGTGTTGCTGAACTAGAGTTAGGGTTTTGGATCTATCCTTAGGATTTTGGAGTTGGGGAGAGGAGGGAGGAGAAAGGAGGAGAAGGAGAAGACCGACCAGAATTGGGGGAGCGCGGGTTGTAGAAGAATTTTGCCAAAAATTGAACTTAAAAAATATTACAAGTTTGCCACCGCTCTAAACTATTAATGACGCTTTGTTTTATAAACATCATAAAAAGCCCAGAATTAGTACAAACCGTCATAGAAATAGAGGTATTTCGAACTTTGATAACGCTTAGGTATCAGGCGTCATCAATACGTCTTATCGAGCGTTATTAAAAGGGTTTTTTGTTGTAGTGAGATCAAGCCCTCCTTGCAAGAAAATTCAAAAGATTTTTGAGATATGAGAAGAAGACAAAAGAGAACAATGGCGGCAACAGCTGGTATCAAGATGACGCTGTCTGCTACGGCTACAAGAAGAAAGGACACATGAAGGACTGTCCTACAAACTCATCAACAAGCAAGAAGAGTAATAGATACGAGAAATGGAACCTGAAGAGATCAACATCTTGGAAGTATGCCAATACCAGCATATGGCATGAAAGTGAAGCCAGCGACTCAGAAGATGAACAATCAGAAGACCCTGCAAATGTATGCTTTATGGCATCCGATCAGGTACTATCTGAACCTATAGTTGATACATATGATGACTTCACCTTTGAGCAATTAGGAGAAGCCTTCAGTGAACTGTTAAGTGATTACAGGAAACTGCGTAGCAAATATCAGAACTCTAAAATGGTACTCAAGGAGTACAAAGGTGAAATAGGAAGACTTATCGACCTACTAGCTGAGGTTAAAGATAATATTAGTGAGTCTGGTGAGCTTTCTTCTATTAAGCTCTTATTACACGAGACTACCAAGTCATCCGAAGAAAAAGACAAGGTTATTGACCAACTGAAAGAAGAACTTTCTAAAGAGAGGAAAAGTCTTCAAAGTGCACAAGTCAGAATGGAAGCACTCACTTCTGACTATACTAAGTTATATGACACTTCCAAAAGATTGGAAATTAGGTTAGGAAAACAGCCTGAGACTGCTGCTTCCTACCTTAACACGTGTCACTTACCGAAAAATCGGAACATTCCCAAACCTAACACTGTCAGACCTAACCCTATCAAACCTTTGCCTAAAAAGGTTATGCCCAAACAGGAAAATAGGTATGCTTTCTTCTATACTAGAAAACCTAAACCTACCTACCATGCACACCACTCAGCTTTCAACACTCAATATGCTAAATGTCATTATTGTGGCCTCATTGGCCATATATCTTCTGCATGTAGAATCAGAAAGTTAGTAGATTTAAATATTTATGCAAGGATACCGAAAACTAACCAGTCAGGACCCAACAAGAAATGGGTACCAAGAGTTTCATCTGCAAATTATTTTGTAGGTGGTACGCCCTTCACATGCTAGGAGCAAATGGATCCTCGACAGCGGTTGCTCACGGCACATGACAGGTGACGCTTTACTATTCACAACACTGTCGAAGAGGAATAAAGAAGGATATGTCCCCTTCGGCAACAATTTAAAGGGGTATATAATCGGTATTGGTGACATTGGTAAAGCTCCCTATCCAGTGATTAAAGATGTTTGTCTTGTTACTGAGTTAAAACATAATATGCTCAGCATAAGCCATTTAGCTGATCATGGTTATGGTATTAACTTCGTAAAAGACAAATGTACTATTATTGATAGTTCAACTGGTAGTACTATATTTGAATGTATTAGAGAAGACAATATATATGTTTTCTATTTGTTGGAAGATACTAACATTTCAGGTAGATGTTTAATGGCTAAAAGCGATGAGAGTCATCTGTGGCATATGAGACTCGGTCAGGCAAATATGGATACTATTTCCAGATTATCCATGAAGAAGCTAGTATGTGGTTTACCGGACATTACATTTAAGAAGAATTCTGTATGCAGTCAATGTGAAAAGAACAAAGCTACTCGATCCACTTTCAAGTCAGTAAACGCTGTATGTACTACTAGACCTCTACAATTGCTACATATGGACTTATTTGGTCCTAGCAGAGTTGCTAGCCTCGGAGGTAAGCTATATGCTTTTGTAATTGTAGATGATTATTCTAGACACACGTGGATATATTTTCTGACACAAAAAAATGATGCATTATCGGAATTTGTCACCTTTTACAAGAAAGTACAGAATGAAAAAGGTTACATGATCACTCGTATTAGAAGCGATCATGGAGGCAAATTCGAAAATGCGGAGTATGAGCAATTTTGTGACACACACGATTTTGTGCACGAATTTTCCTGTCCTAGGACTCCACAACAAAATGGAGTTGTGGAACGTAAGAACAGAACTCTATCCGAAATGGCCAGAGTAATGTTAAACCAGTTTAGTCTACCCAAGTATTTCTGGGCTGAAGCTGTCAATATAGCTTGTTTTGTTCTCAATAGAGTTCTAATTCGACCCAAATCGAAGAAGACTCCATTTGAGTTATGGTTTGATAGAATTCTATCAGTTTCATATTTTAGAATATTTGGTTGTAAATGTTTTATTCTTAATACAAAAGATAACTTGGGAAAGTTTGACGAAAAGGCCGATGAAGGTATATTTTAGGTTATGCGGGCAAAGTAAAGGATACAGAGTCTTTAACAAAAGAACCATGATCATCGAAGAGTCAATCAATGTCACCTTTGATGAACTAAATCAAATGACAATCGATGACAATGACGAAGATCTCAATGTACCCAGCAAAGCACCAGATGATCCTCCTAGAGAAGATCCAGGAACCAGCTACCTTCGGAGTCTGCCAAAAAGATTGAAGTTCACGGCTGATCATCCAAAGGACTTGGTAATTGGTGAGATTACCAAGGGTGTAAGTACTCGCTCCTCTAATAAAGATATAGCTTCTTGTGTTGCTTTTGTCTCGCAGTTTGAACCCAAAAATATAGATGAAGCATGTAGTGATAATTTTTGGATATATGCTATGCAAGAGGAATTAAACCAATTCGAACGAAATCAAGTTTGGGAACTTGTTCCCAAGCCTATTGATCATCCGGTCATTGGCACCCGATGGGTATTCTGAAATAAACTGAATGAGAATGGTTTAGTGACTCGTAATAAGGCTTGACTCGTAGCTCAAGGATACAATCAGGAAGAAGGTATCGACTACGATAAGACTTATGCCCCAGTTGCGAGATTAGAATCCATTCGTATGTTATGTGCATTTGCATGTTTTCATAATTTTTAAGTTATTTCAAATGGATGTCAAAAGCGTATTTTTAAATGGTTTTATAAAAGAAGAGGTTTATGTAGCTCAACCATCCAGTTTTACTAATTTCAAATTTCCTGAATATGTTTTCAAGTTGAAGAAAGCTTTATACGGTTTGAAACAAGCCCCTCGTGTTTGGTACGATCGTCTAAGCTCTTTTCTACTTGATAACGGTTTTTCAAAGGAAATGGTTGACACTACTTTGTTTATAAAGTCTTTGAATAATAATATTCTTTTGATTCAAGTCTATGTAGATGATATTATCTTTGGATCAACTGATGAATCTCTTTGTCAAGAATTTTCAAAGTGTATGCAGAATGAGTTTGAGATGAGCATGATGGAAGAGCTGAAGTTATTTCTCGGACTGCAAATCAAACAAACCAACAATGGGACGTTCATAAATCAAGCTAAGTACACAAAGGATCTACTAAAGAAGTTCGACATGGAAGCAACAAAGCCACTTAGCACTCCAATGGCGACTTCAACCAAGCTTGATATTGATGAACAAGGCAAACCTGTCGACATACGTAAGTATCGAGTTATGATCGGTAGCTTACTTTATTTAACTACCAGTCGACCAGACATTATGTTTAGCGTTTGTTATGTGCTCGTTTTCAAGCCAATCCTAAGGAATCACATCTGTGCGCAGTTAAGCGTATCTTTCTATACCTTAAAGGCACTTCTTCTGTCGGCTTATGGTATCCCAAAACTATGTCATTTGACCTAATCAGTTATTCTGATGCTGATTTTGCCGGATGCAAAGTAGATAGAAAAAGTACTAGCGGCACATATCATTTCCTAGAAAAAGCTTTAGTCTCTTGGTTTAGTAAAAAGTAAAATTCTGTTGCATTATCAACAATAGAGGCTGAGTATATCGCCGCAGGACGTTGTTGTGCATAAATTTTGTGGATGAAACAAACCTTAAAAGACTATGGATTACATTTTTCACACATACCCATTTTCTGTGATAACACTAGTTCTATTAAATTGACTAAGAATCCTGTATGTCATTCTCGTACTAAACATATCGAGATTTGACATCATTTTCTTGGAGATCATCAACAAAATGGAGATATAGACCTTGTATACATAGACACACAGAATCAATTAGCTGACATACTCACAAAACCTTTAGCGGAAGATCGTTTCAACTATTTACGTCAAGAATTAGGAATTTTAGATATCAATAATATTAATAAATTTTGTTTTATTAATTATTTATTCGATACTCATAAACTGTTTTCGAGACAAGCCTAAAAAGAGTCTGTCTGTTACCATGACTACGGTCGAAGCGAAGCGGTATTTAAGAGTTCCTCGGTGAACCTCCGTTAGCTGGGACAGTACTCCTACAGCTAATCTGAGACAGATGCTGAGTAAAGAATATTAATTTGTAAAATAATATTAATTATATTAATTTGAGATTTAAAATTACTAAACTTTGAATTAAGCATTTGAAACGAATTAATGAAAAAGAATGTGGCCTCATTTGAATTTATATATATATATATATAGCCAGGCAACCCTTGGCGAATCCGGTCCGAGTTCGGTCCGAATTCGGCCAGAGTTCGGCTGGATATTTATATATACCAGCACCAACCCGAGGCTTCCTTCTTCTTCATTCTTCCCCACATCCTCATGACAACAGCTCCGTCCTCCGAAACCCTAGTTCTTCTCCATCATTGTACTTCCAATCCTTGTGGAGTTTCTCGTCAAAACTTTGGATTCGTGCGGAGATCGTCATCCTGTACAACATATCCAACTCTTAGAAGGTATAATCCCTTCTTTCCTCCACTTTTCAATACTTAGGGTTTGTAGAAAATTTTGGGAAAGAATGCCTAAGTTCAATCCCTTCAAGAGGAAGAAGACCAATGCCAGTGAAGAGGCATCGTCTTCAGATCCGCATACGGATTGCCTCTTTTCTCCGGTCCAATCGGACGATGGTGCGTCGGATGAGTTTTATTTTAAAACTTTCGATCAAGCATTATTGTGGTACGCCAATTTTATCATGCGTACTATTTGCACCAGATCACCGATTTAGTGGACTGTCTTTCCGGATCACCGCCCTTATTTTGAGGCATTAGGGTTACAACATTTTGTCGCCTTACAATTCCCCATTTTACTAATGCCGTTAGATTATTCTATTGTAATTTCGTGTTAGATACTTTTACAGCGAGGACACGTGTCGGAGGAATTGATATCGAATTCACTGATGAAACGTTAGCAGAAATCCTTGGTATCCCAAACAAAGGTGCCCCGCTCGATGACATCACTGATTTTGATTTCCCCGATGGCACGACACTCGTTAGTTTCAAGAATGAACTTTGTGCGCCCGCACGCGTTCTTTCTGGAAAGTTTAAGGCTAATAACTTGATCTTGTTTAACTACGAATTACATCGCATCATCTATTCTACCTTACTTCCAAAATCCACTTCCAAAGATGATGTCACTGCACTTGAGCTTTCTGCTCTCTATCATATTCTTAAGGGGATTCCTTTTTCTGCCCCTAAGACTATCATCCAAAAGATGGGTAGATGTCGCGGGAGAGACCGCAACCTATTTTATGCGATGCTTATTCCTCATATTTTTCAGAGATTTGATATTGATTTATCTACTTGTGCTGTCGACCCCGAGCCCAAGTTTCTCAAACTCTCTCGTCGCAACATTGCATCTGTTCCTCCACCTACTGCACCTACTCCTCCTGCACCTACTCCCACTACTCCCACAGCACCTGTTCCGCCTCATTATTACCCTATGACATTTGAGGGTATCCATCAGCACTTATCAGATCTGCAGTATTTTTTATGTTTTGAGACCTCTAGGGAACACGAGTTCCGTAATGTGATTCGGTTCCAGGCGATTGCTAACTCCTTTGCCGATCTGAGGTTTGCACAGACGGGTCATTCTGCTAGCTCTCTGCCTCGAGACCCTTCTGTTTCTGGCTACCGTATTGACGACGAGGCAGTCCACTCTCTGTTTCAGCCAGGGAACGCCTATGATTGGTATCGTACCGCTGGCGCCACTGCTCACACTTCTGGCACTTGTACTTCTAGAGCTGGTCCTTCTGGACATGCTGGAGCTGCAGCTGATGTTGATGATGATGTTGATGAGTTTTGAGATGTTAGATTATTGAGACTGTTACTTTTGTCTCATATTTACTTGGAAATGCTCCAACATTCCAAGATTATATCAGTACTCTTTTTTAGCACTTTTTCTATTATGTGACTATTCATGGACATGGTTTTTGATTATGCCTCAGTTTTGGCATTTTAGTCTATTATTCAGCACTTTATATGTTTCAGTATTATGGTAGCACTATCTATCTTTTGCTGCTTCATACTTTCTCAAATACTGCCTATGACAAATACATGCCTGTGTTGTGTTCTCTAGACTATCTGTTTTCTTTTACTGTTTATACCATGCCTGTAAAGATTATTCCTATATTTTTTATTGTATTTCTTCACTGTTTGTTACTTATGCATTGATTGCGGGGGAGCTTTCTCTTTTGTAATTATTTTGCTAAGTGACAACGGGGGAGAAATAAGGATCTAACATTTTTGTGAATACATGTTATGAACAATTTCTTTTTGGTCACTATTTTGAATTGATTCCAAGCTTAGATGTTATATCGGCAAGGTTTGTCAATTATCAAAATGGGGGAGATTGTTGGCCCATTGGTCATGGTCAAACCTGATTTTAATAATTGATCAAACTCTGTCTCGATATAAATACAAGTCAACTCAGATGTTTACCTACGACGTTTTGGACACTGCTCAACAATGGATATCAACAATGTTCAAGACTGAAGCTGTTTGCCATTCAGAATGTACTTCCTGTTAAGCAATATAATTTTTTATTTTATTGAGTCTAGGAATACATTATACATTGTACACCGAGTCGTACTGGCACATAGGCTATCCGAAAATGTTTTTTAAAACCATCATATTCTTTACAAATTACCTACGTTTTTGAAAAACATTCTTTTTACAAAACGCTTCTGAAGGATTGTTCAAAAAGCCAAAATTTATTTTCTCCAAAAATGAACTGGTAGAACCACTAGATAACTCGGGCCGAGTTCGGCCAGAGTTCGGCCATTTGGAACGTTAGTGAACGTTGGGTTTTTGAACTTGGTAATCCTTCAGTTACGGTTTGTTACAAAGAGTTCTGTCCGAATTCTGCCTGAATTCTGTCAGAGTTCTGTCTTTGGAAAAGCCTATAAATAGAGAAACATTTTGATCATTTCAAAACACCAATTCACTTTCAATCTCTTCTATTCTTAAGCTTATATTCTTCCAAAGAGTTTTTAATAGCTTTCATTTTGAAATCCCAAGCCAGTTACAATCCTCTAGTCGATTTGCTAGTGCGGTGTGGTCTAAAAGTTTTAAGTGCGATTGTAATCAGAGGCTTGATAGAAGATTCAACCCTTCACAACTGAAGTTGGATGAGTTCTTCGTATCAAAGCTCGCGTCTGTAGAAGTTGCAAGGACTTCGTATGAAAACTTACGAGATTTTCCAATAGTGGATTCAACTGGAAGCTAGAGTTCTTCCGACTGGACTAGTCCTCACAAGAGGGAAACTAGTATAAATCTCGGTGTTTGCGTTTGCCTTCTGATCACTTTTAAATTCTGTCATTTACTTTTGTGATTATTATTTTATCTGTGATCTAACTACTAACAAGTTTTTAATTAGCAATATTCTGCTGCCTACTCTATTCACCCCCCCTCTAGAGTATTCTGCTTTACGATTTCGTTCCTACAGCAACGATAAGACGGCACACGTTAAAAATTGGCTAACTCCCAATGATTTCATAGACCATGCTTGAAAAGTTAATTTTAGACTAGTACGGTCATGGACAACTTGTGCACAAGGTTTCGCTTCCTCGAACGGCAACCCGGGGCTACAAGACCATTTCGGCCTAGGAGGAATGTAAGATAGCTGTACTGGATGCTAGCACGGGTCATTCGGGACTTTCAGCGGGGCTAGCTACCCACGTTGAAAGGGGCGCCATCTCGATCAGGCTATACGTCCAGGATGGCTTGAATTACCAGTGACCCACACTTGCACATAAATTATAAGCCTCGATATAAAGCTGACAGGAAAGGACATGGTAAGTTATACCACAACAGCAATCTCGGCCGTGGGTAAGATTTATCCTAATATGCTATGTACCTAAACATGCAAATCGAGTATGATGGCTAGAAAGATCACCAAATAGCTAACATGTTTTATAAAACTGCTTGAATAAATGAGAGCATGGGCTTTAATTAGCCACTCGCCAGTATATGTGATTGTACTGACCCTCGCTCTCTACATGTGGTACGAATCAAGAGGGACGCGCCAACTGAGCAAGGCGACGTTCGTGCTTTTGAAGCTTCGACCGCGCATTGAAGACCCCCGCTGCTCAACTTTTGAAGACTCTTTGCAAGTCCAAGGAACATGTCTCGACATCCCTCAAATTCAGGTGGCTGGAATACTTTTTTTTTGTAAATAAGGGATGTATGTATGAAACGGCTATCTCATTGGCACTCCTTTTGTAATCGAGTCATGTTATACCGTACGGCATAATTGTAATAGAGTCTATAAATGATGTCTATTACCAATAAAATACAAAGTTTCTCTGTCTCAATGTGTTGTTCAATTTGTCTGCGCTCATTCCCTTAGATGTTATGTTTCGGATTATCTTATAACTATGTCTTGTGCGATCACAACCTAGATTCGCACGACATCACGCTCGGGGAACGACTATCGATTCTACGGAATCGGGACGTGACATAAACCCTCTGTCTTCCCTAGGCAAGGAATATAATAACCATGAGAAGATTCGCAGACTATTACGAGCTCTCACGAAGAACTGGATTCCAAAGTCTACTGCAATTATTGAAGGAAACGACCTAACTACTATGTCTCTTGAGACGCTCATGGGTAAGCTACGCTGGTACTTTAAGACTTTGAAGAAGTTGCACCAAAGAAGAAGTCAATCGCCCTCAAAGCACACATAGAAGATCTATCGAAGAAGATTCCGACGTTAGTGATTCTGACTCTGAAGATCAAGCTCTCTTAGTAAAGAAGTTCAAGAAGTTCATGAGATTCAATCGAAGAACAAAAGTGCACAACATCAATAATAGCAACAACGAAGAAGATCAAATTTGCTACGGTTGCAAGAAGAAAGGACATATCAAGATGGAATGTCCAACAACATCATCATCAACCAAGAAGGAAAATAGATATGAAAAGGGTTACCTGAAGAAATCATCATCCAGAAGATATTCTAACACAAGCATATGACATAAAAGTGAAGCCAGCGACTCAGAAGATGAACAATCAGATGACGCTTCAAATATATGCTTAATGGCATATGATCAGGTAAACACTAACCTCCTGTTTGATACGTATGATGATTTTACCGTTGAACAGTTAGGTGAAGCCTTTAGTGACCTCTTAGGTGACTAAAAAAAACTGCGTAGCAAATACTTAAAGAGTGCAAAGGTGAAATATAGAGACTTACTGACCTACTAGCTGAGGTTAAAAGTAGTGATAATTCTAGTGAGGTAGGTGAGCTTTCTTCTGTCAAGTTGCAAATACACGAGACCACAAGGCTATCCGAAGAGAAAGACAAGACCATTAACAAACTAGAGGAAGACTTACTCAAAAAGAAGAAGAGTCTTTAGCAAGCACTAGTCAGAAATAATGCACTCACAACTGACTAAAATACACTTTATGACACTTCCAAAAAGTTGAAAATTAGGTTAGAAAAATAGTCTGAGGTTGCTGCTTCCTATTCTAACACGTGTCACTTACTGAAACACCGGAACACTGTCAAACCCAATACTGTCAGACCAAATCCAACCAAACCTTTGCCTATGAAGACTAATAGGCATGCATTCTATTACAAATATCCAGCTAGAAATCCAAGACCTACAAATCATGCACAATACACTGCATCTAACACTCAATATGCTAGATGTCATTATTGTGGCACCATTGGTCATATCTATCTTGTATGTAGAGTAGGATAACTAGTTTATTTGAAGATATGTGCATGGATACCAAAGACTAACATTTCAGGACCCTACAAGAAATGGGTACCAAAAGTTTCATCTGTAAATTCTTTTGTAGGTGGGTCACCTCAAATGGATCCTTGATAACGGTTGCTCACGACACATGACCGGTGATGCTTCTATATTCGTAGCACTGTCGAAGAAGAAAGAAGGATATGTCTCCTTCGGTAATAATCTTAAAGGCTATATAGTAGGTATCGGCGATATTGGTAAGGCTCCCTATCCTGTGATTAAAAATATCTGTCAAGTAACCGAGTTAAAACATAACCTACACAGCATAAGCCATTTAGCTGACCATGGTTACGGTATTAACTTTGTCAAAGACAAATGTACTATAGTTGATAGCTCAACTGGCAGTACTATCTTTGAAGGTATTAGGGAAGACAATATATATGTTTTCTATTTGTTGGAAAATGTTAACAAAGCAGGTAGATGCTTAATTGTCAAAAATAATGAGAGTCAACTATGGCATATGAGACTCGATCATGCAAACATGGACACAATTTTAAGACTATCCATGAAGAAATTGGTACGAGGCTTACCGGACATCACCTTCAAGAAAGATACGATATGTAGTGAATGCGAAAAGAACAAAGCTACCTGATCCACATTTAAGTCCAAGAAACACTGTAAGTACTACTAGACCTCTACAATTACTGCATATGGATTTATTTGGGCCAAGTAGAATTACTAGCCTAGGTGGTAAGTTATATACATTTATAATAGTAGATGATTTCTCTAGATGCACGTGGGTATACTTTTTCGCCCGCAAAAATGATACATTGTCTGAATTCGTCTCCTTTTACAAGAAAGTTCAAAATGAGAAAGGATTCATGACCACTCGGATTCGAAGTGATCATGGCGACGAATTTGAGAATGTAGAGTTTGACCAATTTTGTGACACACTGTTATTTGTATGAGTTCTTCTACCCTAGGACTCCACAACAAAATGGAGTTGTAGAACATAAGAATATGACTCTATCTGAAATGGCTAGAGTTATGTTAAACCAGTTTAGTCTAACTAAATACATTTGGGCTGAAGCTGTCAATACAATTTGTTATGTTCTCAGGGTTCTAATTCGACCTAAATCGAAGAAGACTCCCTATGAGTTATGGTTTGATAGAACACCCTCAGTTTCTTACTTTAAAATCTTTGGTTGCAAATGTTTTATTTTTATTACTAAAGATAATTTTGGAAAGTTTGATGAAATGGCCGATGAAGGTATATTTTTAGGTTATGTGGCCAAAAGCAAAGGGTACCGAGTCTTCAACAAAAGGACTATGATCATCGAAGAGTCAATGAACGTCACTTTTGACGAACTAAATCAATAAACAATCGATGATGATGATGATGAAGACGTCAGTACACTGAGCACAATACCCGCAGAACCTTCAAGCATAGCACTTGAAGAACCACCAAGCACAACACGTACAGAACCGGAAGCTGGAACCAGCTACCTTGGGAGTCTGCCAAAAAGAATGAAGTTTATGAAAGACCATCCCAAGGACTTGGTAATAGGTAAGATTACCAGGGGTGTAAGTACTCGTTCCTCTAATAGAGATATAGTTTTCCGTGTTGCATTTATTTCACGGCTTGAACCCAAAACTATTGAGGAAGCATGTAGCGATAATTTTTGGTTATATGATATGCAAGAGGAATTAAACCAATTTGAACGTAATCAAGTTTGGAAACTTGTTCCCAAGCCCATTAATCATCCCATCATTGGCACCCACTGAATATTCTGAAATAAAATCAATGAGAATGGTTTAGTCACTCGTAATAAGGCCCGACTCGTAGCTCAAGGATACAACCAAGAGAAAGGTATCGACTACGATGGGACCTTTGCCCCAGTTGCGAGATTATAATCTATTCACAAGTTATGTGCATTTGCATGTCTTCATAATTTTAAACTTTTTCAAATGGATGTAAAAAAGTACATTTCTTAACGGTTTTATAAAAGAAGAAGTTTATGTAGCTCAACCTCCAGGATTTACTGATTTCAAAAACCTTGACTATGTTTTCAAGTTGAAGAAAGCCTTATACAGTCTGAAACAAGCCTATCGTGCTTGGTACGATCGTTTAAGCTCTTTTCTACTTGATAACGGTTTTACAAAAGGGAAGGTTGACACTACACTATTTTTAAAATCTTTGAAAGGAAATATTCTTTTAATTCAGATTTCTGTTGACGATATTGTCTTTGGATCTACTGATGAGTCTCTTTGTCAAGAATTTTCAAAGTGTATGCATAATGAGTTTGAGATGAGCATGACGGGAGAACTCAAATTCTTCATTGGACTGTAAATCAAACAAACCAAGAAAGGGACTTTCATTAATCAAGCCAAGTACACAAAAGACTTACTAAAGAAGTTCGATTTAAAAATCGTCAAACCTCTTGGCACACCAATGGAAACTTCAACCAAGCTTGATATTGATGAGCAAGACAAACCGGTCGAGATACGTAAGTATCGATGTATGATTGATAGTTTACTTTATTTAACTGCTAGTCGTCCAGATATAACGTTTAGTGTTTGCTTGTGTGTGTAGGAATGAAATTGTAAAGCAGAATACTCTAGAGGGGGGTGAATAGAGTAGGCAGCGGAATATTGCTAATTAAAAGCTTGTTAGCAGTTAGATCACATATATAATAATAATCATAAGAAGTAAATGACAGAATTTAAAAGTGATTAGAAGGCAAACGCAAACACCGAGATTTATATTGATTTCCCTCTGGTGAGGACTAGTCCAGTCGGAAGAACTCTAGCTTCCAGTTGAATCCACTATTGGAAAATCCCATAAGTTTTCATACGAAGTCCTTGCAACTTCTATAGCCGCGAGCTTTGATACGAAGAACTCGTCCAACTTCAATTATGAAGAGTTGAATCTTCTATCAAGCCTCTGACTACAATCACTCTGAAACTTCTAGACCGTACCGTACTATAAATCGACTAGAGGATTGTTACTTGCTTGGGATTTGAAAATAAAAGCTTTTAAAGAACTGTTTGGAAGAATGTAAGCTTTAGAAGAGAAGATTGAAAGTGAATTGGTGTGTTGAAATGATCGAAATGCTTCTCTATTTATAGCTTTTCCAAAGACAGAACTCTGACAGAATTCGGACAGAATTTGGACAGAACTCTTTGTAACAACCCATAACTGAAGGATGACCAAGTTCAAAAACCCAACGTTCACTAACGTTCCACATGGTCGAACTCTGGCTGAACTCGGGCCGAGTTCTCCTGAGTTTCTGCTAGTTCATTTTTGGAGAAAATAAATTTTGGCTTTTTGAACAATCCTTCAAGGGCTTTTTGTAAACAGAATATTTTTCAAAAATATGAATTATTTGTAAAAGAATATGATAGTTTTGAAAAATGTTTTCGGATAGCCTATTTGCCAGTACGACTCGGTGTACAATGTATTCCTAGACTCAATAAAAAGAAAAATTACATTACATAGCAGGAAGTACATTATGAATGGCAAACGGCTTTAGTCTTGAACATTGTTGATAACCATTGTTGAGCATTGTCCAAAACGTCGTAGGTGAACATCTGAGTAGAGTTGTATTTATATCGAGACAGAGTTTGATCAATTATTAAAATCAGGTTTGACCATGACCAGTGGGCCAACAATCTCCTCCATTTTGATAATTGACAAACCTTGCCGATATAACATCTAAGCTTGGAATCAAATCAAAATTGTAAAGAAAAATTGTTCATATCCTGTATTTCACAAACATGTTAGATCCTTATTTCTTCCCCGTTGTCACATAGCAAAATAATTGCAAAAGAAAAAGGCTCCCCCGCAATCAATACATAAGTAATAAACAGTGAAGAAACACATAAAAAATAAATAATCATGATAGATGGTAGAAACAGTAAGAGAAATAGAATAATAACACATGCATGTATTTGTCTCTGGCAATTTGGAAAGAATGAAGCAATAAAAGATAGATAGTGCTACGATAAACTGAAACAAATAGAGTGCTGAAATAGACTAAGATGCCAAAACTAAGGCATAATAAAAAACAACCATATTCATGAATAAGAAAAAAAATAGTACTGATAATAATAAAAAATAGAGTACTGATAAAATCTTAGAATGTCGGAGCATTTCCAAGTAAACATAAGACAAAAAGTAACAGTCTCAATAATCTAACATATCAAAACTCATCATCATCAACATCATTATCACCAGCTCCAGCATGTCCAGAAGGACCAGCTCTAGAAGTACCATTGCCAGAGGTGTGAGGAGTGGGGCCAGCGGTACGATACCAATCATATGCGTTCCCTGACTGGAACAGAGAGTGTACCGCCTCATCGTCAATACGGTAGCCAAACTAGAAGGGTCTCGAGGCAGAGAGCTAGTAGAATGTCCTGTCTGTGCAAACCTCAGATCGGCGAAGGAGTTGGCAATCGCTTGGAACCGAGTCACATCACGGAACTCGTGTTCCCTAGAGGTCTCAACATAAAAAGACTGCAGATCTGATAAGTGCTGATGGATACCCTCAAATGTCATAGGTTAAGAATGAGGAGGAACAGGTGCTGCAGGATCAGTGGAAGTAGGTGCAGAAGGAGTAGGTGCAGTGGGTGGAGGAACAAATGCAATGCTGCGACGAGAGAGTTTGAGAAACTTGGGCTCGGGGTCGACACCACAAGTAGATAAATCAATGTCAAATCTCTGAAAAATACGAGGAATGAGCATCGCATAAGATAGGTTGCGGTCTCTCCCGCAACATCTACCCATCATCTGAATAATAGTCTTAGGGGCAGAAAAAAGAATCCCCTTAAGAATATGATAAAGAGCAGAGAGCTCAAGTGCAGTGACATCATCTTTAGAAGTAGATTTAGGAAGTAAAGTGGAATAGATGATGCGATGTAATTCGTAGTTAAACAAGTTCAAGTTATTAGCCTTGAACTTTCCAGGAAGAACGCCTGCGGGCGCATAAAGTTCATTCTTGAAACTAACGAGTGCCGTGCCATCGGGAAAATCAAAATCAGTGATGTCATCTAGCGGAGCACCTTCGTTTGGAATACCAAGGATTTCCGCTAACGTGTCATCAGTGAATTCGATATCAATTCCTCCGACACGTGTCCTCGCTGTAAAAGTGTCTAACACGAAATTACAGTAGAATAATCTAATGGCATTAGTGGCAATAGGGAATTGTAAGGTGACAAAATATTGTAACCCTAATACCTCAAAATAAGGACGGTGATCCGGAAAGATAGTCCACTTAATCGGTGATCCAGTGCAAATAGTACGCATGTTAAAATCAGCGTACCACAATAATGCTTGATCGAAAGTTTTAGAATAAAACTCATCTGATGCACCATCGTCCGATTGGACCGGAGAAAAGAGGCAATCCGTATGCAGATCTGAAGACGATGCCTCTTCACTAGCATTGGTCTTCTTCCTCTTGAAGGGATTGAACTTAGGCATTCTTTCCCAAAATTTCTACAAATCCTAAGTATTAAAAAGTGGTGGAAAGAAGGGATTATACCTTCCAAGAGTCGGACATGTTGTAGAGGATAACGATCTCTGCACGAATCCAAAGTTATGATAAAAAACTCCACAAGGATTGGAAGAACAAAGAGGGCTTATAACTAGGGTTTCGGAGGGGCGGAGCTGCTGTTATGAGGATGTGGGGAAGTATGAATAAGAAGGAGGCCTCGTATTGCTGCTGTTATATATAAACATCCAGCCGAACTCTGGCCGAATTCGGACCGAACTCGGGCCGAATTCGCCTAGGGTTGCCTGGCTATATATATATATTTTATATATATATATATATATATATATATATATATATATATATATATAAAATCAAATGAGACCATATTCTTTTTCATTAATTCGTTTCAAATGCTTAATTCAAAGTTTAGTAATTTTAAATCTCAAAATAATATAATTAATATTGTTTTACAAATTAATATTCTTTACTCAGTATCTGTCTTAGATTAGCTGTAGGAGTACTGTCCCAGCTAATGGAGGTTCACCGGAGAACTCTTAAATACCGCTTCGCTTCGACCGTAGTCGTGGTAACAGACAGACTCTTTTTAGGCTTGTCTCGAAAACAGTTTATGAGTATCGAATAAATAATTAATAAAACAAAAATTAATAAATATTATTGATATCTAAAATTTCTAATTCTCGACGTAAATAGTTGAAACGATCTTCCGCTAAAGGTTTTGTGAATATGTCAGCTAATTGATTCTGTGTGTTTATGTATACATGGTCTATATCTCCATTTTGTTGATGATCTCTAAGAAAATGATGTCGAATCTCCATATGTTTAGTACGAGAATGACATACTGGATTCTTAGTCAAATTAATAGAACTAGTATTATCACAGAAAATAGGTATATGTGTAAAATACAATCCATAGTCTTCTAAGGTTTGTTTCATCCATAAAATTTGTGCACAACAACGTCCTGCGGCGATATACTCAGCCTCTGTTGTTGATAATGCAACAGAATTTTACTTTTTACTAAACCAAGAGACTAGAGCTTTTCCTAGGAAATGACATGTACCGCTGGTACTTTTTCTATCTACTTTTTATCTGGCAAAATCAGCATCGGAATAACCGATTAGGTCAAACAACGTGGTTTTGTGATACCATAAGCCGACAGAAGAAGTGCCTTTAAGGTATCGAAAGATACGCTTAACTGCGTACAGATGTGATTCCTTTGGATTGGCTTGAAAACGAGCACATAAGGAAGCTACCGATCATACCTCGTTACTTACGTATGTCGACAGGTTTGCCTTGTTCATCAATATCAAGCTTGGTTGAAGTCGCCATTGGAGTGCTAAGTGGCTTTGCTGCTTCCATGTCGAACTTCTTTAGTAGATCTTTTGTGTACTTTGCTTGATTTATGAACGTCCCATTGTTGGTTTGTTTGATTTACAGTCCAAGAAAGAATTTTAGCCCTCCCATCATGCTCATCTCAAACTCATTCTGCATACACTTTGAGAATTCTTGACAAAGTGATTCATCATTAGATCCAAAGATAATATCATCTACATAGACTTGAATCAAAAGAATATTATTATTCAAAGACTTTATAAACAAAGTAGTGTCAACCTTTCTTTTTGAAAAACCGTTATCAAGTAGAAAAGAGCTTAGACGGTCATACCAAGCACGAGGGCTTGTTTCAAACCGTATAAAGCTTTTTTCAACTTGAAAATATATTCAGGAAATTTAAAATCAGTAACACCGGGTGGTTGAGCTACATAAACATCTTCTTTTATAAACCATTTAAAAATGCACTTTTGACATCCATTTGAAATAATTTAAAATTATGAAAACATGCAAATGCACATAACATGCGAATGGATTCTAATCTCGCAACTGGGGCATAAGTCTCATCGTAGTCGATACCTTCTTCTTGATTGTATCCTTGAGCTACGAGTCGAGCCTTATTACGAGTCACTAAACCATTCTCGTTCAGTTTATTTCGGAATACCCATCAGGTGCCAATGACCGGATGATCAATAGGCTTGGGAACAAGTTCCCAAACTTGATTCCGTTCAAATTGGTTTAATTCCTATTGCATAGCATCTATCCAAAAATTATCACTACATGCTTTATCAATACTTTTGGGTTCAAACTGAGAGGCAAAAGCAACACAAGAAGCTATATGTTTATTAGAGGAGCGAGTACTTACACCTTTGGTAATCTCACCAATTACCAAGTCCTTTGGATGATCAGCCGTGAACTTCAATCTTTTTGGCAGACTCCGAAGGTAGCTGGTTCCTGGATCTTCTCTAGGAGGATCAGTTGGGGCTTTGCTGGGTATATTGAGATCTTCATCATTGTCATCGATTGTCGTTTGATTTAGTTCATCAAAGGTGACATTGATCGACTCTTCGATGATCATGGTTCTTTTGTTGAAGACTCTGTATCCTTTACTTTTGCCCGTATAACCTAAAAATATACCTTCATCGGCCTTTTCGTCAAACTTTCCTAAATTATCTTTTGTATTAAGAATAAAACATTTACAACCAAATATTCTAAAATATAAAACTGATGGAATTCTATCAAACCATAGCTCAAATGGAGTCTTCTTTGATTTAGGTCGAATTAGAACTCTATTGAGAACAAAATAAGCTTTATTGACAGCTTCAGCCCAGAAATACTTGGGTAGACTAAACTGGTTAAACATTACTCTGGCCATTTCGGATAGAGTTCTGTTCTTACGTTCCACAACTCCATTTTGTTGTGGAGTCCTAGGGCATGAGAATTCGTGTACAAAATCATGTGTGTCATAAAATTGCTCAAACTCTGCTTTCTCGAATTCGCCTCCATGATCGCTTCTAATATGAGTGATCATGTAACCTTTTTCATTCTGTACTTTCTTGCAAAATGTGACCAATTTCGATAATGTATCATTTTTGCATGTCAAAAAATATACCCACGTGTATCTAGAATAATCATCTATAATTACAAAAGCATATAGCTTACCTCCGAGGCTAGCTACTCTACTAGGACAAAATAAGTCCATATGTAGCAATTGTAGAGGTCTAGTAGTACATACTGCATTTACTGACTTAAAAATGGATCGAGTAGCTTTGTTCTTTTCACATTGACTGCATACCGAATCCTTTTTGAATGTAATGTCCGGTAAACCGCGTACTAGCTTCTTCGTGGATAATCTGGAAATAGTATCCATATTTGCATGACCGAGTCTCATATGCCACAGATGACTCTCATCGCTTTTAGCCATTAAACATCTACCTGAAATGTTAGTATCTTCCAACAAATAGAAAATATATATTGTCTTCTCTAATACCTTCAAATATAGTATTACCAGTTGAACTATCAATAATAGTACATTTATCTTTTACGAAGTTAATACCATAATCGTGATCAGCTAAATGGCTTATGCTGAGCAGATTATGTTTTAACTCAGTAACAAGACAAACATCTTTAATCACTGGATAGGGAGCTTTACCAATATTACCAATACCGATTATATACCCTTTTAAATTATTGCCGAAGGAGACGTATCCTTCTTTATTCCTCTTCGACAGTGTTGCGAATAATGAAGCATCGCCGGTCATGTGCCGTGAGCAACCACTGTCGAGGGTCCATTTGCCCTTAGCATGAGAAGGGTGTCCCACCTACAAAATAATTTACAGATGAAACTATTGGTACCCATTTCTTGTAGGGTCCTGACTGGTTAGTTTTTAGTATCCATGCATAAATATTTAGATCTACTAGCTTTCTGATTCTACATGCAGAAGATATATGACCAATGAGGCCACAATAATGACATTTAGCATGTTGAGTGTTGAAAGCTGAGTGGTGTGCATAGTTGGTAGGTTTAGGTTTTCTAGTATAGAAGAAAGCATACCTATTATCCTATTTGGGCATAACCTTTTTAGGTAAAGGTTTGATAGGGTTAGGTCGGACAGTGTTAGGTTTGGGAATGTTCTGATTTTTCGGTAAGTGACACGTGTTAGGGTAGGAAGCAGCAGTCTCAGGCTATTTTCCTAACCTAATTTCCAATCTTTTGGAAGTGTCATATAACTTAGTATAGTCAGAAGTGAGTGCTCCCATTCTGATTTGTGCACTTTGAAGACTTTTCTTCTCTTTAGAAAGTTCTTCTCTCAGTTGGTCAATAACCTTGTCTTTTTCTTCCGATGACTTGGTAGTCTCGTGTAATAAGAGCTTAATGGAAGAAAGCTCACTAGACTCACTAACATTATCTTTAACCTCAGCTAGTAGGTTGGAAAGTCTTCCTATTTTACCTTTGTACTCTTTGAGTACCTTCTTAGAGGTCTGATATTTGCTATGCAGTTTCCTGTAATCACTTAACAGTTCACTGAAGGCTTCTCCTAATTGCTCAAAGGTAAAATCATCATATGTATCAACTATAGGTTCAGAGAGTATCTGATCAGATGCCATAAAGCATACATTTGTAGCGTCTTCTGATTGTTCATCTTCTGAGTCGCTGGCTTCACTTTCATGCCATATGCTGGTGTTGGCATACTTCCGAGATGTTGATCTTTTCAGGTTCCTTTTTTCGTATCTGTTGCTCTTCTTGCTTGTTGATATGTTTGTAGGACAGTCCTTCTTCATGTGTCATTTCTTCTTGCAGTCGTAGCAGACAGCGTCATCTTGATACCAGCTGTTGCCACCATTGTTCTCTTTTGTCTTCTTCTCATATCTCAAGAATCTTTTGAATTTTCTTGCAAGGAGTGCTTGAGATTCAGCATCAGGTTCACTGCTGTCTGAATCATCTTCAGCAGATCTTTTGTGCTGAGCCTTGAAAGCGATCGTCTTTTCCTTTGGTACAGGCTCTTCAAAGTCTTGTAACTCTAGTTCATGAGTGAGTAGCTTACCCATGAGTACTTCAAGTGTCATAATAGTGAGGTCGTTTCCTTCAATGATTGCAGTAGCCTTCGGAATCCAGTTCTTTGTAAGTGCTCGCAGAAGTTGGCGAATCTTTTCATGGTTACTGTAATCTTTACCTAGGGAGGACAAAGGATTTATAATATCCAGGAATCTTTCGAACATCTGAGTAACTGTTTCGTTGGGCTTCATCTTGAACGCCTCATACTCTTGATTAAGTCTGCTGACCTTTGATTCTTTGACTTGAGTTGTGCCCTCATGTGTGACTTCAAGAAGTTTCAATACTTCATTTGCAGTTGTGCAGATAGATACCCTGTTAAATTTAGTTCTGTCTAAAGCACAAAATAAAGTGTTGATAGCACGTGCGTCAAGATTGGCCTTTTTCTTTTCTTCCTCTGTATATTTGTCATGGAGTTTTTCAGTTAAAACTCCATCAACATTTATACGAGGTGGCTTTTTATAGCCATCAATAAACACAGACCATAAATCAAAATCAAGAGATTTCAAAAAGAAACTCATACGTGTTTTCCAATAGGTGTAGTTTGTGCCGTCAAACAGTGGAGGTCTGTTTGTGGCTTGGCCTTCACTTGTGAATTTCACAGTTGCCATGTGTAAAGCTGTGATATATATAAAATTGAATATAACTGCTGTTTTACCTTGCTTTACCTGTATAATCCGCTCTGATACCAATTGTAGGAACGAAATCGTAAAGCAGAATACTCTAGAGGGGAGGTGAATAGAGTAGGCAGCAGAATATTGCTAATTAAAAGCTTGTTAGCAGTTAGATCACAGATATAATAATAATCACAAGAAGTAAATCATATAATTTAAAAGTTATCAGAAGGCAAATGCAAACACCGAGATTTATACTGGTTTCTCTCTGGTGAGGACTAGTCCAGTCGGAAGAACTCTAGCTTCCAGTTGAATCCACTATTGGAAAATCCTGCAAGTTTTCATACGAAGTCCTTGCAACTTCTACAGATGCGAGATTTGATACGAAGAACTCGTCCAACTTCAATTGTGAAGAGTTGAATCGTCTATCAAGCCTCTGATTACAATCACTCTGAAACTTCTAGACCGTACCGCACTAGCAAATCGACTAGAGGATTGTAACTGGCTTGAGCTTTGAAAATGAAAGCTTTTTAAGAACTCTTTGGAAGAATGTAAGCTTTAAGAAGAGAAGATTGAAAGTGAATTGGTGTGTTGAAATGATCAAAATGCTTCTCTATTTATAGCTTTTCCAAAGACAGAACTCTGACAGAATTCGGGCAGAATTCGGACATAACTCTTTATAACAACCCGTAACTAAAGGATGACCAAGTTCAAAAACCCAACGTTCACTAACGTTCCACATGGCTGAACTCTGGCCGAACTCCGGCCGAACTCGGGCCGAGTTCTCCTGAGTTTCTGCCAGTTCATTTTTGGAGAAAATAAATTTTGGCTATTTGAACAATCCTTCAAGGGTTTTTTGTAAACAGAATATTTTTCAAAAACATGAATCATTTGTAAAAGAATATAATGGTTTTGAAAAACGTTTTCGGATAGCCTATTTGCCAGTACGACTCGGTGTACAATGTATTCCTAGACTCAATAAAAAGAAAAATTATATTGCATAGCAGGAAGTACATTCTGAATGGCAAACGGCTTCAGTCTTGAACATTGTTGATAACCATTGTTGAGCATTGTCCAAAACGTCGTAGGTGAACATCTGAGTAGACTTGCATTTATATCGAGACAGAGTTTGATTAATTATTAAAATCAGGTTTGACCATGACCAATGGGCCAACAGTGTGCACGTTTTCAAGCTAACCCTAAGGAATCACACTTGTGTGCAGTTAAGCGTATCTTTCGATACCTTAAAGACATTTCTTCTGTCGGCTTATAGTATCCCAAAACTACGTCCTTTGAGCTAACCGGTTACTCAGACGCTGATTTTGCTGGATGTAAAGTAGATAGAAAATGTACTAGCGGCACGTGTCATTTTCTAGGTAAGGCTCTACTCTCTTGGTTTAGCAAGAAGCAAAATTCTGTCACATTATCAACTACTAAGGCTGAGTATATTGTTGCAGGACGTTGTTGTGCATAAATTTTATGGATGAAGCAAACCTTAGAAGACTTTGGTTTACTGTATTAACACATACCCTTTTCTGTGACAACAATAGCACTATTAATTTGTCTAGGAATCCTGTATGTCATTCTAGCACCAAGCATATTGAGATTCAACATCATTTTCTTAGAGACCATCAAACAAATGGAGATATAAACCTTGAATATGTAGACACAAAGAACCAATTGGCTGACATCTTTACAAAATCATTGGCAAAAGATCATTTCAATTAATTACATCGAGAATTAAAAATTTTAGATGTCAATAATATTAATTAATTTTTATTATTAATTATTTTTCAATATGTAAAAACTTTATTCGAGACAAGCCTACAAAGGGTATGTCTATCACCACGAACCAAGGTCGAAGCAAAATGATACTTAAGCATTCCCCTGTGAACATCCGTTTGCTGGGACAGTACCCCTACAGCTAATCTGAGACGATTTCTACGTAACAAAATTTAATTCATAAAATAATATTAATTATATTAATTAAAATTTAAAATAACTAAACTTGGAATTAAATAATTGAAAATGATTGATGAATACAAAGTGGCATGTCATTGTATTTCTATACAAAAATACCTCAACAGAATCTCAAGCGAACTCGCACCGAATTCGGCCCGAGTTTTGTTGGTGTCAGGTATTTTTAAGTCAGATTTGAATGTAGCCCCTCCTATTCATCACCCTTTTCTCCTCCAAACAGAGCAGCAGCAGCGCCCAAAGCTCCACAAACCCTAGTTTTTCAACTTCGATTTCTCTCAAATCCGTTGGAGTTTTTAATCCAAATTTTGGATTTGTGCGTAAAATCTCGTTCTCTTCCACATACTCAATTCTCAGAATGTATAATTTCCTCATTCTCTCGATTTTAATACTTTTCTAGAAATTATACCTAGAATCAACAACCCCTTCAAGAGAAAGAAGACGACGGCTAGCGAAGAAGCCTCGTCTTCAAATCCTATCCAAGGATCGCTCGTTTAGTCGGTCCAATCAGACGACATGACGTTCAATGAGTTTTTCTTCAAAACTCATGACCCATCCCTATTATGGTATGCAAATTTCTCTATTCGCAACATATGCCCAGGCGCACCAATCATGTAAACTATCTTTTTGTCCCATAGAACTTATTTTGAAGCATTAGGATTGCACAATCTTGTCATCACTCATTTCCTATTACAACCAATGCTATTCGATTATTTTTCTGTAATTTCACCCTTGACACTTTTAATGTTAAGAGCAATTTTGCTAGAATTAATATTCAATTCAATGATGTCGACCTAGTGAAAATTCATGATATTCCAAAAGAAGGTGCTCAGCTAGACGATGTCACTGAATTTGATTTTTTCGGAGACACGACTTTAACCAGTTTCAAGAATAAACTTTGTTCTCCTAATCAAGTTCGTTATAGAAAGTTCAAAGCTGTACATTTGAACTTATTCTTCTATGAATTGCATCGCATCGTCTACTCCACTATCTTACCAAATCTACTCCAAGGATGATGTGACCACCCTTGAAATGTCTGCTTTATATCATATTCGTAAGGGGCTTCTATTTTCTGTCCCCAAGACGATTATTCAGATGATGGGTCGTTGTCGCAAAAGGCACATAAACCTTGTTTACGTGATGATTCTTCCAATTATCTTTCAGCACTTTAACATTGATCTATCCACTTGTGCTCGTGACTCTGAGCCCAAGTATCTTAGGCCATCTCGTCATAGCATAGTTGTTCCTCCTGCTCCTCCTACTGCACCACCTCCTCCTCAGGATTACCCTATACCTTTTGAGGGTGTTCACCAGCACTTATCTGATATGTGGCATGCTTAGCTGGATGAGCACAACTCTTCGCGAGCTTTGTGACTGACATATTGAGGGAACCTGAGTTCTGAGATGCTAGTCGGTTTCAGGCTCAGGCAAACGCCTTTGCGAATTTGCTTTTTGCCAGGCTGGTTTGCATGCCAATTCTCTTCTACGAGATCCCACTGTCTTTGGCTACCGCTATACGGATGAGGCGGTTCATCACTTCTTTGAGCCCGGCAACGCTTATGACTGGTACCGTAGTTCTGGTGCTACTCCATACCCTTCTCATGGAGCTGGCACTTCTGGAGCTGGTCCTTCTGGACATGGTGGTGACGTTGATCGCGATGACGATAATGACTTTGTTTTGCTGCTGAAGATTTTGATCTAGACGTTATTTTATTTTGTCTAGATGGTATCTAATTAGACTCTATATTTGTCTATGTATGCTTGGAAATGCTCCGATATTTCAAGATAGTAATTTATCTTTTATTTTTAGCACTATGACCGTTTGCTGAGTTGATATATTCCAAACTCTTATTAGTATGCATTTACTATTTCAGTATGTATTGTCCTCTTTTATTCTTAGCATGCACTTCTTATTCTATGCTTAGCATTTTTTTATCTAAGTTTATGCTTCCTTCATAGAATTGCCTGTGAAATATATGTTATTCTTTATATATTGTCTGTATTTCTTCAATGTTTATTTATTAAACATGGGTTGCGGGGGGTGCTTCTCTCTTTGCAATTATTTTGTTAAGTGACAACGGGAGAGAAAATGGATCTAACATATTTTATAGGGTACATAATTTTTAAAGAGGTGACAGTACCATACAAGTACAGAATAGTACAGTACCTAACATATTTTGATTTATTTTCAAATCAAGATCGAGATGTTATATCGATCAAGTTTTGTCAATTATCAAAATAGGAGTGATTGTTGGCCCATTAGCCATGGTCAAACCTAATTTTAATAATTGATCTAACCCTGTTTCGATATAATGGCTACTTGGACGATTGGAAAGAACTGCTACTGCTACCGTTCAAGACATGAAGGCGTTTTGCCATATGAGTCTGTATTTCTATTATCAATATAATTTTCATAATTTATTTATTCTAGGAATACAATGTACACCGAGTCGTACTGGCAAATAGTCTACCCCAAAATATTTGCAAAATATCCTGTATTTTGAAAATAAACCTATTTACAAAAGCTCATAACTGCTTGACTTTTTAAAAAGCCAGAAACCCGTTTGCAAAACCCTAACAAATCAACTCTGGTCACCAAAAGAATTCGGCTCGAGTTCAGCCCAAATTTTCCCCGAGTTCGGTTAGTGGATGTTGGATTTTGAACCCAGTATTCCCGTAATTACAAATCAACTATCTACAGAGATTCTCTCAAAGAATTCTGCCCGAATTTTGTCTTTGAAAAACATATAAATATAGAAGAATTTGTACCATTTCAATACACCAATACACCCTCTTCTCTTCTCTCTATGCCTACTACGGTTTTTCGAAGTGTTCTAAGCTTTTTATTTTCAAATCCTAAGCTAGTTACAATTCTCTAGTTGATTTGCTAGTGCGGTACAGTCTATAAATTTTAGAGTGATAATAATCAGAGGCTTGATTGAAGAAATATAGTTCATAATTGAAGTCGGACGAGTACTTCGGATCAAGGCTCACGTTGTAAAAGTTGCAAGAACTTTGCATGAAAACTTGTGGCATTTTTCCATAGTGGATTTCAACTGGAAGCTGGAGTTTTTCCAACTGGACTATTCCTCACAAGAGAAAAACCAGTATACGTCCTCGTGTTTGTGTTTGCTCTCTGATCTCTACTTTTATATTTTCATATCTATGATATATATTCTGTGATCTTATTACTAACAATTTTTTTAATAGTTATTTTTTTGTTGCCTACTCTATTCACCCTCCCTCTAGAGTATAGCGCTTTACATCTCATTCCTACACACCTACGACGTTGACGTCCTCGTTAACCATGTCCATTGAGCAACTCCTTGACTTTGTCTTCGAATTGATGCAGCGTATCAGCACGTTCCCAACTGGACTTGCCGTGCGATATTGTAACACCCCAGTCCCAAAATACATAGGACCAAGTACGTGAACATGCCAGCTGCATATATACGAAGAATACTCCAATATATAGAATCCTCGTATATGCACATAAGCTTTAAATAAATAATCACAGGCCAGAATAACATATCTAATCTCATCACAGCTCAACACAGAAGATAATAAAGTCCAAATGAATAAAGCAGAGTATCAAAAGATAGTCGGGTGAACATACTCACTCCAAACAACTATGAAAAATAGTCTCACAAGATCGGAGTCCAACCTCCGCAAAATAGAAAGAAAAGAGATGTAAAATAATATCCACTAATGTCTCAGATATAGAATAGACTAGAAATCAGTAGTGACTACCTCGTCATCAATGTAGGATAGCTCCAATGCCGCTCCGTACTCCTGGAATATCGTCTAAACCTGGAGAGATAACCAGGTCCTCAGGGGACATAGCAAGATACAAGAAAACACCATGCCATATAAACTGTGATAATATAATAAGAGAAAAGTATGCATGCAATCGGGTTCCTGACCATTCTACTGTGAATATGCAGTTGAGATACATTCCTTCGATGTATGAGCCCTGGCTGTAAATGGTATCGGTATAGTTCCTATATAGGGTACCAGGGGCCTACGTCCATAACGCTCTGGGAAGCGTCAGAGGGCGCCTGGAGCCTGCGTCTCCGGAGGAGCGCACAAGTAATCATGGAAGTATAAAGAAGCCCATACGTCAGGTACTGTTCTCCCTACCCAATGCCTAGTATCATCATCTCCATGACTGATATGAACCTCTAGTAACCGCCAAGTCTTCTAACATGCTATACTATTGGCAGTTACTCCTATCCGTCGCACACTCCATACGTATCGGTGGTCAGCCAACTACGCGGATACGTGTCCTATATGTGACTCACATCACGTGATACAACAAGTGTCAAGACCGTATGAGATATACCAATACCTCAACATCAATGGGTGGTCAATAAGCTAAGTCAATGCAAGAGAATAAATAAAGCAAGAAAAACGACCGATAGAGTCGCTTGCACCCAAGTGTGACTTGGACGCACAGTTTAAATATCACAAAAAAAATGCTAAAAATAACAACTGAAAATAAGAATATAATAATTACAGAGTAAGGTGGCAAGATATCTTGCCTGCAGTGCGAGAAAGGCAAATCCAAGAGTAGCAAGTATCAGCACCAAAACTGACAAGTCACAGATGACTCCAAACGCTGAAACAAACATCAAAAATGTTCTCGGTAAAAAAAATATACCTAGGAAACGCCTGTCCAAAAGTCAAATTCTGGAACAGGGGCAAAATCGTAATTTCGGATCAAAACGATGTCCGCCGTTGGACCCGCTTGGCACTGAAATGCGTGCCAAGGTCTATGGTCTCTAAAGTCGTCAAACTATATGTCTACGGATTCAGTTTGAGGAGAGGAACTCAACGGTATGTCCAGTTTTGGATTCCGAGGAGCCGTATACAAAATCGCCCGTTTGAGTAGGTCGCGGGCCCGCCAAAAATGGGTTCCGATTCGACCTTCTCAGAATCGAACCAAACTTGGCATGCAGGACCAAAATTTTGATCCGCACTTGTTGGCGCAAGTTTCATCTCGATCCGACGACTGTACACGAAGTTATGGGCAAGTTTGTAAAATGCCGATACGGGGGTATCTCGACGGATACGCGTTGATTTCGTCGCGCACACACAACGAAATCGAGTCCCGTCAGTTCCCACACTTCGGTAAAATCCATACGCACCTTTCGATGCATATAGTGCACGACCACGTCGCCCGGTTTGTCGGGGCGCACGCCGTATCGAAATTTTTTTCTAACTTTTACGGTTTTAAAAACAGTTTTTCTTGAATTTTAAGGACGAATATCTTTCTGCATAATAACTGAAAAATAAAACTATCTGAAGTGTTTTAATCTTGTATATGTTGTATTTCACTGTTTCAAATTAGGTTGTTCGAAATCTTAGTTTTTAGCCCAGGAAACGCCTTCTAAAACAGCCTCGAAGCTGTTTTGTCATGCGTATTAATTCTAACTTTTCGTCGAACTTTTAAAGAATTTAAGGGGATGATCGGGGGTAGTTGGCTTGATCTAATTAACAGGGCTTGTAGTCCTATATGTAGTGATCAATGGGAACAAATTGGTTCGTCGATTGGCTAAACGATGAAGGAGAAAAGTGATGGCGAACATGAGTACCTGCTGCGGCTGAGAACAGAGCGTGCTCTGTTCTTGGTCGGATTTCTCGGCTTTCACGGCGGAGCAGCGGCCATCGACGGCAGTGCTCAGGCGATCAGCTGGGGCGCACGAACGTCGGGATGGCTTATGTGATCTCGTACGAGGTCAGATGGAGTTTCCGATGAGAATTTTTGGGTTTTAACCCTACTCGGTCATTGGGATTTATACTAAGATTTAAATCTAAATTTGGGTTCAATCCAATCCGTTTTCGGTTTGGATTTTGAGTCAATTTGGGAGAGAATCCCCTAAGGGATTTATGGACATTTTCCAAGAATTTTTAGGCGAAGATTTGATGAGATTCAAATTTCGAATCTCGCTTCTCTCCTTCCCTTCAGCCGCTAGCACAGGCTCGGCCTACGGATGGCACTGTAGCATTGCTACAGTGTCTGCTCATTTTTTTTTCTTTTCACAATTATATATATATATATATATATATTTTTTTTTTTTTTGTTATATATATATATATATATATATATATATATATATATATATATATATATATATATAACAAACTATAAGTATATATTTTAGGCTAGTAAAAATTTCCTAAAAATTCACAAATAAATTCCTAAAAACCTAGAATTTAGTATATTCCTTTTTTTAATAGAAATATTAACGTGCACACATACAATAATATATTATACATACACTCACACATTTATATTTACGCACGTATACCAAATAAATTTTAAATAGTATAGAAAAATAATTTTTTAAGGTACTAAAAAAATTTAGAAAATCTTGGGGGTTTACAGATATTCCCTTCTATTTGATGAGGTACTCCACATATGGGGAAATGTCTCGTCGATGAATGTTCCTCGAGTCAAGTACGGCTTCCACTTATTTGTCGATTGACGTAGTCATAGCCGTCGTGGGTCGCTTCGATACTCTATGCTAAGGGTCCCCCAATTCTTTATAGTAGGACTTGAGGCAACTCACATGCAACACGAGATGAATCTTTAGCTTGGATGGGATCTCGAGCTTGTAGGCAACTTTTTTCACCTTTTTGAGGATCAGAAAGGGGCATTCGTACTTCTGAATCACTCCCTTGTGCACCTTGCAAAACACCTTAAACTATTGCGGCTGAAGCTTGATCATCACCAAGTCCCCTTCCTTGTACTCGACAGGCCTTCGCTTCGTACTGGCCCATTTCTTCATCTTGCGCATTGCCTTCTCCAGAAATGCCTTGGCAATATCCGTCTTCACCTTGAAGTCTGAGGCAAATTGGTTAGCCGCAGGACTTCTGTCCGAGGACCCCGTACTCAGCGTGTGCGGGGTGAGCGACTGTCGGCCCATTCCAACTCGAGAGTGCTAATGTGTGACGAATCGCTCATTAGGAGATTGTAGAATAACTGAACAATATCCAAGTGATGCACTCAATCCTGCTGGTTGGCACTCCCAAAGTACCGCAAGTACTATTCGAGTAGAGAGTTAACCCGCTCCGTCTGTCCATCCGTCTATAGACAAAAACTGGTCGATAAGTACATATCTGTCCAAAGGGTGTTGAACACCTCCGTCCAGAACTTCCTCGTGAAACGGGGGTCTCAGTTGTAGTGCCATGTTTTCTTTGGGCGACGCACTATGTAATAGGCTCGTGGAGAGTCAGACTTGGTCGAAAACTTAGATGGCTAGTTTGATTCAGTCGAAAGCTTGGTATACGATAACCCTTTCTGGCATCAAACAAATCGATTTGGACGAATGCTATAAGAAACGTTCCAACTAATGGATCAACTTCTGTTAGAATAAGTCCTAGATGCAGCGGACTATGTCTCGGCGAATAAGCTCTATTTAAGAGTCCCTTCGATGGGATCGGGTTGTTGTATGGTATTCTTGAAGTTTTTGCTGCTTGGTTTTGATGAATATATTTTCGCGTCGATTTCTGCATTCATTATAAGAATTTCAAAACGAATAATTAAAGAAGGATTTCTAATACGATGTTGATGCCATTGCAGGAGATCGCATAACTGAAGTTTGATTCGTTGTGAAGCGACTTTGACTCTTGGCACATTCGGTGGTTCGGCCCCTTCTTAATTTTCTACCCTTTCCGTAAATGCAATTATTGTTGCCTTGAATTCATTTAAATTGACGATGCCAAGTTAAATGCATATTGTACTACTAAGATAAAGAACTTGGGATAACTGTAGCAATTTAAAGTAGTATTGCTCTAAACGCAAAATGATAAGCTTCGGATTCGAAGCGAACAATTAATGTTCGAAAACCATGAAATTTCTTAAGGACCTAAAGTTATGAGTTTCGCACTTCAAAGCAAAAAAGTTAAGGTTCAATAAAAGAGATAAATTGTTTTATGGATCAAATAACGAAACGTTGGTTGTGGCATGGTGCCTCGGGGTACTTGGTGCCTACGAGATGCCAAATCAGAACGTACGACTTTGAGAAAATAAACTTATGAGTAAAATGATAATGCCGCTTAATTTTGTTCCATGCCTTGCATATGTTTCATATATTGAACTGTTCGCGCACTTGCATGGTCACAGATAACTTGTGCACAAGTTTGGCTTTCCTCGAAACGGTATTTGGGACACTAGAACCGAATCGATCTAGGGAGTATGAGCCGTGCTTTAGCACGAGGCATTATGAGACATCCAGTAGGCTTGCAACTTGGACTGAAAGAGCATATTGCATTGCCATTTAAAATCGTCCTTCGGGGTGTCGTAACACCATTGACCACATATAAGTTAGTAGCATGCTCATCTATTGCCTTATGCGGGTGGTAAGTATTATCTTTGTTTTATGCAGGGACGTACACGGCCATGGTAAGAGTTGATATAAATTGCTATGCTTTACTGTTTCAAGAATGCTATCGATATGAACTAAATTCATCTAGTTCCAAATAGAAAGACAACATTGAATGCATGCTTCCCTTAATTATAAGAAGTGTCAGTTTAGAGGAGTGGGTTCGTCATGCTCACTAGTGTATTTCTAAGTGTACTAATCTTTCAACCCCACAGGCGGCAAGAACGTCGAGGGTGCACGGTGTCATGCCCCGATCCCGTAAGACCGATCGTCCTCGCTAAGGCATGATGTCGCACGAGCCTTGATTGCGCTCGTGCAAGGCGATTTTATAACGGCTGATTACATCTTACGACGGGGTCGTTGCACAGAAGTCCCAAGAAGAAATATTGAATATACAAGGCAACACAAGCATTGAAATAGGATCAGAGTCTTTATTGATAATGAACATAATATTAAAAAGGCGTGTAGCAAAGATTACAATTTACTCCGGCTCACTTTTCTCTCTTATTATAACTCACTCAACTTTCTCTCATCTCACAATACAATTGACGAGCCAGTGGATGCTTCAGATAGGCGATGTCCATACATTATGTCTCGGATAAGTTCAAACTCTATTCGGCCGCACACCTCAAAACACCAAGGAACTTCGTACCTCGACACATCCAATCGAGCTCTGCGCCAACGAGATTCTACCTGTGCCTGCACATGAAAACTGTGTGGGTGTCAGTGCTCAACTATACTGGTGGAGTGAGCTCCTCGTCCACCCATACAAAACCAACACGTTTATTTCTTTGTGCAACATAATCCCTTTATGATTGTCTTTCTATTCTTGCCTTAGGATCGATTTTAAGACATAGACGCTTGGCCTATTTGTGTCTCTTAGACCATCATCGTGCTATCGCACTGATAACTTCCTTATCCTTGCCTCTAGACCATTTCCATGCTTGCAACATCAACGTACCGACTCGTGCTTGCCTTATGGCCCATACTTTGGGACGCAACAACATGGTTCATGTCATCGACTTGGTTCATGTTTCAACATCGAGGCCGTGCCTCACAATTTTGCATGACTTAACCAAACTTACCTTACGGCCCTTCTTTACTTAAATCAAAATGACTCAAGTCTGACATATGGAACTCTATGCCAATGACTTAATATTCGACGCCACATTTCGTGCCGAAGCATGCATCTTCTCTATAGCCAAATCTTAGGCTTCTTAAGACTTGTATTGCAACCGTGCATACCATCTTTACCCTATTCGTGCCGTGCTTGCACTTTCCTTTATTCGACCGACACCGTATTGTCGCTCAACATGCCAACTTATCTATATGAAAGGTCACTGGCAATTCAAGCCATCTTGGACATGTAGGTAGTGCAGACGAGACCCTTGCAGCTAAGGGTAGCTAGCCCTGCTCAAGTCCTCGAATCACCGGCGGCATGTTTTTGCCTAACTACATTGCTTCCCTCCTAGGCCGATGCGGTCATGTGGCCCCAGGCTACTGAATCGAGGGCACAAAACCTTGTCGACATCCATGACCACGCATCTACAAGAACTTCTAGACTCAATGTAAATGCATGGCCTAACTGTCACAACTTACTTTCCTTTGGTTTACTTCTTTTCTTTTCCATATTTCTTTTGCAGAGCCCAAACCAGGGTTGCCTTGGTGACTGACCTACAGTCCCGATACCTTTTCTCAGCGATTGACCTACAGTCTCGACATATTTCTTCTCGGTGACTGACCTACAGTCCCGACATGTTTTTATTGTTTCCATACTCTTATTGACTCAACTCATGAATGGCTAATTGATAACCTTCAAGCATAACTTGAACAAAACGTGTTCTTCATGTGCCATAGACCGTGGCTAACTTTTCATTGAACCATTTATGGCTCTTGCCTTAAACCGACTTGTGTTCTATGTGACACTACCGACCAAGTCATACTTTATATGACGAGCCTTGAGATTGTAGGACTAAGTGACTTGACAACTGCAGATAACATGGGATAGTGCTTGCTATGACTTCGATAGCCCAACATAACTTTGCCTAACTTAATCGTGCAACAACTTGACGAACAAAGGCTATGCCAAGCTGTAGAAGCAAAAAAGTTTTTCAGAAAATGAAGCCCCATGTGCCCAAGTCAGTGTAGCTCCATGCGTCCAAGACAATGTAGCTCCATGCGCCCAGTCAGTGAATCTCTATGCGCCCAAGTTAGTGAAGCTTCATGTGCCTAGTCAGTGAAGCTTCATGCGCCCAAGACTAGCTCCCTCGAAAGGAGGGCGCATAGCCTGAGACATGGACATGAGCCCAAGCCTGACTCAGTCAAAGCCATGATCAAAACGTGCACCGAAGCACACGGCTACGTCAGTCTCCATGAGCAGTCGTGCACCGAAGCATGCGGCCACGTCAACACCACGATCAATCCACGATCTCGTAGCCTGTATGCGCCTACATCCTATGCGTCCAAAGCAGGACTATGTGCCCACATAAAAACCAGCGTATTTCTTCGTGTGGGTGCATAACATCATTCCAGCTCTAGAACGACTATAAAAGGGGGGCCTCATCCCTCTTCAAAATACAGAATGGAGAGCATTTTCAAGAGCCAAATTGCTGCACTTCTTGCCAATGAGTCGAGAGTTAGCAATTTTCTTAAGTTTTTTTTTCCACTTTTGTAATCGGAGTGTCAACGGAGTAAAGGAGCAAGTGCCGCTCGATCTCCATTGTCCCATTCCCCAGAATTCTTTTTTGTACTCGGGGATCCTCGGCGCAGGATCTCTCAGGCATACTCGATTTGTGGTGTCTTACGCCAATAAAAGAAAAGAAAGCATTTTCTTCTTCTTTTTTGTGTGTGTCCACAAAAATGGCGACTCTACTAGGGACTACCTTTTCCTCTTACGAGAAGTTGGTGATACAATCCGATACCGACCAAGTGGGGAGTACTCAGAAGATGCTGATCGTAAAGTTCGATCAGTAGGCGTTCGAAGAGATGCTCTCGAGGGATGGCTCTACTCCCTAAAAATTAGCAAAGCCAAACAAGTCTCGCAAGACTTGGCTTCCGAAGGCTCGCTGTGCATATCCTGCTAGTGTCATATCAGATATACAGCTTGAGGACTCTGTCACATGGGTGCATGACTCTACCACAGAAGTTTCCCAAATAGAGAAGGCTCACATCGTTTTGGGCTCTACTAGTCCAGTGACTTCTTCCCTGCACAACCAACAACAGGGTATTCAACACCCGAGACTTGGCAAAAGATAACACTACGATGCCAAAAATCGGGGTGTACGACACTCTCGCCGAACCCGACGAGGCTTACAAACGAAGGAGGCCAAACTGAAAGAAAATAGTGCTGCTCCACCGGCCATGCGCCCAAGGCCATGCGCCCAGGGGAGTGTTTGGGCGCATAGCCCCAACCAGAACACTTATGTCTTCAGCAGGCTGGGCTTCCAAAACCATGCGCCCAAGGCTATGCGCCCAGGCTCTCTGGATCCATACTATGCGTCCACATCAAGGAGGCTCAGACATGCTGTCAAGGAGCATGCGTCCAAGGCCAGTCTCCAAGGCCTAAGCGCCCACAACAAAATAACAGGCCCCAACGCGTATAGCACGGGGCTGTCTTCAAGGACATCACAGAATTTAGGTGTGGGGGTTGCCCTGCACATAAACTAAGTCTGGATGCACCTACCCTCTTTACGAACCCACATGCAAAGCTCGACGATGCATGCAACATGGGTTGTAAGGCAAAACTCCCTTCCGCTGACTTGCGCAACATGATAAATCATAAGCGTAAAGCGAGGAAGAACATAACAATTCATAGCTCCAATCAAAGACGATGGACTACGAACCCAACTTTCTCTCTTAGCTCCACGAGAAGAAGAAGGAGAAGTCTACCAACAGATGGCCAACACGCTGTCACATCTGAAGGAGTCTATATGGGCACTCAATCAAAGACAAGATTCCGTATGGACGACAAAGATTCCCAAGTCGGGGGTAGCATTCCCTCAGAATCTGAAGCAGATGAACCCCACACTAGGGATAGCCTTCCAGAGGATGATGATCCCTCCGAATCTGATGGCGACTATCTACCTCCTCTACTTGAAGATGAAGGACTCATCCACTCAGAGACAGACAGTATCAGCACTAGTTGTACTGCTTCCTCTGTTTATCCTCACATGATTTCTACATACATGGCAGACGAAGAAAGACCTGAAGAAGCCAGTGATCAGACTAGCAAATGGCTAAAGGGTCTCGAAACAGCATTCGCCAAGATCACTGATATGCTTACCAGTATCATGGCAGTTCAAGTTGCGGGGGCTGTTTTTCCACCTCAACAAAACATCTCAACCTACGTTAGTCCGGCTCACAGCAACAACCCTCTTTCACTACAAAAGGAGTATCATTCCGTCGTGCCTCCTCCAAATCTTACAAATGTCGGGGGTGGTCCTTCGCCAACAACACCTGACAACCGTTCATCAACCGTTTCCCAACACCTGCTTAATCAACAGGATACAATTGATTCCTTGGTCGCTCGCCTCGACACTGTTTGTCATTGGTTGTAAAAGTACAGAACAATTATCGGAGGACTGAACTTAGACTCACAATACAAACTCGCTTGTACAAAGAAAGCCTAGGGATGAAAACCTAGGTACATCAATCTAAGTACAATTGTTTATTTTAGATTCTGGGGGGTGACGATAGAGGCTCGGGAAGGCGACGGCAGCCCTGCCTTACTCCTTGGACGATCGGTATGCAGCCTTGGCTCCTTGCGTGAAGATGGTTGGCGTTGACGAAGAAGAGTTCTTTTTGCTCCTCTGTTGCTCTCCTGGCTTCTCTCTCTCTCTCTCTGTGTATTCTCTCTCTGACTCTGTATTTTTTTATTCTTTTGTTGCCGGTCCTTCTGCAAAGAAATGATGCTGGCTATTTATAAGAGTGGGGTATGATCATTAGGGTTTGCTAATGATCATTTGTTTGGAATGTCGGCGCTCCTTCAATCTATCTGAACCCTTGATCCTGATTATAATAAATCTAGGCCATTAATGCGGATAGCACCGTATCTTGTAAGCAATTAATGCTAACTGCTTTAAATCTTCATGATTGATTATGCCAATGTCCGATTGCTCGCCACGTGTCCCATTAGCTTGATAATAAATGATATGCCCTGATCTTAGTAATTATGACGATGATGTCAAATATACTTGTTGGGATTCGGTTAAATCGTTGATTGATCCGATGCCACGTGTTTTGATTGTGGATCCTGCCAGAGCCGCATAGGATGGGCAACACTTGAACCGCAGGAAGATACTCTTCGTGAGCCGCATAGGACAATGCTTCATCGAACCGCAGGGAACGAACTCTCAATGAGCCGCATATGCATAGTCTTTGCGAGCCGCATGAGCTAGCGTTGTATTGAGCCGCAGGGGCTGAGCTCTCATTGGGCCTCATATGGCTGATTTCTACTAGTCATATAGGGTGACTTCTCAGTGAGCCGCATGAAGCTGTTCTCTATTTAAGCCGCATGAGATTTGCCACGTGGCAACCTAGGATTTCTGACGGATCGGGTCAGAGATCTTCTTCTTTTCCCGAAGAGTCTGTCATTATGGCAGAGCCATTATGACACTTTATGCCAGAGCCGCCACAGTCGTCAAATCGTGTTAGAGCATTAAATGAGGCCACTATTCAAAGGGCCAGCTGTAGGGAAGGATCACAGGGGGACACGTGGCATCGATCGAGCCGCATATTCCTGCTGAACCGCATACACTCTCGAGCCGCATGAGATGGAGAGTCTTCCTTTGAACTGTATAAGACAGCTCCCATATGAGCCGCATGGGCTTCGTATTCGGAGCCGTATGGACCATTATTCTGATATTTTTCATGCTTCTACAGACACCATCTCACACAAAGACGAGCTTAAGAAGATGGGGATATCTGAACCGTATCCCCCTGAATGGGAGAACACTACTTGCCTTCCTATCTACAAGCCGCTGACGCTGAACTCATTTGATGGGTTGACTTCTCCTCGTCAGCATATGACGTACTTCAACATGCAGACTCTGCATTTGCCCAGAGATGATCCGTTCCTGTCAAAGCTATTTATTAGCACCTTACAGGAGGTAGCCTTCGAATGGTTCTGCAGTCTGTCTGACGGGTGTATCAATTTATTCAAAGAATTGGAGAGGTTGTTCCTCAATAGGTTTTATGAGAGTGGCATGAATGTTAGTATGTCCACCCTCATCAAGACCAAGCAAAGGAGGACTGAGTCTGTTATCGTCTTCATCGAACGCTTCAGGCGGCTAGCACTGAAGATGCCCTTCGGCATACCAGACTCAGAACGTATGGTTACTTGTCGACGTAACTTCCTTCCTACAGTAAAGTTTTGTCTAGGTATACATAAGTATGATACGTGGCCCGCTTTCATTGGGGCCGCTAATGCTGCAGAAAATGACGTTCCTAACTTGGAACTACTAGGGTTGAAGACACCCAAATCCGAAGACAAGGGCAAGCATCCTCAAACTATCCCTGTTCGTAGGGGTAAAGGAAAAGAAGTCCTGACAGTCGACACATCCAAAGGAGCTTCCAATTCTCAAGGCGCCTCCGACAAGCCTAAAGAGACCTTCTCCTTCGACGAAGATGATGTCATTACCATCTTTCATATATTGACGAAGGGTAATAAGCTGACATTGCCTCTACCACGACGTCCTGCAGAGGCGAGCCAACTCAATGATCCCAAGTACTGTCTCTATCATCAGTACGTGCATCACTCCACCAAGGACTGCATCGTCCTGAAGAAGAAGATACAACAGCTTATCGATAGCCAAGTGATCAACCTCGAAGCTGAAGACAAGGTCGTATCTGCTAACATGATCTCTCTTTCGTTTGGCGACTTTCCTCCTACAGAAGTCCTAGACGGTGTGGTCCCGATCCCCAAGGCGATGATGGATGGCATCAACCTACCACCATCTCGCAACTCAACCTTGGTCCCACTCACAACTGAACGTGGTGAGATCATATGGGTCCACCCGGACCTCGTCCAAGAAGTGATGCAGGGGGTAGCACCTCCCAAAGCAAGGAGGGGCAAGAAATTCAAGCCATGCCATATGGTATCCTCCCCTATCTACGAGGTTCTATCGGGCGAGATGCGATCGGGAAAGACTTATCTTCGGACGTACGATCCCGCACAAGAAGAAATAGTACCTCCTCAAGCTCCTACTGCCCCTACAAGCTCAGAGCCAGCCCGTCCAAGCCTCAAACTGTCACGACCCGCACCCTAGAGTTAGTGCACGAGAACGTAACAATGCCCAGCCTACGCCACAGTGTCGGCGGTAGAATGCTGTCCTAGGTCTCAATGCATCTAACAGTATAAGACTAAACAGTTTATACTCCCCGAATGGGGGTGACATAGCAAAATGTAAACTCAATCACATCTAAGGTAGAGCATAATGGAAGATAGATAAAACAAGAAATCGAAAAGAGATACAACAGATAGAAGTCTAAGTGTCTAAGATACAAACTCAGAATACATCTCAAAACTCAAATACAGTAATCCATAAATACAACTCAAGACGACTGAAAAAAAACTATAAACAAAACCCTAGCTATCTATGCAACCTCTACTGTCTCATCTAGGCTAGCAGGCAACCTCCAGGCTATCTGTAAAATTTATCAAAGGGTCCTGTCAGGACTGGAGCGCGCATAGTACATCTCAACAGATCATAGCAGGTTAGAAAATATAATCATACAATAAAGTAAGATACATGAACTGAAGAAATACAGTATGTAAACAGAGAGAGAGAGAACTGTAATAGAAATATCTACTATAAGTAGAGAGCTAATAGTGACTAGTGAGTCAGAGTAAAATATAAACATGTGAATAACATAGGAGATTCATGACTACAGCTAAGAGAGTGATTCATGACTACAGCTACTTGGATAATATTCACATGCCTATTTCCACTCCTCCATCCCCAATCAATACACAAGGATCTGTTCAACTTATGTTAAGATTCGTGAAACTTCACATGGCTCATAAAATGAGTAATACGTGAAGGTGATTCTTGATGGCTCTGTGACCATGAGAGTACATGTGTCACAAGCGATTCGTGAATCAGAGGAAGCATAGAGATACTTGATGATTCATAAAACGCACAAAACATGCAGTATCTGATGCTCCCGAGGGGGATAATATCTCATGAAAAGATCCATATAGTACCAATCCGTGTGACCAACGTGACAGTATCAAGTAAAGTAATTTAAAGCAGAAAAATAATTCTAAACAGGAAATGAAATGATCAGAGAATGTACTCGCCTGATAACCTGAACAGCCGATAGGTAAAGGGGTCCAACTGAAGCCACAGAGTCCTATTTAAAGCAACACAGGTTACAAGGTGTTCAAGTTGTAGTAAATAAATCTCTATAAGCAATCTATTTTATCCTAGGTTCTTCTAAGTCAAAACAACTCTAGGTCAACTCCGGTCACTAATCTAGTCAAACTAGGTCAAGTGTTGACTTACAGTTGACTTTGGGTCAACTGGTCAACTCTGGTCAAACAGGGTCAATTCTAGTCTAACTATTAAAGATATAAAGTGTACTTCGTTATTCGTACGTCGAAACTTACAACACGCAAATCGAGATAAAAAGATCAACGGTAAAGTTGATAATCTTATTATAGTAATCTACGTGCCCATCTTGTCAATTTCAGTGATGTGAGATCACTGAAATTGACTGAGCTCAGTTTCGTTGTACTAATCCCGAAATACGAACATTATAAGAATTAATTATTAATTAATTATAAAAGGTTAAACTCAGAGAAACTATCAATAAACATTATCGGACGATGAAATAAACATCGCCAACGTGTCCAAAATGGTCAAATCAGCTAGGATAGCCTATCCATTGGTCCAATTTGGACACAAGGGCAAAAAGATAATTTCGGGTCAAAACGGTGTCCGTGTCGGAGCCGTTTCGCACCGAAAAATGTGCAAGAAAACAAGTTTATAAAATATAGTAAATTATATGTCCACGAAACCAGAATGATGATACGAACCCAACGATATCTCCAGAATTGGATTCTGTTGACCCGATCTCAATTTGGCCCGTTGACCAGAACTTAGAATTCCGGTTTGCACGGAAATACGTGCCGGAGCCAATGTTCTCAAAACTCAGTAAACTATATGTCAACGAGTCCAGAATGAAGATACGAACTCAACGGTATATCCGGAATTGGATTCCGATGAGCCGATCTCAAAATGACCCGTTGACCCGGATATTGGTATCCGACTTGTACCGAAATACGTGCCGGGTCCAATGTCCACCAAAATCTAGCAAATTATATATCAACGAGTCCAAAATGATGATACGAACTCAACTGTATATCCGGAAATGGATTCCGATGAGCCGGCATCAAAAAGTCCCGTTGATCCAGAATGTGGGACCCACTTGCACCGAAAAACGTGCCAGGGCCCACGTTCTCCAAATCTAACAAATTTTATATAAAAACATGCCAGAACGACGCCACGAGTCTAATAGCGGTGTCAGAAATGAAATCTGGAGTCTCGTGTTCAAAAATTGAATTTTACAAGTTGGAAATTACGAATTCGGATGGCCAACTTTGGCGTCGAATTCAACCAATCAAACAAGCTCACAATGAAACGAAACTGGAGGGGTAGCAAGAGGGTTATACCATCTTCGTACAGGAACTGATAGCACACCAAACGGAGCTGCGATGGAGGAGGTACAAGCTGACGAAGTTGGCCCCGTAAAACTGTCCAAATTTAATACAATTTAAACGGTCAACTTGGGGGCCAGTTTTGAGGCATCAAATGATAAAATCAACGGACGAAAAGTGACATGAATAAAGGTGGATATACCAAAAT
This sequence comes from Iris pallida, assembly GCA_029216955.1. Classification (NCBI taxonomy): domain Eukaryota; kingdom Viridiplantae; phylum Streptophyta; class Magnoliopsida; order Asparagales; family Iridaceae; genus Iris; species Iris pallida. The sequence goes on from JANAVB010004398.1 coordinate 11,619,445, forward strand.
TATGACAGAGCAAAGAAATCGCTGATCCAACGATCGGATTTCTGGGAAAATGTGCGCGAAGTTGCTGCGATGGAACGCGATTTCAGTTTCGTTCATGAGCTCGTCACGACGGGACATCGTGCAAAACGCACGAATCGCCTCGACGGCACGTCCCGGAGGATGGTGGCCGCTATGGGGCCTACCTCAGGGGTGCGCCTGGCCACGTGGGGGTCGGCCACACCGACCACGGCGGCGGTGGCGCCGGCGGTGGCCGCCTGCACGCGCCCATAGGGCTGAACCTGGCGCGTGATGCTGCCACTTGCTGCTGTTACAGTAGTTGCTGGGCGGCGTCGGCCCAGCCTGGCCCGGCGGAGGCGGGCGGTGCACGTCCCAGCGCGGCGGGGGACGGTGGCTCGCGGAGTTGGTCGGGGTGTGGTGGCGGTTTGGTGTTGATGGTTATGGCTAAGGAGGTGGTGGTGGTGTTTATTCAATGGAGAGGAGAAGTGTTTGCCATTGATTGTAAAAGTACAGAACAATTATCGGAGGACTGAACTTAGACTCACAATACAAACTCGCTTGTACAAAGAAAGCCTAGGGACGAAAATCTAGGTACAGCAATCTAAGTACAATTGTTTATTTTAGATTCTGGTGGGTGACGATAGAGGCTCGGGAAGGTGACGGCAGCCCTGCCTTACTCCTTGGACGATCAGTATGCAGCCTTGGCTCCTTGTGAAAAGATGGTTGGCGTTGACGAAGAAGTGCTCTTTTTGCTCCTCTGTTGCTCTCCTGGCTTCTCTCTCTCTCTCTCTGTGTATTCTCTCTCTGACTCTGTATATTTTTATTCTTTTTGTTGCCGGTCCTTGTGCAAAGAAATGATGTTGGCTTTTTATAAGAGTGGGGTATGATCATTAGGGTTTGCTAATGATCATTTGTTTGGAATGTCGGCACTCCTTCAATCTATCTGAACCCTTGATCCTGATTACAATGAATCTCGGCCATTAATGAGGATAGCACCGAATCTTGTGAGCAATTAATGTTAACTGCTTTAAATCTCCATTATGGATTCTACCAATATCCGATTGCTCGCCACGTATTCCGTTGGCTTGATGATAAATGATATGCCTTGATCTCAGTAATTATGATGATGATGTCAAATATATTTGTTGAGATTCGGTTAAATCGTTGATTGATTCGATGCCACGTATTTTGATTGTGGGTCCTGCCAGAGCCGCATAGGATGGGCAACACTTGAACCGCAGGGAGATACTCTTCGTGAGCCGCATAGGACAATGCTTCATCGAACCGCAGGGAACGAACTCTCAATGAGCCGCATATGCATAGTCTTTGCGAGCCGCATGAGCTAGCGTTGTATTGAGCCGCAGGGGCTGAGCTCTCAGTGGGCCGCATATGGCTGATTTCTGCTAGTCATATAGGGTGACTTCTCAGTGAGCCGCGTGAAGCTGTTCTCACTTTAAGCCGCATGAGATTTGCCACGTGGCAACCTAGGATTTATGACGGATTGGGTCAGAGATCTTCTTCTTTTCCCGAAGCGTCTGTCATTATGGCAGAGCCATTATGACACTTTATGCCAGAGCCACCACAGTCATCAAATCGTGTCAGAGCATTAAATGAGGCCACTATTCAAAGGGCCAGCTGTAGAAAAGGATCATAGGGGGACACGTGGCATGGATCGAGCTGCATATTCCTGCTGAACCGCATACACTCTCGAGCCGTATGAGACAGAGAGTCTTCCTTTGAACTGTATAAGACAGCTCCCATATGAGCCGCATGGGCTTCGTATTCAGAGCCGCATGGACCATTATTCTGATATTTTCCATGCTTCTACAGGACCCCCTTCAAAGTTTTCAATTTGCAAAATTGAAATACTTTGAATAAGAAGCATAGTCCCGTTCATGCCGCATAAGTATCCCAGCCGCATAGATTCATCTGTCCGCATAGGCTCTTTGCCACGTGTCCTGACTACGTGTGCAAATCTTCATTAAATGCTCTTGATTCGTCTTGATTTAACGCCGTCTTTTGGGGGAGGATTCCAAGGGTCGGTTATGCCTTGACCGAAGTATTTTTGCCTTAATTTTTTGAAGCGACGCATAATCCGAGGCGTCATCCGAGACGTTTGTTCGTTTTATGGGTCTCTTTCGCCTATAAATAAGAGTCTTTTAGTCCCCTTGGGTTTCTTTACCTTCTTTCTTTGCTCAAATCTCCTGTTGCAGACTTTGCTCTTCGTCTTCTCCCTTTATCGATCGACAATGGCTCCCAAGAAGGCTGCTGCTGCAGCGGGCAAGAAGGCTGCATCATCCTCTACGGCTGCGAAGGGCAAGAAGGCCGCGTCTTCATCGACTGCGGCGGCGAACGTGGCGGCTCCTCCGCCGACTGGCGCGCCTGCTTTTCACCCTGACGTCTACCCGCCTATTGCTGGTAAGGGTCGTTTGAAAACCCTAACTGTTGCCATGGCTCTGCTGCATACTTTATGCACAAGCCGTATGTACGAGGCTTATCGATGTGACCGCATAAGCACTTCCCCCATTGGGGTCGCATGAGCTTGTTTATACTCGATCTGAGCCGCATATACGTTTTCGATTTGGGCCGCATAAGTGTCGCTCACTTTCGAACCGCATAAGCTCGCTTTCTTGTATTCGCGTCAGCTCACGTGGGTCTGGCTTCGTAGGCGTGCTTAATTTGAACCGCATGAGTCTATAAGCTCGTCTGAATTTGAGTTGCATGGGAGATTTATTTGTGGACCTGTTATCCTAGGTGTACCTAGGTTTTAGGTACGGATAACAAGTTTGGATAGGATATCCGGAATAGCCGTGGCAAAGTGGTCATGGATGTTCTCGGTGCTTAACAAAAAAGGAATGCCGTAGAGCAGCTGGGCTCCCGGGGCATGGTGGGGTAGTGGATTTATGCTAAGAAGCTCAGCAAAGGAATATTTGTGGACCTATTATCCTTGGTGTACCCTGGTTCGGGATACAGATAATAGGGTGAAAGGAAAACCAACATATTTGCTCAGAGGTCATGAGGACATGGCAAGCATGAGGGTTTTACCGTGGAACCTTCCTGCTCAGAGGTAGTGAGGACATGGCAGGGGAGGTTTCATAGGAGATATTCGTGGTCAACAGCGGACATTTGTGGACCTATTATCCTTGTCGTACTTCGGTTGTGGGTACAGATAATAGGTCGAAAGGAGACCGACATACTTGTTCAGAGGTAATGTGGACATGGCAAGCATGAAGGATTCTTCGACGGAGCCTTCCCACTCAGAGGTAATGATGACATGGCAGGAGTGGGCTCAATGAAGAGGAAGTACATAGAACGACTCAGAGGTAGGAGAACGTGGAGGTTCTATGTGAGGGGCGGTTTGTTTTTGGTGGAAGTGAAAACGATTCAGAGGTAAGGAGGACATGTCCGTTTTCGGAAATTTGTGGATCGATTACCCTTTTTGTGCACTGGGAGTGCGGGTATTGGATCATGAGGGAGGATCTCTTCCAGGAAAAAAGTTCAGAGGTATAATTATACGTGACTTACTATCTGAAAGAGTGACCGAAATGTGAGTTCAGAGGCACCAGCGGGTACATAACTCGGGAAATTAACACATTGAGAAAGTGGGAGTCCAGCGGCACCAGCGGGTACATGACTCGATAATCTAAAGGGGATGTAGGGGTGAGTTCAGGGGCACCAGCAGGTACATGACTCGATGATCTTGAAATGTTGTGGGTGTGAGTTCAGTGGTACCAGCCGGTACATGACTCGATAATCTGAAATGCTGAGGGTGTGAGTTCAGTGGTACCAGCGGGTACATAACTCAAGGACTTTGTAGCGAATGTCGTTTAGACATAATATTTCTTCAGGAACTTGCCGTTGACGGGCAGCATGTGCAAGTCTCCGTTTTGTTTTGCAAGGCGGTAAGCACCGTTGGAGAATACCGTCTCAATGATAAACGGACCCTCCCACTTTGGCTGGAATTTGCCGGCGGTCTTGTGAGTCATGACCATTGGCCTCCGGACTGCCAAGGCGAGATCGCCTACCTGGAATGTTCTAATTTTGACCTTCTCGTTGAAGGCTCCTGAGATGCGTGCTTGGTATAGCTCGATCCTTTGCTGAGCTAGGAGGCACTTTTCATCTAAAGCCTCTAACTCTTGCAGTCGACGTCGGTAGTTATCATCGGTTGTCAATTGATGGGTGAGGGCGACACGTAGTGAGGGGATCTGTGTCTCCAAGGGGAGTACTGCCTCACTCCCGTATACCAGGGAGAATGGCGTATTTCCGGTGGCTGTTCGGACCGTGGTGCGATAAGCCCATAAGCACTCGTCGAGCTTCTCGTTCCAGTCGTGCTTGTTGGAGGAGACGAACTTCTTGAGCAGTTTAATGATTGTTTTGTTGAACGCCTCTGCTAACCCATTTGCTGTCGGGTTGTACGGCGTCGAGGCGATATTCTGAATACGGTGCTTATCGCAAAACCGATAGAATGCGTGGCTTGTAAACTGCGGACCATTATCATGGATGATCCTTCGGGGCAGTCCAAAGCGGTAGTTGACGTGGTATTTAAGGAAGCTGATCACGTTTGAAGTCTTGACTTTTGCGAGTAGGACTGCTTCCGCCCATTTAGAGAAGTAATCAGTGATCGCAAGTATGAAGCGATGTCCTCGGGAGGAAGGTGGGGTGATTGGACCAATAATATCCATTCTCCATTCTTCGAATGGCTAGGACGCTACTGTCGGATGTAAAAATTCGGATGGTTGGTGGATGAAGTCCGCGTGGACTTGGCAAGCTTTGCACTTTCTAGCATAATCTATCGCGTCTGCCACCATTGTGGGCCAATAGTAGCCCATTCGACGAAGGTGGTCTTGTAGTTTCGGGCCGGGCTGGTGGGCCCTGCAAATACCGTCATGGGCTTCTCGTACGGCTTCTTTGGCTTCTGTATTTGACAGACACCGAAGCAGTAATCCGTCGTAGGAGCGACGATACAGTATTTTCGTCTCTGTATCGTAGAAGAATCTGAGGGAACGCCTTCTGATGGAAGTAGCTTCCTTTGGGTTCTCAGGCAGGATGTCGTAGATGACGAAGTCGATGAATGGTTGTCTCCAATCTGGGGCGTCATCGATCGTCTGTGCGGAATAACTTGCGACGAATTGCACATTATTTTTGGGACAGACCAGTTCATGGCCTATCACTTCTACTGATTGCCGATCATAATTCGGAACTGCTAGGGAAGCGGCGAGACCAGCTAGGGCATCGGCTTCTATATTTCGGAGTCTGGGGACGTGCTCGATGAAGAACTCCTCAAATGTCGAGATGATATTGATCGCTATTTGATGATAAGGGATCATGTCTTCATGGCGTACCTCGTACGAACCCCGTATCTGATTGACGATTAGTTGGGAATCACCGTATGCTTCAAGGTATTCTACCCCCAGCTCTCTTGCGAGTTGGAGGCCAATGACCAGAGCATTGTACTTGGCCATATTGTTAGAGCAGGGCTCGGTGAGGGAATAAGTGCGATTAATCACCAATCCGGAAGGGAAGACCAGCACTACCCCGACTCCGACGACTATATTGCCTTTAGGTCCAGTCCTCGAAGCACCGTCGAAGAACATTCGCCATATATTATCGTAAGAGGTTGCATGCGAGTCGGCGACCTCATCTGGGATCTCTTCATATATTCTGGAGGACTCCGAGCCTGGGTGGGCTGCTAAGAAGTCCGCCAGGGCTTGACCTTTGACTGCCTTTTGTGGGACGAAGATCATATGATAAGGGGACAGCAATATTGCCCATGTAGAGAGTTCCAGAGCTGAGTGCCCCTGGTTTAGTCATGAGGACCCTGAGAGGGTTAACTCGTGAGATCTCATGTATCGTTTGTCCAATGACACAGTGCCACGTTTTCTGAATGGCAAACACCAGAGCGAGGCATTCCTTCTCCACAGCGGTGTATCGGTGCTCTGGTCTAATCATCATTAGGCTGAGGTAATATATGGCCTGTTCATGGCCTGCATCGTTATTCTGTACCAGCAGAGCACCGAGGGAGTGTTCCATTGCTCATACATAGAGCAAAAATGGTTTTCCAGGGACTGGGGCTACCAAGACCGGAGGATTTGATAGATATTCTTTGATGCTATCGAAAGCACGCTGGTATTCTTCGTCCCATACGAATGAGACTCCTTTCTTCATGAGGTGCATAAATGGTCGGCATCGCCGGGAGAGGTTGGAAATAAACTTTCTGATGTAAGCTAGCCTTCCCTGAAGGCCTCTGAGTTCGCAGAGATTTCTCGGGGGACCCATCTCCATGATTGCTTTTGTCTTCTCGGGGTCTACATGGATACCCTTTGCAGTGATGATGAAGCCTAAGAACTTTCCGCTGGATACGCCTAGGAAGGACTTCGTAGGGTTCATCTTCAAATTGAGTGTCCGCATTAGGTCGAATACCATCCTTAGATCCTGCAGATGGTCTCCTTTGCTACGGCTCTTGACGGCTATATCATCAACATAGCACTCAACCGTCTTGCGTAAGTGGTCTCTGAAGATGATGCTCATAGCTCTTTGATATGTGGCACCAGCATTCTTTAAACCGAAAGGTATGACTGTGTAGCAGTACGTGCCAATCGGTGTCCGAAATGATGTATGCTTTTTGTCGTCGGAAGCCATCTTGATTTGGTTGTATCCCGAGAAGCCATCCATGAATGACATGCGCTCAAAGCCGCAGGTATTGTCGATCATGATGTCTGTGATAGAAAGGGGGAATTCATCTTTGGGACATGCCTCGTTCAGGTTACGGAAGTCGATGCAGATTCAAATTTTTCCATTCTTCTTGAGGACAGGTACTATATTGGCGACCCAATCGGGATGTTGCTCCTCACGAATGAAGCCGCTGGCTATTAGTTTGTTGACTTCAGCTTCGATCGCGTCCTTGATGCCTGGGCGGAAGCGTCGCTGTTGTTGTTTGACTGACTTCGCATCTGGCCGAATATTGAGTTTATGAAGAGCGACGTCAGGATTTAACCCTGGCATGTCTTCATAGCTCCAGGCGAACACATCAATGTACTCCCTGACAAGTTCTAACAGCGACTCCCGTTCTTCGTTAGTTAGGCTTTCACTGATGAAGATCGGTTTTGGAGAAGATTCGCTGCCGAGATCTACTTGTATGACCTTATCTTCAGTAGGAGGTTCTCTCAGTTCGAATCGCTTTTCCCATTGCGCGTCTAATTGCTGGGCCCATGGCTCTAGCTCGAGGATTTCGGGGATGTCTTCGTCTTCCTCGTAAGCATCGGCGAACGTCATGTTGACTGACATGACTTGTCTGAACACATCTTCGATGCTGGTATCTGAGTCGAAAGTTGGTGATCCGGTTGAATGTGACTGCCAGTCGCATTTTTTATCTGAACTTTCCGGGGTCGTAGTAGGCGTTACATACCCCAACCCACATCGAGTTTTGTTATAGTTGTTCCGTGGTTTGCCCGCCGGGACTGGCGGCTTCAAAGGTAATCGTCGCCCAGTGCCATAGTTCAATCCTGGCGTAGTCTCTAGATCATACCCCTGTTTCTGCATGAGATATTTGGATTGAGGGCTATAGAGGTACAGAGGCAGTCTTCCGGCATCTGACCCGAGGTCGACTTCTTCTATGGTACGGGGATGAAGGTTGTTCGTCCGGCCGAAGATGATTGGATGATCTCCTCCCTTGTGTATTCGGTAAGCGTCTTCTACTGGAGTAAGCTGGATTGCGGTGTACACATTTGTCACCTGCGTGTGTAGGTGAGCGCCTATACCGTGTTCCATAGCATACATCGTATATAGCTTATTGAGCTCGGTGTAGTTCAAAGATAACCCTTTATTGATGAAGTAAGGTATCTTTTCTAGGGGGATTACATCATCAGCGGAGGGGACATTAGTGTGGGCGGCCACATACTTGGCTAGCTCCGGTTCCTCTTCGGCTACCCCCTGTGTGAACGAAGACTGAGAGGACGACCTAGGAAGCTTGATCGTCAGTGGTCCAGTTGATGGAGCAGAGCGTGGAGTCGTTGGCAGACTGGCGACCCCCAGTTTGGCATTCGATGTGGAGCGAGGAGTGGCTGGTTCGCTGGAAGTGTCAGACCTTGCATCGAAGCGACAACCTTTCTTGGGAAGGCGTATTGTCAATGGCCTGTCCGAGGGGTTGATCTTCTCTGTTTGTGGTTGACTGACTCTTGGTAACCTGATGGTTAGTGGCTCCGTTGTGGGTCTCGGCACTTGGCTGGATCTAGGCAGCCGAATTATCATCTGCTCCTCTTACGCCGAGAGGCTGATCGCGTCCTTCCGCAGAGTGGCGGTGAGGGGTGCAGACTTACCCGGTTTACGAGCTTGGAGGTGGATCGTCAGGGGTCCTTCTGATCCCGTGGCTGTCTCAGTATGAGCTTGTGCGTCTCCTTCATCCAGGTGCCTCTTCGACTTTTTGTATAAACAGGAGTCCAAGTAGTAAGATTCGACCCCTTTGAAGGGATCGATGTCAGCAAACTCTGTCTTCACGAAGCCGTATTTGTCGACATATTTGAAGCACTGGTGTAGCATGGAAGGCACGATCATATAATCGTGTATCCATGGGCGCCCCAAGAGGATGTTGTAAGAAGTGTTTGCATCTATGACGTAGCAGGTGACCTCGGATTGGAGATCGCCAATCTGACACTTCAGACGAATCTTCTCGATAGGGTAGCTCCTGTCCGAATTGAAACCGCTGATGGCGGTGCTTGTAGGTGTTAGGCGATGCATTGGGATGCGGAGATGATGTAGCAGACCTTTCGGAATGATGCTTATGGAAGAGCCAGGATCAATGTGCATCCGATCCACCTTCACGTCGCCGATGTATCCCATGTAGTATAGTGGGCGATCATGTAGGTTGGTTTTGATGAGCATGTCCTGCGGAGTGAAGACGATGTTGGGCATTGCTCCCGTGCAGGCACTATCTTGGAGATCCATGGGTGAGTCCTCCCTAGTGAGGTTAGATTGAGCGAGATAGACATCGGCATTTTGGAGTGCTTCGCTCAATACAATATGAACGTCTTTGGAGAGCCTCAGGAGTTCATATAATGACAATTTGGCCAGAGTGTTAGCCAATTGTGCTAAGATGTCAAAGTTGTAGGGCCTCTCTAGCCCTTGGGCTGCGTCCTTTCGGAGAGATTTGTCGAAGCGAGTCTCCTTCGGCCTAGGCTTGTCGGTCGTCGAAGGCTGAGCCGGTCCCAGAGCATCAGTTGCAGTAGATTGATGATTTTCAGCTGGACTATCAACCACAGGTTGGGATTGCGCTCCGTACCGCGTGACGACGGCTGTAGCTTCCTCGTTGTCTGCTGAAACTGTGCGGCAGGTCTTGATTTTTCTACTCTTTTTGTTGGTGGGAGATGGTGTGGGCCGAGTCACTTCTGACACCAAGTCTGGATGGACCCACATGACCTCTCCTCGTGAGGTGGTGAGAGGTACTAGACCAGCAGCTTGTTCTCGGGGCGAAGGAAGATTGGTGATCTCCATTGTCGCGAGAGGGACGGGGATTACCCCGTCTTGAGTCTCCGTCGGAGGGAAGTTGCCGAACTGTACGGATACCATATTAGCTGCTACGGTTACCTCTTCGAAGTCGATGGCCAGAGCGTTTGAATCGATGAGGCTTTGGATGTACCGTTTTAATTGGTAGCAGTCATGTGTAGCGTGGTGTACATAACGGTAGTAATGGCAGAACTTCGGGTTCTCCAGATCAGCCGGCCGAGGCTCCCGCCTTGGTGGAGGAAGCTGAATTCTACCTCCTTGTATGAGCATGTCTAAGATAGGCTTGACGTGGCCATCTTCGAAAGAGTAAGTGATTTGAGGCCATTGCTTGTCTGCTGGCTGTGGCTCGGGCTTCTGGGCCGTGTCGACCACCATAGCCTGTTTTCCCTTGCTGTCCCGATTGTTGGAGAGGTTAACCCCATTATCATTGTTGAGACGCTTGCCCTTGTTTTCCCCTTCTGAGATGTGCAACCCCAGTTGGCGGGCCTTCTTCAGTCGTTCTTCAACGCTTGTGGCGCTGATGATGAACGCCTTCCAATCTTTGAATTGACTCTCGCCCATCCAGAGACTGATCGTTGGAAGCAGTCTCTTTTGGCAGATTTCAATCAAAGAAGAATCCGGATTTCCGGAAGGCAGCTTCATGGCGGTCTGGCGGAACCGCTCAATGTAGTTCCTTGTTAACTCCTTCTCCCCTTGGACGACGTCCATGAGAGGGGACATAGTGACATCTTGTCCTACTTCATAGAACCGTTCCAAGAACATGCGCTTGATCCGGCGAAGGAATGGATGCAGTTGTTCGGTAGATTGCGGTACCAATCAAAGGCGACTCCTTCCAATGCTCCAATGAATAACCGTGTGAGGATCACATCTTCATGGGGCAGATGGTCGGTGGTGACCTCAAAGTAAGTGATGTATCGACTTGCTGAGGTTTTGCCATCATACGGGTTGATGTTGAACGGCTTATATCTTGGTGGGAATGGCACATCTCTCCACTCAGCAGGATATGGTTGCCGTATTCTGAGATCTTGAGCATTTTCTCGGGCATAAAACATGGCACGGAGCTCCTGGACCTCTCTTCTTACTTTTCGGGTCTCATCTGTCGCGGCGGGGGTTATTATTTCGGAAGGATTATTGTCCTGGTTTGGTGCCGCTGAGTTCGAATCTACATTAACCGCGGGGCCCGTGTTTGTTTGACTAGGCGCTCCTCCTTGTAGAGTGGACAGGGCCGCTTTAATCTCATCTACAGACTTGACCAAAGCAAGTAATATGGCTTCGAGACTGTCGATGCACTGGCGATCGCTGGAACCACCTTGATCGCTGTCCGCCATGAACACCGTTCTTACGTGAGGAGTGACGGAAGGAACGGTGGAGGATGTGCCCTCGGAGTCGTACCCATGTACCGAGAAGTCATCGGGATAGGTGGGAATGTTCTCTTCGGGCTCGGACTCGGAGGGAATGGTATCCCCAGCTTCAGAGCTTGCCTTGTCTTGAGAGTTACGGATGTCCTCGGGGGCATCAGCGTCCGTTGCTCCTGATGGAAGAGTTGTTTGTACGGAATTGGTTCCTTGGAACATCGGATTGTTGCGGATGTTCGGAGGAGTGCTACCCCCAGCTCCTTCAACCTCCAGCGATGTGGATGATGAATTTCCCATCGAGGTAAATTTCGTCTTTGAACGGGTGTGTTGGAATACACCAGTGGAGGACAACCATTTAGACGACAGTTTCTTAGTTGTAGTGGTTGATATCTTCGGACTGGAGATGCTCGTTTTCTTCCTTCTCTCTTCGACGGGGACTTTTTGAGCATAATTGCAGGAGACAACAGGAGGTGTCTCATCTTCTGAGTTTGGGTGCTGTAGCCTTTGGAAGACGGATGGCCGCTCTTCCGTCATTGCCGCGTTGTTACAGCAGCAATTGACGATGATTTGGGTACAGCGATGTCCAAGCGAGGACTCTTTGCACACCGACACTCCTTCCATTTCCTTGCGTTTGTGGAGGATCGTCTCCCGCAGGTTAGAGGAACCACTCTGTCTGTTTGCCGCGGGAGGCTAGACTTGAGTGGTTGTATACAACTTTCCATCCGAGGCCTGTGTGATAGTCAACGGGACGCTCCGATAGTCAGAGGTTGGGACAGCTGACTGGGCTCGATGAGCCCGTGCTGCCCTAGACTTCCTTCTTCTAGCACTTGTGGGTGCGTAATAGGAGAAGTCCAAGTTGAATGCCACAGAGTCTGGTTTATCATACAGAGAATCATCAGGGTCCGGACCGTATGAGAGACGGTCGAAGACCGATCGAGAGAAGCGTGGAACGGACGTTATGCGGCTAGAGTTGGGTACCGTGCAGGCTGTCTGCATGCGGTCGTCTTCTGCTATTGGATGAGTTGTCTTTGGGCGTCTAGGAGTCACGACCGTGCAGGCTGAACGCATGCAGTTGGCAATAGTGGCCGCATGGGTTTTCTGCAAGCGACTGACTCCTGTAGCCTCATGTGTTTCATCCATGTGATTGGCGACTATAGCTGCATAAACTATGCGGCTGCCAGATGTGACCGTATTATTCTTCTTCATGTGGCCAGCGACTGTAGCCGCATGGGCTTTGTCCATACGGCTAGCGGATGTGGTCGCATGAGCCTTTTTCACTCGGCTAGCACCCCTATGCGGCTCAGTTCGCGTAGAGTTCCTCTTTGCCTCTGCAAGTCCAGCATCATAGTGTTTTCTTCTGCCGGACTTGGAGACAGCAGAGTTGTCTACGGTCTGAAGTGGGGCCGCAGAAGAGTCCTTCTCACCGTCTTGAGCAATAGAGGGTACACCGTCGGGGGCTTGGGGAGGAGCAAATGATTTTAGCCTCCACTCTCTGCGAGCCTTTGTCGTGTGGGTGCGCTTCTGGACCGGGCCAGCGCTTCCTTCGGAGAGCATCTCTTCAAACGCTTGTTGGTCGAAGCGGACGACCATCTTTTGTTGCGTGGAGCCAAGCTTGGCTGCATCCGATTGCATCACCAACTCCTCAGCTGTGGAGAAGTTAGTCCCCAGCAGAGTCGCCATCGTGTTTGCCATTGATTGTAAAAGTACAGAACAATTATCGGAGGACTGAACTTAGACTCACAATACAAACTCGCTTGTACAAAGAAAGCCTAGGGACGAAAATCTAGGTACAGCAATCTAAGTACAATTGTTTATTTTAGATTTTGGGGGTGACGATAGAGGCTCGGGAAGGCGACGGCAGCCCTGCCTTACTCCTTGGACGATCGGTATGCAGCCTTGGCTCCTTGTGAAAAGATGGTTGGCGTTGACGAAGAAGTGCTCTTTTTGCTCCTCTGTTGCTCTCCTGGCTTCTCTCTCTCTCTCTCTGTGTATTCTCTCTCTGACTCTGTATATTTTTTATTCTTTTTGTTGCCGGTCCTTGTGCAAAGAAATGATGCTGGCTTTTTATAAGAGTGGGGTATGATCATTAGGGTTTGCTAATGATCATTTGTTTGGAATGTCGGCGCTCCTTCAATCTATCTGAACCCTTGATCCTGATTACAATGAATCTCGGCCATTAATGAGGATAGCACCGAATCTTGTGAGCAATTAATGTTAACTGCTTTAAATCTCCATGCTGGATTCTACCAATATCCGATTGCTCGCCACGTGTCCCATTGGCTTGATGATAAATGATATGCCTTGATCTCAGTAATTATGATGATGATATCAAATATATTTGTTGAGATTCGGTTAAATCGTTGATTGATCCGATGCCACGTGTTTTGATTGTGGGTCCTGCCAGAGCCGCATAGGATGGGCAACACTTGAACCGCAGGGAGATACTCTTCGTGAGCCGCATAGGACAATGCTTCATCGAACCGCAGGGAACGAACTCTCAGAGCCGCATATGCATAGTCTTTGCGAGCCGCATGAGCTAGCGTTGTATTGAGCCGCAGGGGCTGAGCTCCCAGTGGGCCGCATATGGCTGATTTCTGCTAGTCATATAGGATGACTTCTCAGTGAGCCGCATGAAGCTGTTCTCTCTTTAAGCCGCATGAGATTTGCCACGTGGCAACCTAGGATTTCTGACGGATTGGGTCAGAGATCTTCTTCTTTTCCCGAAGCGTCTGTCATTATGGCAGAGCCATTATGACACTTTATGCCAGAGCCGCCACAGTCGTCAAATCGTGTCAGAGCATTAAATGAGGCCACTATTCAAAGGGCCAGCTGTAGGGAAGGATCACAGGGGGACACGTGGCATGGATCGAGCCGTATATTCCTGCTGAACCGCATACACTCTCGAGCCGCATGAGACAGAGAGTCTTCCTTTGAACTGTATAAGACAGCTCCCATATGAGCCGCATGGGCTTCGTATCCGGAGCCGCATGGACCATTATTCTGATATTTTCCATGCTTCTACAAGAAGGAAGGGCTGAGTGGTGGAGCTCGGGATGGCCTGGAGGGTGGCCGGCGGCAAGGCTGGGCCAGGAGAGAGGTCTAGTGAAGGAGGAGGGGGTGGTCGGCAATGGTGGTGGTGTTCGGGTTAGTGTTGGTGTTGAAGAGTTGGTTTGTTGCTGTTGTGTGTAGGAATTAATAGAAAGAGAGAGATGAATAATAATAATTGGAGAGAGAGAAAGAGAGAGGGAAAGGAGTTTCTAAAAATCTAGGGCCGGCCAAAGTATTGGAGGGAGGTGTGTGTGAGTGTGAGGGAAATAAATGAGGATGATTGAATGAGGGAAAATTAAGGGTGTAGATTAATTAGGGGGATTGGATTTAATTGGGATTTAAAATTCAATGAAAGTTACACTCAATATTTGAAGTATAAAAGCAGGTATTGAATATTATTTTTGGACACGGAATATGGGAGTGTCACGATGGAGGGTAGCACGAAGGTGGGCTGGACTCGGTGGAGCCGGATTGGGTCAAAACCAGATACTACGAAATAATCGAATTAAAAAAAATAGGTGTTGATGATCATGGGTAAATAAGTAGCACATGGGGATTCCAATAAATGGGACACAAGTGTCGGACGGGTAGTAGGCTCAATGTGGGCCATGTCCATAATTGGGGCTGACATGTTTTGGTCGACAGGGTACCCACAAATCAAGTTGGAAAATGAATGCGACACCGTGGGGTGAAATAAAATCGGATCACATGTCAGGAAAGTTGTGCGAAGCAATTGGAGCACAAAATGGCGTGTCTGAGTGGGACACGAAGGTCATGGGTGACGAGCGTCTCGAGTAGATCATGCATGAGAAGTTGGTTTCAAGAAACTGACTGGTCTTGTGCTCCCAAATTAAAAGTCACTGTAACGTGCTAAAAATGATGAAGGAAAAGAGTGGGAAAAATAATTAATGATCAAATGGTCTAATTCGACCCGAAGTTCAGCGAAGCAAAAAGAGTACAAGGGAACAAGTTTGGATGGGACAATATACCGTCAAGAAGGCAATCATGTCCACTCCAAAACTCGTGAAGAAGATTTCCAGAGTTGAACATCCCTGACACTCCAAATATCAATGGCACGGTAAAGTACACTTAAAGATAAATAACAGAATAAATTATTTATTAAAACTAAAACAATCAGAAAAATTAAAAAAAATCAACCCGAAATTCAGGGTGCTCACATCCTACCCACCTTATAAAAATTTCGTCCTCGAAATTAAAATATTCGTACTCCTTCTAGGTCAAACTCCCACAATCAAGTCCCAGAACTTAAATAAAACATACCATCAAAAAGGACAGCATACATGGTCATGTCATACGGTGGTAGTAAGTCTCATCTAGGTATACTAGTCATGCTAACCGAAACGGTCATAGGGTATCAAAACACACAAGCAGTCTAGGGTGTTAAACCGGAAAAGACACTGAATACAAATCATCAAAACTGTAAGACAGCCTACCATCCTATGTGAAAACTGGTACTTATCATAAAAATAAAGAAAGGTAACTACCAATTATCTTTAAAGGGTTCAGAAAAATTAAAATCAAAGTTAAAGAATGAAAGCCAATTTCATGGAAAATTTCAATCACAATACATATCAAGAATATTTAGTCTCGATAAGATCTAAGTTGATCAAATTAGGGAAATCAAGATTTAGGCAATATGGAGGACAGGCTCAACAAAGTCTGAGAATGAGCATACAAGGATGGAGATTCAGGTCACAATCAAATTTAATTCAATTGAGTACAAACCAAGATATAAATATGATAAGAAAAAGTGATCGAAGTCGATTTGGTCGTGATTAAGGAAACTAGGATTCAATGATATTGAAAAACCCTTTTAGAGAAAAACAGGAAAAGTTTTCATACGAAGCCAGTTAATCATCTCTCTCTGAAACTATCAGTTTACCATTTGCCAATCATATTTTCTCACAAATCCCAGTATGAAAATCAACCCTCATATGACTATCATCAAAATTTTATAACCTTCAGTCATCTAAACCTTTACCATGATCACCATAGACAAAATTTTAAACTTCTAAAATATTTCCCATGAAGCATATCCCTCTTAATTAGGTATCAACACTTATTCATTTAATCAAATTTTCAAATCCCTTCACATCATTCTAAATTAGATCCGAAACCTCTAAATCCAGTTTATGAAATTCTTGAACTTGTTTAAATCGAGTCTCGTATTTACTAAACTCCAATACCACTATGTCACACAAAATTTATTCTTCTTTATAAATCAACCTTCATATTTTCTTCAACGTTCACCTTCAGATATTATCCTTTTGAATTCTACAATTTTCTCCCAATCATCTAAAATAATTCCTATAACTTAAAATCCTTGTGTTCTCTCTGTCTCTAGTCACCCTCTTAAAATATCTAGTTCAATTTCGCAAAATCATTGAATTCAATTAAATTCTCCTTTCTATCTCTAAATTTCTACATAGCCTTGTAATAGTTTCCAAGAATCAATAACCAAGATTTTATAGTCCTCAAAACTAGGTTGACCTCTGATATCCTCATTAGTTTTTTTTTGAATACATCCATGAATTTCTCGTAACACAATTTTCTGCGATTGTTTCTAAATTGATAACATCTATCACTCGATTCCATTCTAACCTTTACCACATCTCCCTCTCAATTTTTTTTTATAATTGACATCCAACGTTCTGATTCCTACAAATCATTCTATGATAACCATTTACATCATTTTCGCACTAGATGATTTACGTCACTTTCTCAACATTTTTCAGGCAAAATGATATGAAGATTCAAGAGTTTTCAAGGTATAGCTGACATAATTATATACGAGACAGGGAATTAATGTAATTATGACAGTTATATAAGACAAGAATGATAAAAATAAAATATTGGCAGGAAGAGAATGATAAAAGAATCTGTTCTGCTTATCTGTTTAAAAGAGGAACCCGTTTTGAAATCAGAGCTATAATAACAAATCCAAAATAAGGTCTAGCAAAATCATTGATTCATTGCATTAAGAAGAAATAAATTTTGTAAGAAGTTACACAAGGGTTTATAAAAACGGCTAAAGTTACTACTAAGTTAAATAATGAGAAACAAAACAAAATAAAATTTCTCTCCCTTTTTTTTGAAAGACTGAACAAAAGTAGTGAAAATATGTTCAAAAACATTTAAGGTACAATTTGATAATTATATGCGTCTATCCAAAATCATGGTGCTCTAAATCCCCGTCATACTAGTAAGCAAGGCTACGATAATCACAAAGTCTTCGACTTAGGCACATACCTCTAGAATCGTGGTATTTAACATTTTTGCGATGTCGCTAGCTTGGCTGAGAAAACCTTAAATTCCCATACCCAAGAAATATATCCAAAGCCAGACTATGTGTCCTCACCATGCTGGCTAATGTGACTATAGAAGACTAGATTCCAAACTTAGATGACCTAGCCCATATAATTTCATCTTGACAAAATTTAAGTTAAATAAAAAATGAATACCAAGAAATCAAATTTATCAACGAACATCAAGATTCAAAAATGAACAAAATCTTTCAAATCATATAAATACAAACTCGGATGCTACAGCTAACATCAAGATTCAAATTCAACAATCTTCAATCAAAATCAATAAATACAAACTCAAATTCAACAATAATCCATCAAAATCAATTTCAACGACAGAAAATAAAGATAAATTAAACCAAGAAAAAGAGAGTTTTCAAATCGAAATTAAATAAGATTCTCAAGGGTCATCCCAGGAATCTCTCAAGGGATCCTAACTTTGATTGAGTATCTTCAAAATATATCCTAATCCTACTGCAGGCTGTAGTGGTACTCTAGTTCGAATACCACTACACAAACTCGACCTGTATGGGCCACCACTAAAAACGTGTCACGACCCGCACCCTAGAGTTAGGGCACGAGAACGTAACAACGCCCAGCCTACGCCGCAGTGTCGGCGGTAGAACGCTGTCCTAGGTCTCAATGCATCTAACAGTATAAGACTAAACAGTTTATACTCCCCGAATGGGGGTGACATAGAAAAATGTAAACTCAATCACATCTAAGGTAGAGCATAATGGAAGATAGATAAAACAAGAAATCGAAAAGAGATACAACAGATAGAAGTCTAAGTGTCTAAGATACAAACTCAGAATATATCTTAAAACTCAAATACAGTAAACCATAAATACAACTCAAGACGACTGAAAATAAACAATAAACAAAACCCTAGCTATCTATGCAACCTCTACTGTCTCCTCTAGGCTAGCAGGCAACCTCCAGGCTATCTGTAAAATTTATCAACGGGTCCAGTCAGGACTGGAGCGAGCACAGTACATTTCAACAGATCATAGCAGGTTAGAAAATATAATCATGCAGTAAAGTAAGATATATGAACTGAAGAAATACAGTATGTAAACAGAGAGAGAGAACTGTAATAGAAATATCTACTATAAGTAGAGAGCTAATAGTGACTAGTGAGTCAGAGTAAAATATAAACATGTGAATGGCATAGGAGATTCATGACTACAGCTAAGAGAGTGATTCATGACTATAGCTACTTGGATAATATTCACATGCCTATTTCCACTCCCTCATCCCTAATCAATTCACAAGGATCTGTTCAAGTTATGTTAAGATTCGTGAAACTTCACATGGCTCATAAAATGAGTGATACGTGAAGGTGATTCATGACGGCTCTGTGAACATGAGAGTACATGTGTTACAAGCGATTCATGAATCAGAGGAAGCATAGAGATACGTGATGATTCGTGAAACGCACAAAACATGCAGTATCCGATGCTCCCGAGGGGGATAACATCTCATAAAAAGATCCATATAGTACCAATCCGTGTGACCAACGTGACAGTATCAAGTAAAGTAATTTAAAGCAGAAAAATAATTCTAAACAGGATATGAAATGATCAGAGAATGTACTCGCCTGATAACCGGAATAGCTGATAGGTAAAGGGGTCTAACTGAAGCCACAGAGTCCTATTTAAAGCAACATAGGTTACAAGGTGTTCAAGTTGTAGTAAATAAATCTCTACAAGCAATCTATTTTATCCTAGGTTCTTCTATGTCAAAACAACTCTAGGTCAACTCTGGTCACTAATCTAGTCAAACTAGGTCAAGTGTTGACTTACAGTTGACTTTGGGTCAACTGGTCAACTCTGGTCAAACAGGGTCAATTCTAGTCTAATTATTAAAGATATAAAGTGTACTTCGTTATTCGTACGTCGAAACTTACGACACACAAATTGAGATAAGAAGATCAACGGTAAAGTTGATAATCTTATTATAGTAATCCACGTTCCCATCTTGTCAATTTCAGCGATGTGAGATCACTGGAATTGACTGAGCTCAGTTTTATTGTACTAATCCCGAAATACGAACATTATAAGAATTAATTATTAATTAATTATAAAAGGTTAAACTCAGAGAAACTATCAACAAATATTGTCGGACGATGAAATAAATATCGCCAACATGTCCAGAATGGTCAAATCAGCTAGGATAGCCTACCCATCGGTCTAATTTGGATACAAGGGCAAAAAGGTAATTTCGGGTCAAAACGGTGTCCGTGTCGGAGCCGTTTCGCACCAAAAAATGTGCAAGAAAATAAGTCTATAAAATATAAAAAATTATATGTCCATGAAACCAGAATGATGATACGAACCCAACGGTATCTCCAGAATTGGATTCCGTTCCCGATCTCAATTTGGCCCGTTGACCAGAACTTAGAATTCCGGTTTGTACGGAAATGCGTGTCGGAGCCAATGTTCTCAAAACTCAGCAAACTATATGTCAACGAGTCCAGAATGACGATACGAACTCAACGGTATATCCGAAATTGGATTTCGATGAGCCGATCTCAAAATGATCCGTTGACCCGGATATTGGTATCCGACTTGCACCGAAATACGTGCCGGGTCCAATGTCCACCAAAATCTAGCAAATTATATGTCATCGAGTCCAGAATGACGATACGAACTCAATGGTATATCCGGAATTGGATTCCGATGAGCCGGCATCAAAAAGCCCCATTGACCCAGAATGTGGGACCCATTTTGCACCAAAAAATGTGCCAGGGCCCACGTTCTCCAAATCTAACAAATTTTATATGAAAACATGCCAGAACGACGCCACGAGTCTAATGGTGGTGTCAGAAATGAAATCTGGAGTCTTGTGTTCAAAAATAGAATTTTATAATTTGGAAATTACGAATTCGGACGACCAACTTTGGCGTCGAATTCAACCAATCAAACAAGCTCACAATGAAACCAAACTGGAGGGGTAGCAAGAGGGTTATACCAGCTTCGCATAGGAACTGGTAGCATGCCAAACGGAGCTGTGGTGGAGGATGTACAAGCTGACGAAGTTGGCTCCGCAAAACTGTCCAAATTTAATACAATTTAAACGGTCAACTTGGTGGCCGATTTTGAGGCATCAAACGATAAAATCAACGGACGAAAATTGACATGAGTGAAGGTGGATATACCGAGATTGTGACGGAGTGAAGAAATCGACGATCCAACAATCAAATTTTTGAAAAAATGTGTGCGAAGTTGCTGCGACGGAACGCGATTTCATTCTCGTTTCCGAGCTCGTCACGACGGGACGTCGTACAAAACGCACGAATCGCCTTGACGGCGCGTCCCGGAGGATGGTAGCCGCCATGGGGCCTACCCCAAGGGTGCGCCCGGCCACGTGGGGGTCGGCCACACCGACCACGGCGGCGGTGGTGCCGGCGGTGGCCGCCTGCACGTGCCCATAGGGCTGAACCTGGCGCGCGATGCTGCCACTTGCTGCTGTTGAAGTAGCTGCTGGGCGGCGCCGGCCCAGCCTGGCCCGGCGGAGGCGGGCGGCGCACGTTCCAGCACGGCGGGGGGGGCGGTGGCTCACGGAGTTGGTCGGGGTGTGGTGGCGGTTTGGTGTTGATGGTAGTGGCTAAGGAGGTGGTGGTGGTGTTTATTCAATGGAGAGGAGAAGGAAGGGCCGAGTGGTGGAGCTCGGGATGGCCTGGAGGGTGGCCGGCGGCGAGGCTGGGCCAGGAGGGAGGTCGAGTGAAGGAGAAGGGGGTGGTCGACAATGGTGGTGGTGTTCGGGTTAGTGTTGGTGTTGAAGAGTTGGTTTGTTGCTGTTGTGTGTAGGAATTAATAGAAAGAGAGAGAGAGAGATGAATAATAATAATTGGAGAGAGAGAAAGAGAGAGGGAAAGGAGTTTCTAAAAAGCTAGGGCCGGCCAAAGTATTGGAGGGGGTGTGTGTGAGTGTGAGGGAAATAAATGGGGATGATTGAATGAGGGAAAATCAAGGGTGGAGATTAATTAGGGGGATTGGATTTAATTAGGATTTAAAATTCAATGAAAGTTACACTCAATACTTGAAGTATAAAAGCAGGTATTGAATATTATTTTTGGACACAGAAAATGAGAGTGTCACGATGGAGGGTAGCACGAAGCTGGGCTGGACTCGGTGGAGCCGAATTGGGTCAAAACCAGATACTACAAAATAATCGAATTAAAAAATAGGTGTTGATGATCATGGGTAAATAAGTAGCACATGGGGATTCCAATAAATGGGACACAAGTATCGGACGGATAGTAGGCTCAATGTGGGCCATGTCCATAATTGGGGCTGATAGGTTTTGGTCGACAGGGTACCCACAAATCAAGTTGGAAAATGAATGTAACACCGTGGGGTAAAATAAAATCGGGTCACGTGTCAGGAAAGTTGTATGAAGCAATTGGAGCACAAAATGGCGTGTCTGAGTGGGACACGAAGGTCATGGGTGACGAGCGTCTCGAGTAGATCATGTATGAGAAGTTGGTTTCAAGAAACTGACTGGTCTTGTGCTTGCAAATTAAAAGTCACGGTAACGTGCTAAAAATGATCAAGGAAAAGAGTGGAAAAAATAATTAATAATCAAATGGTCTAATTCGACCCGAAGTTCAGCGAAGCAAAAAGAGTACAAGGGAACAAGTTTGGATGGGACACTATATACTGTCATGAAGGCAATCATGTCCACTCCAAAACTCGTGAAGAAGATTTCCAGAGTTGAACATCCCTGACACTCCAAATATCAATGGCACGGAAAAGTACACTTAAAGATAAATAACAGAATAAATTATTTATTAAAACTAAAACAATCAAAAAAATTTAAAAAAATCAACCCGAAATTTAGGGTGCTCACACAAACCACGGAAAATCCAAGCAGAAGGAGACGCGGTTAGAAAAATCTCTAAAGGCGCCAACTCCTGAAGGCATGGATCGGCCCTAAAACTTTGACATACTGGCTTAGCTAGCCAATATACCTGCCAGGTTGTCTCTGTTCGATCTATTGCGACTCTCCAAAGAAATACGGAAGGCCTTAAGTGAGGCACTACTACACGCTGACTCTTACTTCGCTGAAGTCAAAGCTCCCGCTGAAGATCCTGTCTCCTGTCCCCACTGCCACAGTACTATGAAAGTGGTGCCCAACATCACCTTCTCACAGGAGGACATGATACTAAAAAATAATCGTCATGATAGACCCCTGTACTATACAGGGTATATCGGGGCGATTAAAGTGGACAGCATGCACATCGATCCAGGATCCTCCCTCAGCATCATTCCTAGAAATTTGCTTCAAATTCTGGGGATCCCTCTACACAAGATATCCGTAACCAACACAACTATCATGGCTTTCAATGCTGGTCGAAGCCATCCGCTGGGCAAGATCCGTCTCAAATGCCAGATCAGTGATCTCTGAACGGAGGTTTCCTGCTATGTGATCGATGCCAATGTATCCTATAATGTCTTGTTAGGATGTCCATGGATACACGAGAACATGATCGTTCCTTCCACACTTCACCAGTGATTCAAGTACGTCAACAGCGATGGTGTCGTGAAGACGGAGTTTGCCGATGTCGATCCTTTTAAGGGTATCGAAGCTTACTATGGAGATTCGGTACTTTACCAATCTCAACCCCCCAAGGATGATGGCAATGAAGCTGACAATGAAGCTGAAGCAAGTCCATCCTCCAATGGTCCCCTGATTATCCGAGTCAAAGGACGTACTACTCCAAAAAGTACTCCGAAGCCTCTCACAATCTGGGTGAAAAAGAAGAACCCTGACAAGGTCAAGCCACTGACCATCACTCTCAATAAGACACCCCGGAAGGAACCTACTGATGCCCTTCCATTCAATCCTGAAGAATTACCCTACGTGGTGAACTCGGCCAAGACTGTGGCTCATCTTCAAGACGATGATCCTCTCAATGAGTATATCAATACTAATAATAATGTACCTTCAGCGGACGATGTTATCCCTGAAGAAGAACTTGCGTATTTCCTTAGTAAAGGTTTATCTTTGAATTACTCCGATGTCTATCAATTTGTAAACCACTACATAGATACGATATACGCTCTAGAGAACAGCATTAGACCACACCTCTGTATGCCGGTCACAATACCTCACCTGCAAGAAAAAGTTTACCCTGAAGATATCCTCTACTTCATCGTTCTAGCCAGAAAGAAAGATAAAGAGCTAATCATCTTCGATCGTATAGTTGGCGTGAGAAAGTTCATTCCAGACTCTACTTCTCCCAAGCACAACACAGAAGCCGATTATGACTCTAGGATAATAAAACTTTTTTGGTATAGTTGGCAGGCCAAGAACATCATCCAGAACATGGGATATGACATCAAAAGAGACAAAGGGCTAAATTACGGCCGAGGACGACGGTTGCCAATACGACACTTTGCTCCCCCGGCAAACCCGAGGACTACTATCAATGAAGCGGTGTTGGTTTGGGCTATGTCTCTCCACCAACAACTCCCGAAAGATCAGATGATGAAGCAGATCCTTTGGGACTCAGACTCCAACATCGGTGACATATTCAATACAACTCTGTCCGTCAATATAATTTCTGTCGACGAAATTACAGACGATGTCCAATCAATCGAACTCAAACAATAGGCTCAAAATATGGACACCAGGTGGGAGCTGCACTTCGAACAACGGGAACCACCTACCGAAGACAAAGTCATCCAAGTCAATCTAGGAGATAAAGCATCCTTCAAACCAATCTTCATCAGCAAAAGCCTATCTGGCGATAAACGCCAATCTCTTATGTAGCTTATAAGAGAATACATCAACGTCTTCACATGGAGCTATGAAGACATGCCAGGCTTGGACCCTAACGTCACTATGCATCGCCTGAACATTTCATCTAAAGCTAAGCCAGTGAAGCAGCAAAACAACGATTCCGACCAGACGTCATGGAAGCCATCGAGAATGAAGTCAAGAAGCTCATTGTCAGTGGATTCATTCGCAAGGAACAACACCCAGACTGGGTTGCCAACATCATCCCAGTCATAAAAAAGAACGGCAAAGTTCGAGTCTCTATCGACTACCATGATTTGAACTCTAGATGTTGTAAGTCCTAAAAATTAAGTTGCATTCATCAAATAGGCAGAGAAATCCAAATTGCGCACTCTTCAATGAATTATGCTGTAGATAGCTTGCAACGGAGTTATGTCCCATTCCATTCTTCTGGGATAGCTTGCAAAAGCATATCTGGCCAGAGGAAGACATCTGGAGATCTCTGGCAGAAGTATCGTCTTCTCGCCCCTTTGGAAGATTCTCTGTTCCATGTGTGGCCTTGGCTGAGAATTCTTGTCAAAAGCCTCACCAAACAAGAACAAAGGTTTCTTATGGGTAACAGTATCAGCAGTTTGAAGAGGCTGCCCGTTCATCAGACACAATAAACTATCATTATCTTGCGCAGTCAGGACAGTCTGCCGAGATGACGGTAAAGCATATTAAGGAAAAGAGACATGAGAGAGGTCTTCCTTGAATGCTGATTCCGACAGAGATCCTGCAAGAATCTCGTAGTTGGGATCTTCTTTGAGGTTAAATGCATCAATAAAGAGACAAAGATTAATATGTGCAAAAGAAATCCAAAAATTTCTTCACAGTTCATCAAATTGCGCTGTGAAACAATCTATCAGATTGCGCCAGCACAGCCAACGTGCACAGGACATCAGATTGCGCCAACCTACTTGCGTAAGACATCAGTTTGCACTAGCATGGCTGACTTGTGCAAAATATCAGATTGCGCATCGATGCACAAATCGACGGATTATGCTGAATACTCTGTCAGCGCCTTCCAACCGATTGCGCAAAGATACAGTTTTCATAAAAATGAAAACTGTTGAACATGCAGCCGAAACCCTAAACAAGGTGGCGCAAGTGGTTGAGAATACCATCAATCTCTAAAAAGAGAGAGGCATGAAAGTTCAAAACATCAAAAACCCTAAAAAGGAGTTTCGATCATGGTTCGTCATTCACCTTGCAGAGCTGGGTGGCCCGTCTCGTGACGAGATACTCGTGGTACAACACGAGTCGAAGATTCGGCAGGGGCTTTTTCCTTTTCAGTGGCCGATCGCTTGGGTGCCATTGATGTCGATGACGAGAAGAGGAAGAAGAAGTCGGAGTAGGAGAGGAGTTTCTTTCTCTTGGGAAATCGAAGGCAAGTAAAGATTAAAAGAATAGAAGATGGAACTATTTATAGTCTTCTCACAGAAATGTAACGGTCGCCTCCGATTACGTCGTAAAAGACGGAGCTAATTTCTCCAAACGCGCAACCAAAGCGCAACTTGATTTTAAATTCGAAATTCAAAGTATTTCGAAACTTTGAATTTTTTTAAATTTTGAAAACTTTGAAGGGGGTCTTATAAGTCCTAAGTTGCATCCATCAAATAGGCAGAGAAATCCAAATTGCGCACTCTTTAATGAACTGTGCTGTAGACAGACTGCGCTACAAATCAACTGCGCTAGCCTGAGCTGCGCCAATGTCCGAGCGCGCTAGGCTGACGTGGCAACGCCATCATTACATGACAAGAAGATCAAATCTTCTGACAGCCTGACAGCCCAAAAAATGAGGAGTCTGTTCGTTTCTCATGCCGTACCGCCTTATAGGACAGCTGTCCAAATCCTAGCACGGTCCAGATGCCAAACCCTAGCGCAGTCCAGCTATCCCAATACAGCACAATCTATCGACCAGATCTGAGCGCAGTCTGAAGCTAGCGCTATTCAAGTGGCACGATCCATCAAACTTGTTGAAGATAACTGACATTTATTATGTGGCTTATATGCCATCAATTGCTCACCACGTGGCAAACGTCTGCACACGACCAAGCGCATTTCAATCAAACAATGCCACGCGTCTGAATACGGTTAGCCCACGATCGAGCAACTGCCCAATGGCCAGCGCAGTTTGCAGTCTGTGCAGTCTGTCTCCAGTGCAGTCCATTGTGCACGATCCAGAATAACTACAAAATAGTTATTTCTAGAACTCTATAAATAGAATTTCAAGTTCTTCATTAAAAGGATCATTATTCAAGATCATCAGATATCAGGAGTTCTTGTCCAAGTGCTGGTGCATTCTTGAGAGGCTATCGTCTTCAAAGTTCACATCGTCCAAGGGATAAAGTGATCGTCTTCAGATCGGATTCCTATAGTTGTACTTTTCCAGAATTTATTGTACTCTTGTACTATTCTTTAAAATTTTGTGAAATAAAAGACTTTTGTTTTTGCAAACACATGCCAGAAAGACGAGTTCCCTCTACCGATCACTGACGTAATGATAGACAACACTTACGGCTTCGAGCGGATGTCCTTCATGGATGGGTTCTGAGGCTACAACCAGATCAAGATGCTCTCCGACGACGAGAAGCACACATCTTTTTTAACACCGTTGGGGTTATATTGCTATACGGTGATGTCCTTCAGATTGAAAAATACAGGGGCAACATACCAGCGAGTCAAGAAGACAATTTTTTGTGATCATTTACACAAAATTGTGGAGTGCTACATAGACGATATCGCAGTCAAAAGTCGTCTCAAGGGCAACCACCTCCAAGAGTTGAGAACGGTGTTCGAACTAATGCGTGCACACCAACTGAAGATGAATCCAACCAAGTCTTTTCTGGGAGTCTCCAGCGGTAAGTTTATTGGTTTAGTCATCACTTCAAAGGGTATACATCTGGACCCAGAGAAAGTGAAGGCTATTCTCGACATGCATCATCCAAGAAACCTCAAAGAGCTATGCGGACTACAAGGAAGGCTAGCCTACATCAGACAATTCATTTTGAACCTCTCTGGAAGGTGTCAACCATTCACTCAGCTCATGAAGAAAGGCGTATCTTTCGTCTGGACTGAACAATGTCAACGCGCATTCGACGACATCAAAGCGTATCTTACAAGCCCTCCAGTATTGGTAGCTCCAATAATGGAGAAGCCCTTCTTACTATATGTCCGTACTATGGATCATTCCCTTGGCACCCTCTTAGATCAGAAGAATGAAGGCGGCCATGAACATGCAATCTACTACCTCAGCCGCACAATGGTGGGTGCCGAGCACAGATACACACCGGTGGAGAAGGAATGCCTTGTACTAGTATTTGCCATCCAGAAGACACGCCACTACGTGTCTGGGCAGACTATCCATATTATATCTAAAGTCAACCCTCTCAGAATAATCATGACTAAACCGGGCTCTCTCAATTCCCGTTTAGCTACATGGGCAATGTTGTTGACCCCATACGATATGATATTCTTTCTTCAGAAGGCAGTAAAAGGCCAAGCATTAGTTGATTTCCTAGCAGCTCATCCAGTGCCAGAGTCGTCCAAGCTCTACGATGAAATCCTTGACAAAGTGGTGGAGTCTAACACTGCAACTGAAGAAATCCCTATTTGGCGAATGTTCATTGACGGTACATCAAGAACAGGTCCCAAAGGGAATATCGTGGCTGGAGTAGGTGTCGTGCTCGTATCACCTGCCATCTGGTTATACACCGTGCATATTCTCTCGTAGAACCAAGCACCAACAATGTGGCCGAATATAATGTCCTATTAATTAGCCTGCAACTGGCAAAGCAACTGGGAGTTGACTATCTAGAGGCTTACGACGATTCCAAGCTAATAGTTAGTCAGGTTCGAGGAGATTATAAAGTTCACCATGAAGATCTCATCCCCTACCATAGAGCAACAATCGAGCTGGCATCTACATTTGCTGGATTCTTCATCGAGCATGTACCTCGACTACAGAATATAGAAGCAGATGCTCTAGCCGGTCTCGCTGCTTCCTTGACCGTTCCTACCAATACACAACAGTCGATCACAGTGTCTGGTCGAGAACTATTCTGTGTGAAAGAGGCCTTGCATATTTATCACAGTTACGCAGCAGAAACAAACGTCGATGCTAAAGACTGGAGATCTCCATTCATAGACTACGCTGTTTATGGAATCCTTCCTGAGGACCCGAAGGAA
Organism: Iris pallida; assembly: GCA_029216955.1. Lineage (NCBI taxonomy): Eukaryota > Viridiplantae > Streptophyta > Magnoliopsida > Asparagales > Iridaceae > Iris > Iris pallida. The sequence continues at coordinate 11,647,646 of JANAVB010004398.1, forward strand.
GCAGTATCCATCCAAAAGAGATCCCTCAGATTTTACTACGACACAGCTTCCAAGATGCTGTTCTGACGCTATTATGACGGGCTACTGTTACGATACTTATCAGACACAGAAGCCAAGCATGCACTCCGGTAGGCTCACTATGGAGTTTGTGGTGCACATCAACCAGGCCCCAAATTACAAGATTGTCTCAAACGAATGGGTTATTACTGGCCCAAAATGATAGCAGATGCTGTTGAATATGCAAAGAAGTATAGAGCTTGCTAGTTCCATGCCGACTTCATTCATCAACCTTCGAAGTTTCTACACCCGACGGCAGCATATTCGCTATTTGAAGCCTGGGGTATGAATGTCATAGGACCAATCAGCCCGCCATCCTCCAAAGGACATCGGTTCATTCTAGCTATAACCGATTACTTCTCAAAATGGGCGAAAGCTATACCGGTCATCGAAGTGAAGACGTCAAATGTGATCAGTTTCATCAAACATCACGTCATCTACCGCTTCGGCCTACCTCGCAGGATCATCCATGACAATGGTCCACAGTTTGCAAGCCATGTATTCTATCGGTTCTGCGATAAGAATCGAATCCAGAATGTAGCCTCTACTTCCTACAATCCAGCGGCTAACGGGCTAGCAGAAGCCTCCAACAAAACCATCATAAAACTTCTCAAGAAGTTCATGTCTTCAAATAAGCACGATTGGAACGAGAAGCTCGGTGAATGTCTATGGGCCTATCGCACAACGGTCTGGACTCCAACAGGCAGTATGCCATTCTCTCTGGTTTATATGAGCAAAGCAGTTCTTCTCCTAGAAATCCAGATTCCTTCTCTTTGGATAGCCCTAGCCAGTAAGCTGACTACTCAAGAGAGCTACCGTCTGCGACTCCAAAAGCTCGAAGCATTAGACGAAAAATGCTTGTTAGCTCAGTAACGTATTGAGCTATACCATGCATGCCTTTCCAGAGCCTTCAATAAAAATGTAAAAGAAAGGATCTTCCAAGTCGGCGATCTGGTCCTAGCAGTGAGAATACCGATGGTTATGACGCACAAAACAAAAGAAAAATTCTAGCCTAAATGGGAAGGTCCTTTCGTAATAGAACGGTGTATTCTAACGGTGCGTACAGGCTAACCATGCCCGATGGTGACTTGCTCATGATGCCTATCAATGGCAAGTTCCTGAAAAAATACTGTAATGCCCAAGTCCCAAAATATGTAGGACTAGGAACATAGACATGCCAGCTGTATACATACGAAGTATGCTCCAATATATGAAAACCTCGTATGAATACATAAGCTGTAAAATTCAGTTGAACCACAACAAACTAATCTCATCCACAAAATGAAAGAATAAAAGATATCACATACTCAACTATGAATTATCATTTGGTACATGTAGTTGGGCGGAGACAAATCTACTACCAACTATGAAAATAAATGCATAACAAAAGAAAGAGTTTGGCGAGCGAAGCGAAGACGATCAAAGTGCAATCATTATCAAAGAAATAGTGACGATCACGGCCACGGCTAGAACACCTGCGAAAGACAAGAGCACACACCTGGAGAGATGACCAGGTCCTCAGAGGGACGTAACAAGACACATAATATTATTCAATATAAACTGAATAAATATTGCTCAAATAAATAAGTCAATTGAATTATAATATGGTCCAATACGCACGTATTGAACTACCTTACCATCCCTCCAGCCAAATAAGGACAGGAGATGGTAAACTAATTCACTGTGACGTATCTTTTCATGCTATGAATCTAATATGGTATCCGGACCCTAACAAGGTTCAATACCTTCTCATCGAAGTAGTAAGTCACACCTACAACCAAACAAGGACAAGATGTGACGAACTAATCCGCGACAAGTTATTGTTCCAAGCCACGGTCAGATACAAGTACCCAAACCAAAAGTACTCATACCTAACGGATAAAGGTGTCTAACCGTTCTAAGTGAAATATAGTCAAGAACAATCCTTCCTACGCATGGGCCCTAGCTAAATGGGATCGGCGTAGTCCTCCCTTGGGGCACCAGAGGCCCAATCAATAAGAGCATAACGTTTCGCAGAACGCCAGTGGCCGTCAGTAATCATTGGTCATCAATCCCGTATCTCCAGTGGAGCTTCTGGGTCACAAGGAAAAGTGCATCGAAGCCCATATGCTCAGGAATTGTCCTCCCGCCCAATGCCTACTATGTTGCATCCACAACAGTAAACCTCTATAACCGCTAAGTCAAACTAGCATGCAACCTCTATTAGCAGTTAATTCTATCGTACGACATATATGCACCGGTGGCCAGCCAGTCACGCATGTTCGTGTTCTACATGCGACACACAAATTCGTGGTACAACATGTCAAGGCCAATGAATGTAACACACAAGGAGGTCCCTTAAGTCTCGGTTTAATGTGTAAGAAAACTAATACATAGCAGGAAATATAATGAACAGTAAGTTCTAACAGGTTATGCCATGTATCACATTTTTTTGTATAAAAAAATACTGAATAATGCAAGAAATATGAGATAAATAAAGAAACAGCAAATGGTTAGGTGTCTTGCCTGGTAGTACACCTGGTGGGCTGCAATGATCAATGTGGCATGAACTACGATTTTGGTGTAAGAACTATGCAAGGTGACCTCTGATGGTGGCACGGACAGTTCCATTGGGTCCAGATGGGTCAAGTTAGTTAGGGTGGACATAGGTAGTATAGACTTGGTAAAGGAACAGGAAAAATAGACTGGGTCATGGACATGAGGATAATAAAAAAAATTGGATAAAGATTATATACGATTTAGAAAACTATTTAAAATAATTTAAAATATATTTTATTAATTAAAATAGTTTTTTACAAAAAAAAAATCAAAAATTGTTTATAGGCAAAAACTCCAAGTTCGTAACAATAGAATTTAGGTAGAAGCTATGTTTTCGTTAGTCAAAAATAATTACTCTGAAAAGACTCGGAACTTATTATGAAATATTTTTAGCAAAAATTTGAAATCTAGCAAAGTGATATAGGACTATAACTAAACTTGGTCAAAATAATCTAGATTCAAAGGCCATCCTTTAAAACATAAGCTAGAGTAATAATAAGAATATTTTTAGGCTTCTAAACATAATTTGGGAATAATTATAGGGACAAGCCCTCCAATAACTTTTGTAAAAATAATTGTAAAATATTGACTATGTATGAAATACAAATAAATATCTATATATTTATATTTATAATTTTAAAACTAATGGTAACAAATAGAAAAAAAAACCACAAACATTTATATATACACAATAATTACTTTATTTATTTTTCTGTTAATAATACTAATAATAAAAAAAATAATAATAATATAATACAGATGCTAGCTATAATAATAATAATAATAATAATAATAATAATAATAATAAAGAATAAATAAGTAATAATAAAAATAATAATAAACATCTTTTCCAAGTCTGCTTTTCCCAGGAGAGCAGTGGCAGCACAAATTAAAACAAAAGAGGGAAAGAATTTAGAGAGGGGGAGAGAGAGGAAAGAAGAGCTATAGAGAGAGAGGGGGGAAAGTGAGAGAGAAACTGCATGGAAGAGAGCGACGGCGGAGGAGAGTGAGGGGCGGTCGTCACCGGCGAGAAGAGGAGCGCGTGGGTCGATCGACGGAGGAGAAGGAAGATCGGAGAAGTTGGGTGTGAGAGAGGCGTCGGAAAAAGTAGCCGGCGCAGAGGTTTTGACGTAGTGCGGCGGCGGAGAGGATGCGGGGCGGCGGCTCATCTGTGAGCGCGACACACGGGGAAGACCTGGCCGACGGTGGCTACGGCTAGGTGGCACAGTGGTCGGTGCTGTGGAGGCGACGACACGTGCGGCACACTCTACGGCTTGGTCGAGCGGAAGGAGCTCGATGATCGGAAGAAAGGGAAACGTGGGCGGCCGTGGCTCACCGTCCACCGGCACGGGCGAAGGTGAGTAGATTTAGGGGTTTTCTTTTGGGGGTTTTGGTCTGTCGGTGGCGACGCTCGGCCAGGGTTGCCGGAAGGAGAGGCTGGGCTTCGACGTGTAGGCCGGTGAACAGGGGTGGCAGGCTTGGAAGCTGCGGGTGGTTAGATGGTGACGACGGTGGTATTGTACGGTTAAGGGTGATCGGTCGGAGTGGCCAGGCGGGGGTTTGGGTGAAGGTTGGCTGGCGGTACTGGAGGGGATGATGGTGACGGGGGTCTTGGCGGTGGTAGTGGTGTCTGTGGGTTTTTGGTGGTGGCGCCGGCTGGCGATGGCCGTGGTGGCGGTGGTGGTTTGGGTGGTGTGCTGATAACTAAGGTGTGGTCGGGTGCCTGAAGTCAGGTGGCGGAGGATGTGGTCGATGGTCGTGGGGAACGTGGACGAGGCAGGGCATGGTGCAGGCGTGGCCGACCGGAGAATAGAAAAGGCCGGCTGAGGCAGGGAGATGGGTTGCGGTCAGTGGCGTTGTGAGGGATGGTGATGGCGCTGGCGAGGGTTGGAGGCAGGAAGGAGGACACGAGCAGTGACGGGGTTTAGGTTAGAAAAAATTTATTATGTCGGGGGAGTGTCCGACACAAAAAAATGTATATGTAAAAAGAATAGAATAAGAGAGTCACCCGGGGTCGGACCCGAGGCCGTCACGGCTGACACGGAAAAGGTTGGACACCGACACGATGCACAGGTTTTGTTTGTGGAAATTTTGTGGAAGAATTTATGGAGAAAAAGATAATGTGGAGGCTCCCTTATATATAGGGTTGAAGAGAATCCTAATTGGATAAGGATTTGGACCCAATTTAATTATTTAAATCAAAATTAGGGTTCTGTCACCCCCAATTTTCATGAACAGGGGAATTTTGGTAATTTTCTACTTTAAAAATTATTTTGGAATTATTTATTTATTTATTTTATTATTTTGGGAATATTTGAGTCGGGTTCGAATTTCAACTCATTCCGACTTGTTTTGACTTGTTTCGGGGACCCGGGGTAGTTTTGACCTTAGCGGGCCCACACACTAGTTAGCCATGGCCCACAATATTACCATCAAAAGTTAGAGGGATTAGTCATGACCCCATGGATTAGGTTAGACCTAATTAGAACATTAGATTTACATTTTTAACCCCCAAACCCTAAGCAAACTTGTATAGAGCTAATAAAACAATAGAGGGGCAAACATGTAACTAGGAAAAGGGGGTTTGGAGCCATGTAGTGGCCGGCCACATGTAGGGGTGGGGAGGAGAGAGAAAGTCACTTTTACTTATTCTCATCCACATTCTTCTTCTTCTTCTCCAAAGGTTCTTCCCATTTCTTGAGAGCTCCACCATAGTTCCATCTCCAAAATAGGTAAAACCCTTCTCTAAAATAGTTTTCCATTTCATATAGAATGGTTAGGAACCCATAGAAATGTTTTCCATGGTTGTGTCTCCATTAGAGACTATTTTGTGTCCATTTGGACATTTTTCGAGGTGTCCAATATGTAGGATCGTGTCCTAATAGGAAAACCCCATATTTGGACACATGAATATTGTTTGTGCATTGATTTTGGGTGTGTTCTATATTATTCCAGATTTTTGCCTTGTTTAGGAATGATTTCTCCTATGTATCATTTCCTATAATCTATTTGTATATATATAAGGTTATATATATCATTCTCTCTCTCTCTATCTCTCTCTCTCTCTATATATATATATATGTGTATATATATATATATACATATATATATATATATATATATATATATATATATATATATATATGGCTTATATATATATATATATATTAGTGTATATATATTGTGGTGTGGTGTTTGTGTTGGTTGGGAAAGGGACTTGACAGGTTCGGCCAAGCATGGCTTGGGGTGTGTGTGTGTTGGTGTAGTGTAGGTGTTTGGTTTTATGTTTGAGTGGTTGTTGGAGAAGGAATGTGAAGAGGAGATAGAGAGTTTGAGAGTAGTTGTGTGGAGTGATAGAGTGGGGAGGGGGAAACCATTTCTTGGCTGTCAAACCTCCCCAATGTGCCGTCCACAACATCCCACATTTTCCCCTATTTGCTGTCATGAACAAGCCCACATAACCCCCCTAGATGCTGTCCAAAACAGCCATCAAAAACCCCATAGATGCTGTCCACTTTTCTTCCAAAACAGCCCACATTTTGGTCCCAAAATAACCCCCAAATCCCACTCCCTTGGCTGCCATTTAGTCCCCTGAAATCTTCCATTTCTTGGCTGTCCATGGCAGCCAAGAACAGCCCTATAACACCAATAAATCAGTCCACATTTCCACTTCAAATCAGTCCACTAATACACACTCTTGAACCCCCAAACATAGCCCCATGTATACCCTATACTTGGCTGTCCATACCACATCAAAACAGCCATGTTTTGCCTATTTGTGGCTGTCCCCAAACCCCCAAAACCTGTCCTATATTAGCTTTTGTGTGTGTGTGTAGTTGTGAGAAATATATGTGAGATATTGTGTGTGTAAGGAAGCCTAGTACATGTAGTTGATGCCTATTGGTTAGCCTATTGTCTAACTAGTAGGAAACCTATAGGAGAAGCCTTTGAGTGTGGTTTATGTGAGTGTATCATGAGAGTGGGTTGTGTGTCGATGAATGTGAGAGTGTGAGAGGGTAAATTCATGATATAGTTAAGGTAATAGGGTAAATCAATACCCCGTGTCCTAACATAGTCTAGATACCTAGGATACCCATTTTCCTTGGTAGGTAAACCCTAGATAGGTTGATATCTAGCTACCCTAAGGAGCCTAGGTTAGTACCATGGGTATTTGCAGGGTTTCCTTAGGATTGGGCAAGGTATCGGGATTTACCTTAGAAGGGTAAATACTAGTTTTTCTTAGAAATAAGATATTGGTGTTAGAAGTCTAAGATAGAGTTAGAACTTGATTCCCGTGGTTGGTAATGATCAAATATGGTGCTCATAGACTAGTTTTGACGTCGGTTGACCTTTTTGACCAAAAGTCAACAAAAGTCAACCGAAAGTCAAACTTAGTCTTTAAGCGATCCGATTTGACCGAAACCAATCCAGAGTTGACCAGTTGACTAAAAGTCAACAATTGGTCAACATTAGACTAGTTTGACCTAGGGTTGACCTAGAGTTGACCAGAGTTGACTTTTTGACCAAAAGTCAACTAGAAGTCAACCGTTGACCCCGATTGACCTAGTTTGACTTGGATTGACTTCCAGTGACCTAGTATGATCTAGTATGAACCAGTATGACCTACTATGACTCAGTTTGACCTAGATTAACCTAGTTTTGACTTAGACTTTCATTCATGGATTATATTAGTTTCCTTTTTCAGTGTTAAGCCCTGGTTGACTCATAGTATCTTATTTTAGGTCAGTGATCACTCTGAGCGTCTGTTCACCTTATCAGCTCAGGACCACAGGCAAGTACATTCACTGTTAGTTTTCATTATCTTGATATCAATTATATCCGATTCAGTCATAGTATTTTACATGATTCCTGACACACGACGTTTCACGGACTAGTATACGTCGGATCCTGTCATGAGATGTTATTCCTAGACTCCCTTGGTATATGAGTATGTGATATTCCTGTGTTCCTGTACTTATATAGATACTAATTTGGGAGTGGGTTAGCCCCCTGCTCTTGAACCCCGTGTCATGACGTGCCATGTCCGGATCCGTGATACTATTCGGGGATGGGAAATTATTAGGGGTTATGTGATCAAGCCTTCCTGTAACTATATTTTGCTAGTGCCACCATCACCTCACGTAGGGTGTAGCAGACACCCTATTACCAGTTATCCACGTTGGACGGCATGACTCTCCGTTGAGTACACCGCGGATTGCCGGACCAAGTGGATAACCATCTCTTGCTTTCCTAGCCGATCACATATCGCTCTAATAGTTCAAATCACCTTTTTATATTTATTGTCATATCTTATATTTCCAGTTCACCTTTACTTACTGTACTTTCACCATGCTATGGTTCCTTTCTCCTATGCTCTACCTGTCTTTTATACTGTACCATGATTTGAGACCAAGTTCTGTTTGGAAGAAGGGTTACAATTCCGATCCTTGTTTGGTTCAAGGATTGTAACTCGGCTTTCAAATGGTTCCAAGTCGCATATATCTTTCGTCTTGTATTTCATTATTGCTGTCTATTGTAGTATTTCTCAATTCTTATGGAACTGCTGTTGGTGTTTGTACTTGCTCATTTTCCTGACAGGATACCGTTGACAAATTTTACAGATGACTCTGAGACTGACTGCCCGACCTACTATAGGGTTGAGTCTGATGGACTAGATTTAGACCGTGGCTTATTGGTAGAGCCACTGGACTTTGCTCACCCTGAGTAGCATAGTTTAGTTAGGTTTGTCTGGCCTGCGAGCCAGCTAGTGCATTTCAGTTTGTAGTATCTTTATACTTATACTATCTGAGACTCTGGATGTTGTGTTAGCTCTGACTTGTAGATTTTGGACTCGTTTCCTGTTTTATCTATCATATCTCTTTTCATGCTATCTACCTTAGTTTTGATTATGTGATTGAGACTGTATTGCTATGTCACCTCCATTTGGAGTGTATATACTGTACAGGTACATTTATCTGTTTTAGTCGTAGCATTTATAGACCCTATATACAGCGTTCTACCGTCGATTCTGCGGCGTAGGCTGGACGTAACCACGTGCTCGTGCCCCTCTTCAGGGTGCGGGTCGTGACACATTTTTGTGGTGGCCCATGCAGGTCAATGTCGCAACTAGTACGAACTCGTAATAGTTCTCGACTTAGAGTACTAATTACGAGCCTGCAGAATAGGATATAGGATTTAGGGTATGATAGGAGTTACTCAATCACATGCTAGGAAATTTTTGATCTTTTGATTACCATGACAAATTCTCTTGCATTGAATTTAATTGTCCTTCTTTGATATTCCTATCATGTGCCGTATTGATTCTTGTTTCAACCTATCCTCAGGATGACGATCACTCGCTCTCAGGCAGCGGGTTCTAGCGCTGTGCCGGAGAGGCCCGATCCGGCAGGAGGTCTTCTACCTCCGGCTGCGGGAGTAGCAGTGGCAGTCCCAGGAGGTCTTCCACCTCCGGCTACGGGAGTAGCAGTGGCAGTCCCAGGAGGTCTTCCACCTCCGACAGCGGGAGCTACAGCTGAGGGAGCTGCTATCTCAGTTCCTGCCCTTCCGGCGGGAGCAGCAGCAGCGACGGTTCCAGGAGGTCTTCCACCTCCAGCAACGGGACCGTATATGGTTATTCTTGATGTTCTTCCATCGCTGCCTCCAATACCGGCAGATGCTCAGGATATGATGACCCTACTGCAGCAGATACTGTAGACGCAGAGAGCGCAGGCAGAGGCATAGTACCGTCAGGCAGAGGTGCTACGACAGACGATAGAGAACTCACATCAGTTAGCTATGACAGCATTAGAGAGAGGTACACCGGCTACAGTTCAGGGAGCACCAGCACAGCAGCAGGGCCAGGGGAGGCCCGGTACGCATCTCGACTTCAGGAAGATGAACCCACAGGATTTCAAGGGTACCGAGGGTATCCTATACGCGGACGATTGGCTAGAGGATGTCCAGCGGAGTCTGAAGTTGGCAGAGGTCCCGAGAGGTCTGTGGGTGACTTCTGCAGCGAGCCAGTTCTTTGACATAGCGCTGACTTGGTACCGCACGGATCCGCGTGCGTCAGTTAGAGGTATATCTTGGAAGGACTTCAGGAAACTCATTAAGGAGAAGTTCTACCCAGATGTAGCCTTGACAGCTTTGGAGGGGCAGTTTGCTAGTTTGGTGCAGGGGAACTCGTCGGTGGACGAGTACGCAGCGGAGTTCTTCCGCCTGAGCTGATTTACACCCAGTTTGGTTCAGGATGAGGGGTGCAAGGCCCGAAAGTTCAGAAGGGGTCTCATTCATGCAGTGTGCACTCGTACATCTGGGCGACGAGACGCGACCTTTGAGCAGATCTTGATGGAGGCTCAGATTGCAGAGGAGGACTTCGGCCTTAAGCAGAAGAGGAGCAGTGACGCTATTGGAGCTAGTTCGAGTGCAGGGCCAGCGAAGCGCCCATATTTCCAGCAGAGGCAGTTCCAGTAGCAGCAGCCTCAGTTGCAGATCCAGCAGGCACCGGTACGTGCCCAGCAGCATCAGGGTCAGGGTCAGGGCCAGAGGCCAGCTACACAGTATAACTTCTGCGGGAGGCCAAGTCACACTAGAGAGGTGTGCAGGAAGAGATTAGGCGTCTGCTTATACTGTGGGGCGCCCGATCAACAGCTGAAGGACTGCCGTATTCGAGGAGTCCGAGGAGTTCAAGACAGAGCGCAGCCGACCAGAGGACCAGCAGCTCAGCAGAGAGGTCCTCCATTTCAGACACAGCAGCAGCGTTTCCAGCAGTACCAGAGGGAAGCCCCTGCAGGCGGAGTATTTACCCTGACAGCAGAGGAGGAGGCAGAGCCAGTAGGCGATGTAGTGGCAGGTCATGTTCTTCTCGATTCATTTCCTGCATTTACCTTATTTGATTCCGGTGCCTCTCATAGCTTTGTGTCTGTCTCCTTTGCTCTGAGACACAATATTATTGCTGAACCCTTGGGTAGGACTTGCAAGATATTGACCGGGGGAGGCGTCATCCTGGTCAACAATATCTGTAAGGGGCGGAGAGTTACTGTAGGAGGCCAAGTTTTGGGTGCGTGCTTGCTCGTAATGCCCCTTCCGAGCTACGATGTGGTACTCAGAATGGATTGGTTGAGCATGCACCATGCTACTATAGATTATAGAGGAGGTAAGATTTTGTTTAGGCTACCGGGAGAGCCAGAGGTTGTATTTTCCAGAGGAGCAGCTGAGCCGGTAGATGGGTTCTGCGGAGCTTTACTGGCGGGGCAGGCATTGTCGCATCCATTGATTGCTGATTTCATGGATGTTTTTCCCGAGGAGTTGCCTGGGATGCCTCCGGATAGAGACGTTGAGTTCTCTATAGACCTAGTGCCAGGTGCTGAGCCCATTTTACAGCACGTCTATAAAGTCAACAACAGCGAGTTGGCGGAGCTGAAGAAGCAGGTCGATGAGCTGCAGGACAAGGGATTCATTAGATCCAGTTCATTGCCTTGGAGAGCGCCAGTCCTGTTTGTGCCGAAGAAGGATGGTACGATACGTATGTGTATCGATTACAGGGCACCCAACAACCTTACTATCAAGAATAAGTACCCATTGTCGAGGATCGACGACTTGTTCGATCAGCTGAGCGGCGCCAAGGTATTTTTGAAGATAGATCTGAGATCCGGCTATCATCAGCTGAAGATGAAGAAGGAAGACATTCGGAAGACAGCTTTTCGGACTCGTTATAGCCAGTACGAGTTCACAGTGATGCCATTTGGGTTGACCAACGCCCCAGCTGTGTTTATGAACTTGATGAACAAGGTATTCCATCAGTACCTTGACAAGTTTATGGTGGTCTTCATAGACGACATCCTGGTTTACTCGAAGACGCCGGAGGAGCACGAGGAGCATTTGAGGATTGTGCTCGAGACCTTGAGAAAGGAGCAGTTGTATGGGAAGTTGTTGAAGTGTGTGTTCTTCCTGGACCGGGTCGAGTTCTTGGGTCATGTTATGATCGAGCACGGGATCTCAGTAGACCAGAGGAAGATTGATGCGGTAGAGTCTTGGTCTACGCCCAGTACTGTTGTCGAGATTCGAAGCATTCTTGGATTGGTGGGCTACTATCGGTTGTTCGTCCAGGATTTCTTGCGGATTGCAGAGCCGATGACTAGACTCACCAGGAAGGACGTGGAGTTCGTCTGGACTGAGGAGTGTCAGGCCGTCTTCGATGAGCTGAAGAAGAGGTTGACATCAGCTCCTATCTTGACATTGTCGTCTGGGACCGGTGGCTTCTCGATTTACAGCGACGCTTCTGGCCGGGGTCTGGGTTGTGTACTTCAGTAGCACGGGAAGGTGATTGCCTATGCATCTTGGCAGTTACGTCCTCATGAGAAGAACTACCCGACCCACGATCTGGAGTTAGCCGTTGTTATCTTTGCCCTGAAGTTGTGGAAACACTATCTGTACGGAGAGCAGGTTGAGATCTTTACTGATCATAAGAGCTTGAAGTACGTGTTCACTCAGAAGGAGCTGAATATGAGGCATAGACGTTGGCTTGAGCTGATGAAGGATTTCGATATCGCCTTGCAGTACCATCCAGGAAAGGCTAACGTAGTCGCAGATGCCTTAAGCAGGTATCCAGTGGCTATGTATCTGACATCAGACCGTCATCTTTTGGCTGACCTGGATAGTTTGGGGATCGAGGTGATTATTCCAGGCATGGAGGTGCAGATGTGGGGTTTACAGATTCAGTCTTAGTTGATGGACAGGATCAGATCAGCGCAGTTTGATGATGTTGCCCTGAGGTGCATCAGGGAGCAGGTGCAGGCAGGGCTGCTTGATGATTTCTCCATTGCCGAAGATGGGTCGCTGCGGCACGGTGCTAGACTGTGCATTCCGAGTGGAGAGCTTTGGGAGGAGGTTCTTCAGGAGGCTCATCGCTCTTAGTACTCTATGCATCCTGGTGCCAACAAGATGTACGGAGATCTAAAAGAGCACGTTTGGTGGTACGGCATGAAGTGCGAGGTGGCTCAGTTTGTATCTCGCTGTTTGGTTTGTTAGCAGGAGAAGGCCGAGAGGCAGAGGCCTGGTGGATTGCTACAGCCACTACCCATTCCTGAGTGGAAGTGGGAGCACATCACCATGGACTTTGTGTCCGGACTTCCCCGATCTCCAGGAGAAAAAGACGCGATTTGGGTCATAGTTGATAGATTGACCAAATCGGCCCACTTTTTGTCTTTCAAGGTGGGATTGTCTACGGAGAGGTTGGCAGAGCTGTATGTCCGTCAGATCGTGCGATTGCATGGGGTTCCTGTGAGCATAGTTTCAGATCGAGATAGCCGTTTCACTTCCCACTTCTGGAGGAGTTTGCAGGCTAGCTTGGGCACCTCGTTCAATTTAATTTGGGTTCTGTCACCCCCAGTTTTCATGAACAGGGGTATTTTGATAATTTTCCACTTTAAAAATTATTTTGGAATTATTTATTTATTTATTTTATTATTTTGGGAATATTTGAGTCGGGTTCGAATTTTAACTCATTCCGACTTGTTTTGACTTATTTCGGGGACCCGGGATAGTTTTGACCTTAGCGGGCCCACACACTAGTTAGCCATAGCCCACAATTTTACCATCAAAAGTTAGAGGGATTAGTCATGACCCCATGGATTAGGTTAGACCTAATTAGAATATTAGATTTACATTTTTAACCCCCAAACCCTAAGCAAACTTGTATAGAGCTAATAAAACAATAGAGGGGCAAACTTGTAATTAGGAAAAAGGGGTTTGGAGCCATGTAGTGGCCGGCCACATATAGGGGTGGGGAGGAGAGAGAAAGTCACTTTCACTTGTTCTCATCCACATTCTTCTTCTTCTTCTCCAAAGGTTCTTCCCATTTCTTGAGAGCTCCACCATAGTTCCATCTCCAAAATAGGTAAAATCCTTCTCTAAAATAGTTTTCCATTTCATATAGAATGGTTAGGAACCCATAGAAATGTTTCCCATGGTTGTGTCTCCATTAGAGACTATTTTGTGTCCATTTGAACATTTTTAGAGGTGTCCAATATGTAGGATCGTGTCCTAATAGGAAAACCCCCTATTTGGACACATGAATATTGTTTGTGCATTGATTTTGGGTGTATTCTATATTATTCCAGATTTTTGCCTTGTTTAGGAATGATTTCTCCTATGTATCATATATATATATATATATATATATATATATATATATATATACACTAATATATATATAAGCCATATATATATATATATATATATATATATATATATATATATATATATATATATATATATATATATATATATATATATATTGTGGTGTGGTAAAAAAAATATATATATATATATATATGGCTTATATATATATTAGTGTATATATATTGTGGTGTGGTGTTTGTGTTGGTTGGGAAAGGGATTTGACAGGTTCGGCCAAGCATGGCTTGGGGTGTGTGTGTGTTGGTGTAGTGTAGGTTTTTGGTTTTATGTTTGAGTGGTTGTTGGAGAAGGAATGTGAAGAGGAGATAGAGAGTTTGAGAGTAGTTGTGTGGAGTGATAGAGAGGGGAGGGGGAAACCAATTCTTGGCTGTCAAACTTCCCCAATGTGCTGTCCACAACAGCCCACATTTTCCCCTATTTGCTGTCATGAACAAGCCCACATAACCCCCCTAGATGCTGTCCAAAACAGCCATCAAAAACCCTATAGATGCTGTCCACTTTTCTTCCAAAATAGCCCACATTTTGGTCCCAAAACAACCCCTAAATCCCACTCCCTTGGCTGCCATTTAGTCCCCTGAAATCTCCCATTTCTTGGCTGTCCATGGCAGCCAAGAACAGCCCTATAACACCACAAAATCAGTCCACATTTCTACTTTAAATCAGTCCACTAATACACACTCTTGAACCCCTAAACATAGCCCCTTGTATACCCTATACTTGGCTGTCCATACCACATCAAAATAGCCCTGTTTTGCCCATTTGTGGCTGTCCCCAAACCCCCAAAACCTGTCCTATATTAGCTTGTGTGTGTGTGTGTGTAGTTGTGAGAAATATATGTGAGATATTGTGTGTGTGTAAGGAAGCCTAGTATATGTAGTTGATGCCTATAGGTTAGCCTATTGTCTAACTAGTAGGAAACCTATAGGAGAAGCCTTTGAGTGTGGTTTATGTGAGTGTATCATGAGAGTGGGTGTGTAGATGAATATGAGAGTGTGAGAGGGTAAATTCATGATATAGTTAAGGTAATAGGGTAAATCAATACCCCGTATCCTAACATAGCCTAGATACCTAGGATACCCATTTTCCTTGGTAGGTAAACCCTAGATAGGTTGATATCTAGCTACCCTAAGGAGCCTAGGTTAGTACCATGGGTATTTGCAGGGTTTCCTTAGGATTGGGCAAGGTATCGGGCTTTACCTTAGAAGGATAAATACTAGTTTTGCCTAGAAATAGGATATTGGTGTTAGAAGTCTAAGATAGAGTTAGAACTTGATTTTTGTGGTTGGTAATGATCAAATATGGTGTTCATAGACTAGTTTTGACGTCGGTTGACCTTTTTGACCAAAAGTCAACAAAAGTCAACCGAGAGTCAAACTTTGTCTTTAAGCGACCCGATTTGACCGAAACCAATCCAGAGTTGACCAGTTGACTGAAAGTCAACAGTTGGTCAACATTAGACTAGTTTAACCTAGGGTTGATCTAGAGTTGACCAAAGTTGACCAGAGTTGACTTTTTGACCAAAAGTCAACTATAAGTCAACCGTTGACCCCGATTGACCTAGTTTGACTTGGATTGACTTCCAGTGACCTAGTATGACCTAGTATGAACCAGTTTGACCTAGTATGACTCAGTTTACCTAGATTGACCTAGTTTTGACTTAGACTTGCATTCATGGATTATATTAGTTTCCTTTTTCAGTGTTAAGCCCTGTTTGACTCATAGTATCTTATTTTAGGTCTGTGATCACTCTGAGCGTCTGTTCACCTTATCAGCTCAGGACCACAGGTGAGTACATTCACTAATAGTTTTCATTGTCTTGATATCTACTATATCCAATTCAGTCGTAGTGTTTTACATGATTCCTGACACGACGTTTCACGGACTAGTATACGTCGGATCCTGTCATGAGATGTTATTCCTAGACTCCCTTGGTATATGAGTATGTGATATTCCTGTGTTCCTGTACTTATATAGACACTGATTTGGGAGTGGGCTGGCCCCCTGCTCTTGAACCCCGTGTCATGACGTGCCATGTCCGGATCCGTGATACTATTCGGGGATGGGAAATTATTATGGGTTATGTGATCAAGCCTTCCTGTAACTATATTTTGCTAGCGCCACCCTCACCTAACATAGGGTGTAGCAGACACCCCATTACCAGTTATCCAGGTTGGACGGCATGACTCTCCGTTGAGTACATCGCGGATTGCCGGGCCAAGTGGATAACCATCTCTTGCTTCCCTGGCCGATCACATATCGCTCTAATAGTTCAAATCACCTTTTTACATTTATTGTCATATCTTATATTTCCAGTTCACCTTTACTTACCGTACTTTTACCATGCTATGATTCCTTTCTCCTATGCTCTACCTGTCTTTTATACTGTACCATGATTTGAGACCAAGTTCTGTTTGGAAGAAGGGTTACAACTCCCGTCCTTGTTTGGTTCAAGGGTTGTAACTCGATTTTCAAATGGTTCCCAAGTCGCATATATCTTTCGTCTTGTATTTTATTATTGTTGTCTCTTATAGTATTTCTCAATTCATATGGAACTGCTGTTGGTGTTTATACTTGCTCATTTTCCTGACAGGATACCGTTGACAAATTTTACAGATGACTCTGAGACTTACTGCCCGACCTACTATGGGGTTGAGTCTGATGGACTAGATTTAGACCGTGGCTTATTGGTAGAGCCACTGGACTTTGCTAACCCTGAGTAGCATAGTTTAGTTTGGTTTGCCTGGCCTGCGAGCCAGCTAGTGCATTTCAGTTTGTAGTATCTTTATACTTATACTATCTGAGACTCTGGATGTTGTGTTAGCTCTGACTTGTGGATTTTGGACTCGTTTCCTGTTTTATCTATCATATCTCTTTTCATGCTATCTACCTTAGTTTTGACTATATGATTGAGACTGTATTGCTATGTCCTCTCCATTCGGAGTGTATATACTGTACAGGTACATTTATCTGTTTTAGTCGTAGTATTTACAGACCCTATATACAGCGTTCTAATGCCGATTCTGCGGCGTAGGCTGGACGTAACCACGTGCTCGTGCCCCTCTTCAGGGTGCGGATCGTGACACGTTTAATCTATATTTAGATTGTAGATAATATCAAATAATGACTAAATCCTTATTAAAAAATCCAAATAAATTTATTTAAAAATTCTTATCCGATTTATTCAGAATAACTAGTTTAAATTAACTTTTTATAATTTAAAAATATGTGATAATATTAATTTCAAAAATTATACTATTATTTAAAAATAAACTAATAAATAATTACGAAATAAGTATGCACAAATGATATTTACATAATTATGCTTTTCTAGTATACAATAAAAATATTATTTATTATTAATAACTGTTAGAAATGAAAGGCCTTATAAATAAAATAACAAACTTGGAAATTTTGGTACGATAACAAAATAATTATTATATATATTAAAAAATATCCTTGATAATAAAATCAAAAATAAATATATATTTTTTTAAAAATATTTACCTCGCACATATTCGCACTCGACGAGAAAATATGAAAAACGCAACTCGCGCACGATGTATAATACGATTATACAACTATGCGACGTACAATTACAAAATAAAAAATTAGTAACAAATTTAGAAAGAAAAAATATATAGTAGAACTTTAAAGGTCTTACATCCTACCCAACTTAAAAGAATTTCGTCCTCGAAATTAATAATTAGTAGGGGTGAGAAGGCACAAAGGGATAGCGATGAGGAAAATCAATTCACAACGTTCAACCAAAAGATGCATTAGGAAATCATGATTTCAATAATGGCAAGGATAATCATGGGTTAGCGCAAGAAGGAAAATGAGTAAAAATAAGATAACAGGCAATAAAGAATATTATGATAACAAAAGAAAATAAATTAGAGACCTTAAAGTTATGGTTTCTTAAGAGTAGGTTGAGGGCACGATTAGAACGAATTTAAATTCACTCCTATTTAAGTAATTTAGAGGTCACGATAGTAAATATAGGGCCGAGGAAAAGAAAGAGTAGTTTAGGATGAAGGTATGGCAACTTTGAATGGTAATGGTCATAAGTGATAGGGCAGCTAGAGGAGTTCTAGTACAACGCTTTCGTCACTCTAAAATAGGTGAAGACGAAAGCAATATAGAGTTCGAATGAGGCGTTATCGAATACGAATACGTGGTTCAAAGGCAACCGAATAATCCAAAAGTAGTTGCCAAGGCAGTCGCGGATGGGACTCTAGAGGGCAAGTTTAGCTATGTCTCCATCCACGTAGAACTATAGATAAAAGCGAACCAAAGTGCACTAGGTTGATCAGACCATCATGCACCGGTTCTGAGTAGGCAATATGTTAGTGAGAGGCCGTTCAACAGCATATGCCTTGATCAAGCTCGATAAAGAATTAGCTTGCAAAAACTAGGCTACATTAGCATCATTAATTTAGATAGTAAAAAAAAACATAGGTACGTGAGATTAAGATTGAAAGAAAGCAGAATTAGTTAAATTCCTTAAGTCTTTAAGTCATATCCTGTGTTGGTCTCCATATAGTCGTCCTACAGTCTTCTTGTCCAAGTCCTTGGTTAACTAGATGGGTTAGGGTCCTCTAAATTCTACAATTTAAGTAAACTAGTGAATTTAGGTCACAAGGACAAAGGGATTGCTAGGTCACAAGACATTCTACCCAACTTAAAAGAATTAAAATAATGGTGTTTTGGGACAAAAGAAACATTTCTAACTAGTAGGGTCACCTATCTAACCCCTAGCACGCACGAAAGGAGGATAAGAATTATGATGGAAGGAATCAAGCAAGATGCAATCGATGAGTCGAACGGTAGTTCGAATATGGAATCGAGGATAGGTCAAGTATGTGGATGAGATCTTAGACTTCTAATCCTATACGCAGGCTTATATGGTACGGTAAAGTAACCAAACAATTTATCTCGACCGGCATAGGCCACCACAAAAATATGTAACGCCTAGTCCCAAAATACGTAGGACTAGGAACATAGATATGCCAGCTGTATACATTTGAAGTATGCTCCAATATATGGAAACCTCGTATGAATACATAAGCTATAAAATACAGTAGAACCACAATAAACTAATCGCATCCACAAAATGAAAGAATAAAAGATATCACATACTCAACTATGAATTGTCATTTGGTACATGTAGTTGGGCGGAGACAAATCCACTACCAACTATGAAAAGAAATACATAACAAAAGAAAGAGTTTGGCGAGCGAAGCGAAGGCGATCAAAGTACAATCATCCTCGAAGAAATAGTGACAATCACGGCCACGGATAGAACACCTGCGAAAGACAAGAGCACACACCTTGAGAGATAACCAGGTCCTCAGAGGGACGTAACAAGACACATAATATCATGCCATATAAACTGAATAAATATTGCTCAAATAAATAAGTCAATTGAATTATAACATGGTCCAATACGTACCTATTGAACTAGCTTACCATCCCCCCAACCAAACAAGGACATGAGATGGTAAACTAATTCACGGTGACGTATCTTTTCATGCTATGAATCCAATACGGTATCCGGACCTCAACAAGGTTCAATACCTTCTCATCGAAGTAGTAAGTCACACCTACAACCAAACAAGGACAAGATGTGACGAACTAATTTGCGATAAGTTATTGTTCCAAGCCACGGTCAGATACAAGTACCAAAACCAAAAGTACTCATACCTAACGGATAAAGGTGCCTAACCGTTCTAAGTGAAATGTACTCAATAAAATAAAAAATACCTTGCTAAAAGAAATACAGACTCGAACAGGCAAACGTTGCTTCGATCTTGAACTGAGTAGATAGCTGTTCTTGATCATGTCCAAGAGTCCGAGATATCCTGACTAGCTTCATATATCCAGACAGAGTTTGATCAATTATTAAAATTAGTTTGACCAAATGACCAATGGGCCAACAATCTCCCTCATTTTGATAATTGACAAACTATGAATGATATAACATCTTTGCTTGGAATAAAATCAAAAATAGTAAAATTGTTCATATTCCTGTATTTTCTCAAAAAGAATGTTAGATCCTATTTTCTCTCCCGTTGTCACTTAGCAAAATAATTGCAAAAGAGAAAAACTCCCCCGCAATCAATGTAAAAATAACAAACAGTGAAAAAACACAAAAAATAATCATGAAAAATGATAGAAATAGTAAGAAAAATAGAATGACAGATGGTAAAAAAATTAACATCACAGGCATGTATATGTCTCAGGCAGTTTATAATAGAGAATTATTTCACAGGCAGTTTATAATAAAAAAGCAGATAAAGATGCTATAAATAGGTAAATAATCTGATGTGAAACATAAACTACGTATCTCATAAAGATAAAAAGATGTCCAAGAGACATAAAAATATCCAGTACAAGTCCTCAAAAGAAATACTAATAATAAAGTCTAAAGACTTGGAATGTCGGAGCATTTCCAAGTATACAGTAGATAACATCTAAGTCTCAAAAATCAGCTAACATATCTGCAAAACCCCTAAATTTTTACTATTTTTTTACTTATTTAAAATTTGTACTGATATAAATTTTTGTATTGTACGTCACGTATTCGTATTGTATGTCGTGTGCGAAGGTTCGTCTTTCGTAATTGCTCGATGAATGCGAATATGTGCGAGCGTACATATTTTTGAAAAACATTATTTTTATTATTTTTATAGTTTCAAAGAAATATAGACAATAATTATTTCTATCTATTATTTTCAAGTTTACGATTTTATTTATGAAAGCCTTTTCTTTTATAGCAGTTATTAATAATAAATAATATTCTTAGGCATACATATATTTTCTAAATATTTTGCTATTTTATTTTAAATAAAAATATAATTTTCGAGATTTATTAATATTAATATTTATTATTCAAGAAGATATTTAAAAATATTAATGTAATTTTTGAAATTATATTATTAGTATTTTTGGAAAATATATTTCAAAATTATTGTAGAGATTTAAATCTTGATTTAAATTTATGGATTTATTTAAATAGTTAACATTTGAAATTTGATTTATTCCATTGATTTTAAACCAAGAATTTAATTAGATTCAAATTTGATTTGTATTTGGAATTGGATTTTGATTTAAATTGGATTGTATTTAGATTGGATTTGATTTTAAATAAATAGATGAATTATCTAAATTAGGTTTAAATTTTCCTAATCCTATCCAAATTGGAAATTCCCACATCCTATAAATAGGCAGGTACTCCTCCAATTCATTATTCATCCACAATAATTTTCTCCACAAATCTACGTGCATCGTGTCTGTGTCCATCTAAAATCTTATTCCATTATTTTACATTTATATTATTTATCTCTTTCTCCGTGTCGGACACACCCCGACATCATCGAATCCCTAAACCCTAATTTTGATTCCTAATTCTCTAACCCTAGCCCTAATCCTAACCCTAGCGTCCTCGGCCACCCCAATCACCACCGCCGTTCTCCGGCCGTCGATCCCGATACGACCGTAACCCTAATCCCTGTCTTCCAAACAACCATCGGCCAACATCGATCGCAGCCACCGACGGTCAGCTTCTCCCCGCAGCTGCAACTCCCTGGTCGCCTCCTTCCAGCCCCTAAAATCATCCACCACCACCTTCGTCGCCGCCACGATCGGCCACCTCCCGGCCAATTTTTTTCTCCTCCGAACTCCACTCCGGCCACCATGGCCGAGCGCCGCCACCACAATATCGAAATCCACCCCCACCGCCACAAAAAAAAATTTAAACACACACCCTGACCTCCGCCGTCGTGTCCGCCGCTGACCCGAGCATCCCCGCGAGCCGCCCGCCGTAGCCCTCCTTCTCCGGCCGCGCGTGCCCTAGCCGCCGGTTTCCTCCTCTCCTCGACCCTGCTCCTCTGCCGCCTTAAACCTCCACCGTCCCCCGCGCCCTTTCTTCGACCACCAGTCGCCTCCAACCGTGTCCATTGGCCGTCGAGCTCGGATCAGATCTTCGCCGGAGCCGTCCCGAGCTCCCACCGACCTCCGACCACCGCGCGGGCCGGCAGCCGTCCGCCTCTCCCCTCTTTCTCTCTCGCCACGACCAGGAACCCACGATTCCTCTCGTTCACCCTTTCCTCTCCGCTGATCTCCTCCGTCGGACCACCGATCGGCTCCCGTCCTCTCCGACCTCTTCTTCCCTCTCCCTCCTCCTCTCCTTTCCCATCTCTCTCCTCCGCTCATGCCAAACCCTCCGCCGTCGGTCTTCTGCGTACTATTCCCGATCCCCGCCGCTTCTCTGACACTCCGGCTTCTTTCTCTCTCTTCCTCGTCCTTTCTTCTCATTTTTTTCTTTACTTTCTTCTCCTCTCTCTCTTTAGCTAACAGCTGGTCTCCTCGAAAGAGGAGAACCAGTGAAATGAGGTTTAGTATTTTTTTTCTTTTGGTTTTATTTTATTTCGTATTATTTTTATTATGTTTTATCAATTCAGCTAAAATGATTCTTATTATTCTTATTATTATCATTAATATTATGATTATATTATTATTATTATTATTAATTTAATTTAATTTACTGATTTAACGTATGTATATATGAACATTATTGTTACTCTATTCTTTCAACAAATTTTTTTTTGTTAAGATTTTGTGTAAAACAGTGGTTTAGAAATACATTTTTTTATAAAATATAGTTTTATAATACTAATATGGCTATATTATATCCATTGGTTTTACTAATATTTTTTGTTATATTCCTAAATTAGATTCTTGCATTATGTCAAGTACGATTTTACTAAAGTATTATAGCAATTTTCTTTCAAATATAATTTAGCCTTAAATATATATTATTATATAGTTCTTAATCAAATGTAAGTTTTGAGCCAAAAATAATATTTGGACTAAAATGTTGTTTTCAAATTGATATATATATATTATTTTAAAGTATTTACGAAAAGATATTTTAACTAATAAAATATATTATATTTTTCTAAAATAGTATAAGTATTGTTTACGCAATTATTTCTATTATCAATCATTGTCCATGACCAAACCATTACTCCTATTCCCTCACTAATTCTAGACTATCCTATGTCGACCTTAACTATCCCGACCGTTCCGGACCTAATGGAACTGTTCGTGCCACCATCAGAGGTCACCTTGCATAGTTGTTGTACCAAAGTTGGAGTTTGTGCCACCTTGATCATCGCAGCACACCAAGCATTTTACCAGACAAGACACCTTGCCATTTGCTGTTTACTTATCTTTAGCTCATATTTCATGCATTATTTATTTTCTTTATGCAAAATAAACTGTGATCCATGGCATAACTGTTAGAACTTACTGTTCATTTATAATTCCTGCTATGTATTATTTTTCTTACACATTAAACCTAGATTTAAGGGACCACCTTGTGTGTTGCATTCATTGGCCTTGACACGTTGTACCACGAAGTTGTGTGTCGCATGTAGAACACAGAAGTGCGTGATTGACGGGCCACCAGTACGTACAAGCCGTGCGATAGGAAATAACGTCTAATAGAGGTTGTATGTTAGTTTGACTTAGCGGTTATAGTGGTTTTGTGTTGTGGATACAACACAATAGGCATTGGACGGGGAGGATAATTCCTTAGCGTATGGGCTTCGATGCACTTCCCTTGTGACCCGGACTCTCCGCTGAAGATATGGGGTTGATGACCCATGATTACTGATGGCCACTGACGATTCTGCGGAATGTCATGCTCTTACTGATGGGGCCTCTGGTGCCCAAGGGGGACTACGCCGATCCTATTCAGCCAGGGCCCATACGTAGGAAGGATTGTTCTTAACTACATATCACTTAGAATGGTTAGGCACCTTTATCCGTTAGGTACGAGTACTTTTTGTTTGGGTACTTGTATCTGACCGTAGCTTGGAACAATAACTTGTCGCGGATTAGTTCATCACATCCTGTCCTTGTTTGGTTGTAGGTGTGACTTACTACTTCGATGAGAAGGTATTGAACCTTGTTGGGGTCCGGATACCATTTTGGATTCATAGCATGGGAAGATACGTTACTGTGAATTAGTTTACCATCTTATGTCCTTGTTTGGTTGGGGGGATGGTACGCTCGTTCAGTAGGTGCGTATTGGAACATGTTGTAGTTCGATTTACTTATTTATTTGAGCAATATTTATTCAGTTTATATGGCATGATATTATGTGTCTTGTTACGTCCCTCTGAGGGCCTGGTTATCTCTCCAGGTGTGTGCTCTTGTCTTTCACAGGTGCTTTAGCTCTAGCCGTGTTCATTGCTATTTCTCAAGGATGATTGCACTTGGATCGTCTTCGCTTCACTCGCCAAATTCATATCTTTTCTTATGTATTTTTCCTTTACTTGTTGGTAGTGGATTTGTCTCCGCCCAACATATTGTATCAAGACAAATCATTATCTTTATATGATGTCTTTTATTCATTTATTCTGTGTGGATGAGATTAGTTATGGTTCTACTACATTTTACAGCTTATGTATTTATACGAGGCTTCCATATATTGGAGTATACTTCGTATGAATACAGCTGGCATGTCTACGTTCTTAGTCCTACGTATTTTAGGAATGGGGCATTATATATTTTTGTGGTGGCCCATGCAGGTCAAGATAAATTGTTTGGTTACTTTTTTGTACCAAGCAAGCCTGCGTATAGGATTAGAAGTCTAGGATCTCATCCATATACTTGTCCTCTTTCCTTGAATTTATCTACCGTTTGACTCATCAATTGCATCTTGCTTGCTTCCTTCCATCCCTATTCTTATCTTCCCTTCGTGCTTGCTAGAGATTGACCCTACTAGTTGGATGTCCCAAAACACCCTTAGCTTAATTCTTTTAAGTTGGGTAGAACACCCCACGACCCGACACGCCCTTGACCATTAAGGAGAATACAAATAGTATTATCTAGACCATAGAGACTAGAGGAATCTAACCCATTTGGTCAACCAAGCCTTGGTCAATAAACCATAGAATGATTGTATAGGAATAAAAGACCTAGATCCTTATGACTCTTAGACTATTCATATTTGTTTTTATTCATCTATTATCGTTCCTATATTTTTACTATCTAGACTAATGATGCTAACGTAGCCTAGTTTTTGCAAGCTTAGCCTTTTACCAAGCTTGTTCGTGACATATATGTTAATGGAGGTACCCCACTAATATATTGTCTATCAGAACCGGTGCATAATGGTCTGATCAACCGAGTGCACTTTGGTTCACTTTTATTTATCGTTCTACGTGGATGGGGACATAGCTAAACTCACCCTCTAGAGTCCCATCTACGACTGTCTTGACATTTTCTTTGAAATTTTTAGTCGTCCTTGAATCACGTACTCATATTCGATAAGATCGTCTTTTGAACCCCTTATTGCTTTCGCCTTCACCTATTCTAGAAGGACGAACGCATTATACTAGGATCTCCACTAGCCTTTCTATCGATAATGACCTTTATCACTCTATGTTGCTACTCGTCCTTTCTCGACCCTACCATGACCTTCTAATTCACTTAATATAGAAGTGAAATCTAATTCGTTCTCTAAAATCGTGCCCTCAACCCACTCTCAAGAGACCATAACTTTAAGGCCTCTAATTTATTTTATTTTTTCTTGAACCCATACTATTCTTTATTGTGCGTTATCTTAACCATTTATCTTCTTACGTTAATCCATGATTATCTTCGCCATGATTGAAATCGTGACTCTAATGCATGTTTTCATTAAACGTCGTTCCTTGTGGCCTCTCAGCCCTACTAATTCTTAATTTCGAGGACGAAATTCTTTTAAGTTGGGTAGGATGTAAAACCCCTAAATTTCTACTATTTTTTTATTTAAAATTTGTACTGATATAAAATTTTGTATTGTACGTCACGTAGTCGTATTGTACGTCGTGTGCGAGGGTTCGTCTTTCGTAATTGCTCGATGAATGCGAATATGTACGAGCGTACATATTTTTGAAAAAAATTATTTTTATTATTTTTATAATTTCAAAGAAATATATACAATAATTATTTCTAGCTATTATTTTCAAGTTTACGATTTTATTTATGAAAGCCTTTTCGTTTATAGCAGTTATTAATAATAAATAATATTCTTAGGCATACATATATTTCCTAAATATTTTGCTAGTTTATTTCAAAAAAATATAATTTTCGAGATTTATTAATATTAATATTTATTATTCAAGAAGATATTTAAAAATATTAATGTAATTTTCAAAATTATTATTATTAGTATTTCTGGAAAATATATTTCAAAATTATTGTGGAGATTTAAATCTTGATTTAAATTTATGAATTTATTTAAATAGTTAACATTTGAAATTTGATTTATTCCATTGATTTTAAACCAAGAATTTAATTAGATTCAAACTTGATTTGTATTTGGAATTGGATTTTGATTTAAATTGGATTGTATTTAGATTGGATTTGATTTTAAATAAATAGATGAATTATCTAAATTAGCTTTAACTTTCCTAATCCTATCCAAATTGGGAATTCTCACATCCTATAAATAGGCAGGTACTCCTCCAATTCATTATTCATCCACAATAATTTTCTTCACAAATCTACGTGCATCGTGTCTGTGTCCATCCAAAATCTTATTCCATTATTTTATATGTACATTATTTATCTCTTTTCTCGTGTCGGACACACCCCGACATCATCGAATCCCTAAACCCTAATTTTGATCCCTAATTCTCTAACCCTAGCCCTAATCCTAACCCTAGCGTCCTCGGCCAACCCAATCACCCCCGCCGTTCTCCGGCCGTCGATCCCGACACGACCGTAACCCTAATCCCTGTCTTCCAAACAACCATCGGCCAACATCGATCGCAGCCACCGACGGTCAGATTCTCCCCGCAACCGCGACTCCCTGGCCGCCTCCTTTCAAACCCGTAAAATCATCCACTACCACCTTCTTCGCCGCCACGACCGGCCACCGCCCGGCCAATTCCACCCCGAACTCCACTCCGGCCACCATGGCCGAGCGTCGCCACCACAATATCGGAATCCACCACCATCGCCACAAAAAAAAATTTAAACACACACCCTGACCTCCGCCGTCGTGTCCGCTGCTGGCCAGAGCATCCCTGCGAGCCGCCCGCCGTAGCCCTCCTCCTCCGGCCACGGCGTCCCTAGCCGCCGGTTTCCCCCTCTCCTCGACCCTGCTCCTCCGCCGCCCTAAACCTCCACCGTCCCCCGCGCCCTTTCTCCGACCACCAGTCGCCTCGACCCGCGCCCCTTGGCCGTCGAGCTCGGATCAGATCTCCGCCGGAGCCATCCCGAGCTCCCACCGACCACCGCGCGGGCCGGCAGCCGTCCGCCTCTCCCCTCTTCCTCTCTCGCCACGACCAGGAACCCCCGATTCCTCCCGCTCACCCTTTCCTCTCCGCTGATCTTCTCCGCCGGACCACCGATCGGCTCCCGTCCTCTCCGACCTCTTCTTCCCTCTCCCTCCTCCTCTTCTTCCCCATCTCTCCCCTCCGCTCGCGCCAAACCCTCCGTCGCCGGTCTTCTGCGCACTCTTCCCGATCTCCGCCGCTCCTCTGACACTTCGGCTTCTTTCTCTCTCTCCCTCATCCTTTCTTCTCATTTTTTTTCTTTACTTTCTTCTCCTCTCTCTCTTTAGCTAACAGCTGGTCTCCTCGAAAGAGGAGAACCAGTGAAATGAGTTTTAGTATTTTTTTTCTTTTAATTTTATTTTATTTCGTATTATTATTATTATGTTTTATCAATTCAGTTAAAATGATTCTTATTATTCTTATTATTATCATTAATATTATGATTATTTTATTAATATTAGTAATTTAATTTAATTTACTGATTTAATGTAAGTATATATGAATATTATTGTTACTCTATTCTTTCAACAATTTTTTTTGTTAAGATTTTGTGTAAAACAGTAGTTTACAAATACATTTTTTATAAAATATAGTTTTATAATACTAATATGGCTATATTATATCCATTGGTTTTACTAATATTTTTTGTTATATTCCTAAATTAGATTCTTGCATTATGTCAAGTACGATTTTACTAAAGTATTCTAGCAATTTTCTTTCAAATATAATTTAGCCTTAAATATATATTATTATATAGTTCTTAATCAAATGTAAGTTTTGAGCCAAAAATAATATTTGGACTAAAATGTTGTTTTCAAATTAATATATATAAATTATTTTAAAGTATTTACGGAAAGATATTTTAACTAATAAAATATATTATATTTTTCCAAAATAGTATAAGTATTATTTACGTAATTATTTTTATTATCAATCATTGTCCATGACCAAACCATTACTCTTATTTCCTCACCAATTCTAGACTATCCTATGTCAACCTTAACTATCCCAATCGTCCCGGACCTAATGGAACTGTCCGTGCCACCATCAGAGGTCACCTTACATAGTTGTTGTACCAAAGTTGCAGTTTGTGCCACCTTGATCATCGCAGCACACCAGTCGTACTACAGGCAAGACACCTTGCCATTTGCTATTTACTTATCTTTAGCTCATATTTCATGCATTATTTATTTTTGTTATACAAAATAAACTGTGATACATGCCATAACTGTTAGAACTTACTGTTCATTTATAATTCCTGCTATGTATTATTTTTCTTACACATTAAACCTAGATTTAAGGGACCACCTTGTGTGTTGCATTCATTGGCCTTGACACGTTGTACCACGAAGTTGTGTGTCGTATGTAGAATACAGAAGTACGTGATTGGCTAGCCACCAGTACGTACAAGCCGTGCGATAGGAAATAACCGCTAATAGAGGTTGCATGTTAGTTTGACTTAGCGGTTATAGTGGTTTGTGTTGTGGATACAACACAATAGGCATTGGGCGGGGAGGATAATTCCTTAGCGTATGGGCTTTGATGCACTTCCCTTGTGACCCGGACTCTCCGTTGGAGATACGGGGTTGATGACCCATGATTACTGACGGCCACTGACGATTCTGCGGAACGTCATGCTCTTACTGATGGGGCCTCTGGTGCCCAAGGGGGACTACGCCGATCCTATTCAGCCGGGGCCATGCGTAGGAAAGATTGTTCTTAACTACATATCACTTAGAACGGTTAGGCACCTTTATCCGTTAGGTACGAGTACTTTTGGTTTGGGTACTTGTATCTGACTGTGGCTTGGAAAAATAACTTGTCGTGGATTAGTTCGTCACATCTTGTCCTTGTTTGGTTGTAGGTGTGACTTACTACTTCGATGAGAAGGTATTGAACCTTGTTGGGGTCCGGATACCATATTAGATTCATAGCATGGGAAGATATGTTACCGTGAATTAGTTTACCATCTCCTGTCCTTATTTGGTTGGGGGGATGGTACGCTCGTTCAGTAGGTGCGTATTGAAACATATTATAGTTCGATTTACTTATTTATTTGAGCAATATTTATTCAGTTTATATGGCATAATATTATGTGTCTTGTTACGTCCCTCTAAGGACCTGGTTATCTCTCCAGGTGTGTGATCTTGTCTTTCGTAGGTGCTTTAGCTCTAGCCGTGTTTATTGCTATTTCTCGAGGATGATTGCACTTGGATCGTCTTCGCTTCACTCGCCAAATTCATATCTTTTCCTATATATTTTTCCTTTACTTGTTGGTAGTGGATTTGTCTCCGCCCAACATATTGTATCAAGACAAATCATTATCGTTATATGATGTCTTTTATTCATTTATTTTGTGTGGATGAGATTAGTTATGGTTCTACTGTAATTTATAGCTTATGTATTTATACGAGGCTTCCATATATTGGAGTATACTTCGTATGAATACAGCTGGCATGTCTACGTTCCTAGTCCTACGTATTTTGGGAATGGGGCGTTACAATATCACAACTCCTCCACCTCCTCATCATCATCATCAGCATGACCGGCATGTCCAGAAGGACCAGTTGCAGAGGTACCCGCTCCAGAACGGTGAGGAGGAGCGCCAGTGTAAAACTCACCGACATAGTCTCGAGGAGCACGGTCAGAACGGTACCAATCATATGCGTTACCGGGCTGAAAGTAGGCATGAACAACCTCATCCTCACATCGGTAACCAGAGAAGGCTGGATCTCTAGGAATAGAACCGACAGAATGTCCAGTCTGGGCGAATCGGAGATCAGCGAGAGAATTTGCTATCGCCTGATAACGAGTGACATCGCGAAACTCACACTCGCGAGCCATATCCGTCATCGAGACGTACAAATCCGAAAGGTGCTGGTGTATGCCCTCAAAGGTCATGGCATACTATTGAGTAGGTGGAGGAGGTGGAGCAGTAGGAGGAGCAGTAGGAGGAGTAGCAGCAGTCATACTACGATGGGATAGTTTCAAAAACTTGGGCTCAGGGTCTTGAGTACAAGTTGATAAATTAATATCGAAATGCTGGAAGATGCATGGAAGAATCATCGCATAAGAGAGATTTCTATCTCTTGCACGACAACGTCCCATCATCTGGATAATGGTCTTAGGGACAGAAAAAGGTATCCCCTTAAGAATGTGATACATAGCAGATAATTCAAGAGATGTCACATCATCCTTTGAAGTAGACTTTGGAAGGAGAGTGGAGTAGATGATGTGGTACAATTCATAATTAAACAAGTTCACGTTGTTTGCCTTGAACTTTCCAGAGCGAACTCGATCAGGTGCACAGAGTTCAGCTTTAAAACTAGCAAGTGTCGTACCATCAGGGAAATCAAATTCAGTGATATCAACAAGCGGTTCACCTTCATTGGGAATACCAAAGATT
The DNA here is from genome assembly GCA_029216955.1 of Iris pallida. Classification (NCBI taxonomy): domain Eukaryota; kingdom Viridiplantae; phylum Streptophyta; class Magnoliopsida; order Asparagales; family Iridaceae; genus Iris; species Iris pallida. The sequence continues at coordinate 11,678,183 of JANAVB010004398.1, forward strand.
TTTGCTAAGAGGACATCATTGAAATTGATATCTAGTCCGCCAACACGAGTACTTACGTCAAACGTGTTTAATATGATATTGTATTAGAACAGCCTAATGGCATTAGTTGCTACTGGGAAACAAAGTTTAACAAAATATTGTAACCCTAATGCTTCAAAATAAGGGCGATGTTCTGGAAATACATTCCACTTGATGGGAGCGCTTGTGCATATGGATCTCATGGAGAAGTCTCCATACCACAGTAGGGCTTGATCTAGGGTTTGAAAATAAAATCCATCAAACGTGCCATCGCTCGATTGGACTGGCAAAAAGAGGGAATCCGTGGGTGGATTCGAAGATGAACCTTCCTCACTAGGATTGGTCGTCTTCTTCCTCTTGAAGGGGTTAAATTCCTTAGGTGCCATTGTACAATAAAGTAAAATGCACGAAATTGAAAGGAGAAGAAATACGAAGTTATACCTCCCGATATTCGAGTATGTTGAAGAGGACAACGATCTTCGCACGAATCCAAGATTTGGATGGATTTCACCATGTAGATTGGGAGAGAAGGAGTGGTGAAGAACTAGGGTTTTAGAGCTTTTCGCGCGGCTGCTGTGCTGTGATGGTGGATTTTAGAAGCAATGAAGAATAAAGGCTCTCGGGTTCTGGTTATATAACCTGATACCTTCAATCGAACTGGGCCGAATTCGGTCCGAAGTCTAGCCGAATTCGCCTGGGGTTTGGTTTGGAACACTTTCTTTTTCATTGGTTCATTTCAAAGTTTAATTCAAAGATTAGTAATTTTGACATTCAATTAATATAATTAATGTTTATTTTATAAATTAAATTTCGTTACACAGCGACTGTTTCAGATTAGCTATAGGAGTACTGTCCCAGCTGGCGGAGGTTCATCGGGGAACTCTTAAATACTGCTTCGCGTCAACCGTAGTTATGGTGACAGACAGACTCTTTATTGGCTTGTCTCTAACACAGTTTTTACGTATTGAAATATAATTATAAAACAAAATTAATTAATATTATTGACGTCCAAAATTCCTAATTCTCGACGTAAATAATTGAAACGATCTTCTGCTAGAGGCTTTGTGAAAATATCAGCTAATTGATTCTCAGTATCTATGTACACAAGGTCAATATCTCCATTCTGATGATGATCTCTAAGAAAATGATGTCGAATCTCGATATGCTTAGTATGAGAATGACATACTGGATTCTTAGTCAAATTAATAGTGCTCGTGTTATCACAGAAAATGGGAATGTGTGTGTAAAATAAATCATAGTCTTCTAAGGTTTGTTTCATCCACAAAATCTGAGCACAACAACGTCCTGCGGCGATATACTCAGCCTCTGTTGTTGATAGGGCTACAAAATTTTGCTTTTTATTAAACCATGAGACTAAAGCCTTGCCTAAGAAATGACATGTGCTGCTGGTACTTTTTCTATCAACTTTGCATCCAGCAAAATCTGCATCCGAGTAACCAATAAGGTCAAAGGACTTAGTTTTGGGATACCATAAGCCAACAGAAGAAGTTCCCTTAATGTATCGAAAGATACGCTTAACTGCGCACAGATGTGATTCCTTTGGATTAGCTTGAAAACGTGTACACAGGCAAACACTAAACATAATATCTGGACGACTAGCAGTTAAATAAAGTAAACTACCGATCATACCTCGATACTTACGTGTGTCGACCGGCTTGCCTTGTTCATCAATATCAAGCTTTGTTCAAGTTGCCATCGGAGTGCCGATAGGTTTGACATTGTCCAGATCAAACTTCTAGCAAATCTTTTGTGTACTTGGCTTGATTTATGAATGTCCCATTGTCAGTTTGTTTGATTTGTAGTCCGAGAAAGAATTTTAGCTCTCCCATCATGCTCATCTCAAACTTATTCTGTATACACTTAGATAATTCTTGACACAGAGTTTCATCAGTAGATCCAAATATAATATCATCAACATAGACTTGTATTAAGAGAAGCTTGCCATTAAAAGACTTAATAAAAAGTGTAGTGTCAACCTTGCCTTTTAAAAAACCGTTGTCAAGTAGGAAAGAGCTTAGACGATCATACCAAGCACGAGGGGCTTGTTTTTAACTGTACAAAGCTTTCTTCAACTTGAAAACATGATCAGGGTTTTTAAAATCTGTGAAACCTGGAGGTTGTGCTACAAAAACTTCTTCTTTTATAAAACCATTTAAAAATGCACTCTTGACATCCATTTGAAATAATTTAAAATTATGAAAACATGCAAATGCACATAACATGCGAATGGATTCTAATCTCGCAACTGGGGCATAAGCCTCATCGTAGTCGATACCTTCTTCCTGATTGTATCCTTGAGCTAGGAGTCGAGCCTTATTACGAGTCACTAAACCATTCTCGTTCAGTTTATTTCGGAATACCCAACGGGTGCCAATGACCGGATGATCAATAGGCTTGGGAACAAGTTCCCAAACTTGATTCCATTCAAATTGGTTTAATTCCTCTTGCATAGTATCTATCCAAAAACTATCACTACATGCTTCATCAATAGTTTTGGGTTCTAGCTGTGAAATGAATGCAATACTAGAAACAATATCTCTACTGGATGTACGAGTACTTACACCTTTGGTAATATCACCAATTACCAAATCCTTTGGATGATCAGCCGTATAGTTCAATCTTTTCGACAGACTCTGAAGGTAGCTGGTTCCTGGATCTTCTTTAGGAGGATCAGCTAGTGCCGAGCTTGGTTGAGAATCAGCTGTTGTTGAGCTTGGTACAGTTAGATCTTCGTCATTGTCATCGATAGTCATTTGATTTAGTTCATCAAAAGTGATGTTGATTGACTCTTCGATGATCATAGTTCGTTTGTTGAAGACTATGTATCCTTTGCTCTTGGCCGCATAACCTAAAAATATACCTTCATCGACATTTTCGTCAAACTTTTCTAAATTGTCTTTTGTAATAAGAATAAAGCACTTACAACCAATATTCTAAAATATAAAACTGATGGAATTCTATCAAACCATAACTCAAATGGAGTCTTCTTCGATTTGGGTCGAATTAGGACTCTGTTGAGAACAAAACAAGCTGTATTGACAGCTTCAGCCCAGATATATTTGGGTAGACTAAACTGGTTTAACATTACTCTGGCCATTTCGGATAAAGTTCTGCTCTTACGTTCCACAACTCTATTTTGTTACGGAGTCCTAGGGCAGGAGAACTCGTGTACAAAACCGTGCGTGTCACAAAATTGCTCAAACTCTGCATTCTCGAATTTGCCACCATGATCGCTTCTAATACTAGTGATCATGTAACCTTTTTCATTCTGTACTTTCTTACAAAAGGTGACAAATTCGGATAATGCATCATTCTTGCGTGTCAAGAAGTACATCCACGTGTATCTAGAGTAATCATCTACAATTACAAAAGCATATAACTTACCTCCGAGGCTAGCAACTCTGCTAGGACCAAATAAGTCCATATGTAGAAATTGTAAAGGTCTAGTAGTACATACTGCATTTACTGACTTGAATGTGGATCTGGTAGCTTTGTTCTTTTCACATTGGCTGTATACCGAATCCTTCTTAAATGTTATGTCTGGTAAACCGCGTACTAGCTTCTTCGTGGATAATCTTGAGATTGTGTCCATATTTGCGTGACCGAGTCTTATATGCCACAGATGACTCTCATGACTTTTAGCCATTAAGCATCTACCTGAAATGTTAGTTTCTTCCAACAAATAAAAAACATATATGTTGTCTTCCCTGATACCTTCAAAGATAGTACTACCAGTTGAGCTATCAACTATAGTACATTTGTCTTTGCCAAAGTTGATACCATAACCATGATCAGCTAGATGACTTACGCTGAGTAGATTATGTTTCAACTCGATACCCAGACAGACATCCTTAATCACAGGATAGAGAGACTTACCAACATCACCGATACCAATGATATACCCTTTCAAGTTATTACCGAAGGAAACATAACCTTCCTTCTTCTTCTTCGACAGTGTTGCAAATAATGTAGCGTCACTGTCATATGTCGTGAACAACCGCTGTCGAGGATCCATTTGCTTTTAGCATGTGAAAGGTGTTCCACCTACAAAACAGTTTGCAGATGATACTTTTGGTACCCATTTCTTGTAGGGTCGTGAAATGTTAGCTTTTGGTATCCATACATAAATATTTAAATCAACAAGCTTTCTGATTCTACATGCAGAAAAAATATGACCAATGTGGCCATAATAATGACATTGTGCATGTTTAGTATTGAAAGCTGAGTGGTGTGCATGGTTGGTAGGTTTAGGTTTTCTAGTATAGAAGAAAGCATACCTATAATCCTGTTTGGGCTTAACCTTTTGGGGTAAAGGTTTGATAGGGTTAGGTCTGACAGTGTTTGGCTTGGGAATGTTCCGATTTTTCGGTAAGTGACACGTGTTAGGGTAGGAAGCAGCAGTCTCAGGCTGTTTTCCTAACCTAATTTCCAATCTTTTGGAAGTGTCGTACAACTTAGTATAATCAGAAGTGAGTGTTTCCATTCTGATTTGTGCACTTTGAAGACTTTTCTTCTCTTTAGAAAGTTCTTCTTTTAGTTGGTCAATAACCCTGTCTTTCTCTTCAGATGACTTGGTAGTCTCGTGTAATAAGAGCTTAATAGAGGAAAGCTCACCAGACTCACTAACATTATTTCTATCCTCAGCTAGTAGGTCGGTAAGTCTTCCTATTTCACTTTTGTACTCTTTGAGTACCTTCTTAGAGGTCTGATATTTGCAACGCAGTTTCCTGTAATCACTTATCAGTTCCTTGAAGGCATCTCCTAATTTCTCAAAGGTGAAGTCATCATATGTATCAACTACAGGTTCAGTAGGTACCTGATCGGATGCCATAAAGCATACGTTTGTAGCGTCTTCTGATTGTTCATCTTCTGAGTTGCTGGCTTCACTTTCATGCCATATGCTGGTGTTGGCATATCTCCGAGATGTTGATCTCTTCAGGTTCCCTTTTTCATACCTGTTGCTCTTCTTGCTTGATGATGAGTTTGTAGGACAATCCTTCTTCATGTGTCCTTTCTTTTTGCAGCCGTAGCAGACAGCATCATCTTGATACCAGTTGTTGCTGGTATTGTTTTCTTTGGCTTTCTTCTCATATCTCATGAATCTTTTGAATTTCCTTGCTAGGAGTGCTTGATCTTCAGCATCAGATTCACTGCTGTCTGAATCACCTTCAGCAGCTTTTCTGTGCTGAGCCTTGAAAGCGATCGTCTTCTTCTTTGGTGCAGGCTCTTCAAAATCTTGTAGCTCCAGTTCATGAGTGAGTAGCTTACCCATGAGCACTTCGAGGGACATAGTTGTGAGGTCGTTTCCTTCAATAATTATTGTAGCCTTTGGAATCCAGTTCTTGGTAAGTGCTCGCAGGAGTTTGTGAATCTTTTTATGGTTACTGTAATCTTTGCCTAGGGAGGACAAAGGATTTACAATATCCAAGAATCTTTCGAACATCTGAGTAACTGTTTCGTTGGGCTCCATCTTGAACACCTCATACTCTTGAGTAAGTCTGCTGACCTTTGATTCTTTGACTTGAGTCGTGCCTTCATGTGTGACTTCAAGGAGCTTCCACACTTCATTAGCAGTTGGGCAGATAGATACCCTGTTAAATTCAGTTCTGTCTAAAGCACAAAATAAAGCGTTAATAGCACGTGCGTCAAGACTGGCCTTTTTCTTTTCTTTCTCTGTATATCTGTTATAGGGTTTTTCAACTAAAACTCCATCAATATTTATACGAGGTGGCTTTTGATAGCCATCAATAACAATAGACCATAAATCAAAGTCAAGTGATTTCAAGAAGAAACTCATCCGTGTTTTCCAATAGGTATAATTCATACCATCAAACAGTGGAGGTCTGTTTGTGGCCTGGCCTTCACTTGTGAATTTCACAGTTGCCATGTGTTGTGCTGTGATCTATATAACAATTAATTAAATAAATAAATAATTGTAATGTTACCTTGCTTTACCTGTAACACCCGCTCTGATACCAATTGTAGGAACGAAATCGTAAAGCAGAATACTCTAGAGGGGGAGGTCAATAAAGTTGGCAGCAGAATAATGCTAATTAAAAAATGTTAGCAGCAAGATCACAGAATAATAATCACAACTAAATAATGTAAAGGCAGAGATAAGAAAGCAAACGCAAAGACAGCGATGTATACTGGTTTTCCTCTGTTGAGGACTAATCCAGTCGGTAGAACTCTTGCTACCAGTTGAATCCACTATTGGCAAAACCGCAAGTTTTCTTACGAAGTCCTTGCAACTTCTACAACGCGAGCTTTGATACGAAGAACTCGTCCAACTTCAATTGTGAAGAGTTGAATCTTCTATCAAGCCTTCTGATTACAATCACTCAAAAACTTCTAGACCGTACCGCACTGGCAAATCGACTAGAGGATTGTAATTGGCTTGGGATCTGAAAATAAAAGCTCGAGAAAACTCTTTGGAAGACTGAAATCTTTTTTAGAAGAGAGAAGATTGAAAGTGAAAGAGTGAGTTAAAATGATCGAAATCCTTCTCTATTTATAGGAATTCCAAAGACAGAATTCTGGCAGAATTCGGGCAGAATTCGGGCAGAACTCGATGAGGAAATATCGGTCAAATCCGCAACTGCCGGAGGACCAAGTTCCAGAGAATTCAAAAATTAAAACGGCCACTAACCGAACTCTGGCCGAACTCTGGCCGAGTTCTGTCAGGTTTAGGCTAGGTTTTTAAAAATAGTTTTTGGGGATTTTTGAAAACCTTTTTGAAAATCTTTTTGAAGCTTTTGTTAATATGAATGTTTTTCAAAACTAAGGATATTTTAAAAACATTTTGAAATCATTTTGGAATAGCCTATTTGCCAGTACGACTCGGTGTACAACGTATTCCTAGACTCAATAAAATAAAAAATACATTGCTCAAAGAAATACAGACTCGAACAGGCAAACATTGCTTCGATCTTGAACTGAGTAGATAGCTGTTCTTGATCATGTCCAAGAGTCCGAGATATCCTGACTAGCTTCATATATCTAGACAAAGTTTGATCAATTATTAAAATCAATTTGACCATATGACCAATGGGCCAACAAAAGCATCATCCTCTGCAAGGAACATTGACGTCGGACTCCGCTGCTTGATGTCTCGGAACCTGGCCACCTGATCCTCCAGGTCATTCAGGACCTTCCTCAGAATATTGGCCCGTTCTTCATAGCCAGCTATGCTTTCGAGGGCCGCCACCTGGCACTCTGCAACAGCCTTTACAGGGCCAAAGGGAGTGCTCCGATTCAAGACTCCGAAATGCTTCACCTTCAGCACTGAGTAGAAAGCTCTGACAACTTCCTGAGCTATCTTCTCGTCTTCGGTGGAGGTCGTCGCAGAAGAAGCTTGGAAAGTTTCTTCCACTTCTGGAAGGAACGCCTGACAAGAAGCCGAACCTGACAAATAAAAAATATATATCAGTAATCAGAAAATGACGGAGGGAAATGCGAAAAGGTTATAATTTTGTACCTTCGGCTTGCTCAACTCCAACTTGGGCTGCGCTGTCAACCTTGGTTTCAGGGAAACCGAGAGCAGGCCCGGATGTTCAAGGAGAATAATGTCAAGGCCCCGAGCAGCATCGGGCCTAGTTTTTTCCACAAGCTCAGCCGAAACAGGAGCGGATTCAGCAACAGCCCCCTCAGCAGGCTGCTCGACCTTTCTTTCTGAAGCCAATACCATCTCACTAACGTCTTCCTCCACCGTAGCAGATTTGAAGGAGCTGGAAATAACTTCTGTCGCTCTTCCATTGGTGGAGACTATTTTCACAAGGGATTCTTTCTCCTTGTCTACAAGGGAACACACAGACGTGGTCAGCCTCATGAGACGTAAAATCGAAGTCTAAAGATCATATTCGAAGAGAGGCGCAAAGGCAACGTACCTGCAGGAGGATGAGCCGATTGGACTTGGTTCTCGTCTAGCTCTTTCATCGCAGTTCCTATTACAGACATATCTCCCACAGATATGTCATAGGAGAAATTGATCTTCTGACCACCATCAGGGTCTGGGCCTTCGCCCTGCTCACCCTGTCGCTCAGGTCTTACGGCCGAAGAAGACCCGCCCTCATCCAACAGTCGAGGACGAGCAGGGGACATTGTCGCCACCTCCACCTCCTCAGAGGAGGAGGCGCCTACCTCAGCTACAACTTTGGGTTCCGATGCAAAAGACAAACGCAAGGGTAAGAAAGCTGCTAAAGGCTTGACCAGAATGACTATAAAATCTTGGAAGGGATCTACCTCTCGGACAATAACGGCCCGTGACGCTGTTCCTCCTCTTCCAGTTTACCTGGAGGACCTCCTCAAGGGAGGCAAGACAGCACCCACCTCCTTGGCTCTCCTCAGGACAACAGTTTTCTTCTTTCGCTTTAAAGTTGGCTCCTGGGCCAATTCAGTTGAAGCTTTCCTCTTCTGAGGAGGATTAAGAGGAGAAGAATAATCGTCTTTCGTGTTCTCCTTCGGAGACACTGTTGGCTCCCTAAAGATAGCTTCTGGCGGTGCTACTATGGCTGGTTCCGCGGTGGGAACAACACCTTTCTTCTTACGGCCTTTCGGTGCCTTTTTCGTAGGAAGGGGGTCAAACCAACTCCCCAATATCAAGCTATGTCCACGATCATTCTGAGGATAAAAAGTATTAATCTGAATGTAAAATTTGGCGATGGCGTGTGGACGCACACAAAAAAAGAAGAAGAAAATGTTATCTTTTCTTTTATTGGCGTAAGACACCACAAATCGAGTACGCCTGAGAGATCCTGCGCTGAGGATCCCCGAGTACAAAAAAGATTTCTATGGAATGGAACGATGGAGATCGAGCGGCAGTTGCTCCTTTATTCCGTTAAAACTCTGATTACAAAAGTGGGAGAAAACCTAAGAAAATTGCTAACTCACGGCTCACTGGCAAGAAGTGCAGCAACTTGGCTCTTGAATATGCTCCCCGTTCTCTCATTTTGAAGAGGAATAAAGCCCATTTTTTATAGTCGTTCTCGAGCAGGAATGATGTTATACGCCCATGTACAGAGACACGTTGATTCTTATGTGGATGCATAGTCCTGCCTTGGGCGTATAGGGTGTAGGCGCATACAGGCTGCAAGATCGTGGGTTGGTCGTGGTGTTGACGTAACTGCGTGCTTCGGTGAACGATTGCTCGTGGAGGCTGACATGGCCATGCGCTTCGGTGCACATTTTGATCGTGGTTTTGACTGAGTCAGGCTTGGGCACATAACCATGTCTCAGGCTGCGCCCTCCTTTCGGAGGAGCTAGTCTTGGGCGCATGGAGTTGCACTTGAACTGGGCGTATGGGGCTTCATTCAGTGGGCGCATAGAGTTACACTGACTGGGCGCATGGAGCTTCACGTGTCTTGGACGCATGGAGCTATATTTGATGAAAAATTTTCATGCTTCTACAGGACCCCCTTTAAAGTTTTTGACACTTGAACAAGTTCGAAATACTTTGAAAGAAGCATGGATCGTCATCTCGCTAGGCAATGGGCGCATAGCACGGGCCTCTCATTTGGCATATAGTATTTGGCCAGCCTATCAGGGAGATACGACTGCTGAGATTTTCCTCGAAATCTGAACTATCAGATTCATTGGAACAGAATTTGAAGCGATCCATCCTTTATGCGCCGTCCACGTCAGCAAGAAACAGTCTTATAGTATACAGAGAGCTGGTCCTTCACATGGGCGCATAGGCTGCAGTGGGCGCATACACCACAATAGGCGCATACAGTATGTGGGCGCATAGGAAGTGGCCCATGCCTACAAATAGACCCTGGAAGAGAGAAAATTTATTATTTTTTTCTGTCTGAATTTTTCAAAAAACTATTTGTCTTCTTCCTTTGAGAATCATGTCTCCCAAGGCAGCCAAGAGATCCGCGAAGGACAAGGGGCTGCGTCGAGTGGCTCTCCTCCTGCGACAGAATCCTCGATAGACCAGGACCCGATTTTGGGTAAGGGCATGCTTCAAAAAATGAAGTCTCGAGCATTAATTTGTGACACTCGGACTTATCTTCTGCCTGGGCGCTTGCGCCTTGGGCAAAATACTTTCTTTGAGCGTTACTATGCGCCCACAGAAGTCATGCGCCAGCACTGCGTTATGTGCCCACGTGCTGCCATGTTATGCGCCCTTTAAGCTGTGGCACGTTATGTGCCCGCTAACTGTCCGTGAGTTTATGCGCCCACATATCTTGTTTTGGGCACATATCCATTTGGGCGCATAGAAACCTTTCAGAACAGTTTTTCCTGCAATTTTTCTAAGTTTGACTGTGTTTCTACCCCTTTTCATATTATGTAGGGATCTGGCTAGCAAATTTCTCCAGGACCGGTATCGGCAATTCTGGGCATGGTGAAGATGCAACACTTGACACCAACATCAGAGAGCTCAGGACTCTTCGTGTTTTGGAAGGGTTTTTCTCAGATGGTAGGAAGAACCTTTATACATCAAAGAGTCGGACAGTAGTCGGGTATTACCATAAAAGTTCTGCTTTTACGGTTCTTCAAGCAGGCAAAAGCAACACCAGGGATATTGTTTTGAATGTATGGTCTCTTGAAGAAAGGGGCCCACGACGTCCGCCATATGGGGGAGAGGAGATCATCATTTGTAGATGTTTTAGCATGCTATATTTGCCCTCCTCCGTGTCGCTTCTCGAAGGTTCAACAGCCATGTTTGCTTGCTCCACAGTAAAATATGACTTTCTTCGATGAAAGCGTGGTGCTGTCAGACTGACCAAGCTATGTATTGCTGATGAGTAGCAGATTCTTCCTTCTTTTGGACATTAATGTATCCTTTTACTTAAGATAAAGAACCTTCTATTTTGCCTATGAGACGTAGTCCTGTGAATGTAACTGATTTTGAATAAACAGAGTACATTCGCTCCATTCCTTACTTGTAATATCTGTGGTGATTGTGATGGAGAGCCAATTATTTGTGTAAAAGGGTATCCTGCTAGGGGAGCTCCCACCCTCTTTTTTGTTTGCTTGAACCCAATGCCCTTCTGTACGCTGGTGGTACGTGTAGTAGATTTGAAACAAAAACCCAACAGCAAAAATATCGATGTGACAGGTTTTATGATCTTGACACCATGTCTTTTATTCCGGATTGGGTATAGGTGTCGAGTCGGAAGACTACCGGTATCAGAGGAAATATGGACGTAACAGACAATAATCAGGAGCATTTTTGTCCTCGAGGGCATAGCCGGGTATGAGGAGCGGGTCAACACTCTGAGGAAAGTTCTGAACGACCTGGAGGATCAAGTGGCCAGGTTCCGAGATGTAACATCCAGTTTTCCAGATGAGGGTATTTTTGAAATTTTGTAATTATAATTATTATTCATTGATATTTATTTCACATTATAATTTTTGGTAATTTTTAATAATTTTTAATAATTTTTAAACTATTTAAAACTGTTCTAAGTCATGACTTGTGATTTTGATGTGCTGCTAGTGAAACCGTAGAGACTGCATGACCTAGAGCCTAACCATGTCATTAGGATGATTTAATTATCATTTTTAGCCTAGGGGTAATTTGGTCATTTTGACTTATTTGAATTATTTGGTGATTTGTTGATTTGGTGAGTTCTAGTTTGACTTGACTTGTTGAGACCTAGTGAACTAGCCTAGAGCCTAACCCTAGCTATGGTAACCCTAGTCTAACTTAGGTTAACCTACATTTAGTCATTAGAAACTAATTTTGGAATGAGGGGATTTGGTTTAGTGCATTTAAGTCATGGTTTATGGTTTCATGAAATTACTTATGGCTAAATGATTTATTTGTTCATGACTTGGCCCATGGCCCATAACTAGAAGCCCTAACCCTAACCAAACCCTAAATGACCAGCCATAGAGATCCCCACCCTATATAAACACTTATTCTCTAGGGCTTGCCTCCTTCTTTCATTCATTTCAACATTGGAGAAAGAAAGGTATTGTCCCTCTTCCAAAAATCTCCATAAATTCATTTTAATTCCTTTTTAATCCTAGTTTCTTGCATTAGAACCTAACACTCTCCTATTTTCTGATTTTGGAGTTTAATCCCAGCTTTGGGACAATTTGGAGCTTTTGGCATCAAGAGGAGAAATCCCCCATTTAAAGCTTTTCCAAGCTTTTTGTACACATAGGTAAAACCCCTTAAATTGATTTAAACTTTAGTTTTCTTTGCATATAGGGCTAGATCTAGGAGTCCCCTAGGTGTCCCCAAAATTTGGGTGGAATTCGTGTCCGTTTGGTGTCCGTATCGGACACGTGCCATAGTGTCTCCTAGGTGTTTGATGAAATGCTTGAATGAAATGAATGTTGTTATTTTTCAAAACAAATTGCATGGTTGTGAAGCCCTATATATGGGGATTAATTCTATATGTGAATGAGTCAACTTTTGGGGAATTTTTGTGTCCAAAAGGGACACGGATACGCAGCACGAGACCCCCGTGCTGTGCCCTGCTACCACCCACTGTTTTCTCACTACACACAACACTTGGACACGTGCAAATTGGAACAGGGGTGGGGACAGACACTTTTAGGACCCCCCCTAAAGTTTTACAGCATTTAGTGTCGTGTCGGACACGGAAATTGACCCGCACTGGGTTTGCACACTCACACGCGCGTGCACAGACACGCTCGAATACGAGTCTCGTGCACGCGACACGATCCACGTGGACACTGTGCAGGCTGTGGGACACACTCTCCTAGTCCTGACAAACACTTAGACACGTGCACGAGGTGTCTAGTGTAATGAGTCGTGTCCACGAGTCGACTGTATCGCAGCACGATGCAGTCTGTGCACGAGACGTGTCTGTGCGTGCTTTGTGATTGGACATGCCGTGTCCAGTCGTGGAGACACGTGGGGACTCGTGTGGACTCTGGACACGAGTACGACACTTCCTTGGCTATTTAAATTGATGTAAGTTTTATTATTGATTTTGAATTTGAGGTTTCATGTAACCTCTGATACTCATTTCACTGTATTCACATTTTTTGAATTCAAATTCATTTTAATTTCTTTTTTAAATATAAATTTATATGTATATATGTATGTTGATGTGACTGTGATATTGAATTACATATCTGTTGCACTGTGGTATGTGTTCAATGAGGTTTTTGATTTTGATTCGAATGTACATACCCAAATATTACTGATACCATTTCCTGTTTTCAAAACCTGAGTTTAATTCCTTTTTTTAAACAAAATTTTGATGTTAAAAAGTGTCACCTTGATTCACCCTCATGTGTATTAACTACAGGTAGATAGGTTTTCATGATTAGGACAGTTTGTTAATCAAGTAAACAGGATTTTGGACTAGTGTTGTATGTGGACTGATACACAGTCCTGGCATATACCTGAACTCTTAATTCCCATTTTTAAGTGATTTTCTAATATTTAATCACTAGATGAATTCCTAAACATGTGTATTAAACTATTGCATAGGCTACTGCAGTAGACACAAGTCTTCACTGCATTTTAGCCATAGCTTAGGTGTGTGAGGTCTTGTTCAGTCAGTGGCTTGGGTCAGTTAGAATGCACATGGAGATGAGAGTATAGGAGTACATATCAGAGATGTGTGGGTTGAGTGCTCAGAATGATTTGGGCAGTTATATATGTATATGTTTGTGCACATGAATATATGACTTGGGTTATACATTTATAGATTGGGATATATAGGTGTGTGTGTGTTGGAATTATTAAAAGATGATGAGAGTGTGAGCAGTGCAGGGTGTGACCTGGGTACAAGTGCAGTGGTAGCTCGAGCAGCATAGCAGCCTGCAGAGTATTAACAGCTAGTGTAGGGGAAACTAACTGCAGTAGGCAGGACACTTGGCCCTGCATACCTGAACAGAGATTGGGTGAGCAGGGGATTTGCAAGGCCATGAAGGAATAGGGTTTTGTATCATTCATATACACTGCTAGAGCTATTCCCTCATTTCTCTGATACCAACCATCTTTGGATTCCTAAAATTTCAATGTAGGATAATTATTTGTTGTGTGATAAATTGTGATGCATGTTAGAAATTAGATTACATATATAGGTTACCTGGAGATTAGGGTTAGAGTAGAAAACTGAGATTTTATCTCCTTTATGAAGAACTGAGAAAGTTCTCAGGCTAAAACCTGAGAACTGTGTTCAATTGGAGAAGTTAAACCTGAGAAATTGAATTTAGGTTGTAGAGAACCTGAGATTGGGATGTGGATTGGTGATTTGGGTTTAAGATGGTGTAAACTGAACCTGTCCACACATGGACTCTTATCACACACACACACATGTTAGTTTTCACATTCATACATTCACTGTTTTTCCTAAAACCTGAGAACAAGTTTCATTTATACACATACACCCCATATTTTCTGATTTCCCTGAATTCTATACTGTTTCACACACACAGACACACTGTTTTAAACTCACAAACATGGTACACACACACAGTTTTGAACACACTGCCACATTGTTTGTATTACTGAATTCCCTTTCCTGTTCATATTGATATGTGTGTACACACAGATTTCATTTACCAGTTTAGACTGTCTTTCCTGGTTAACTGATTTCAGGATTTTACTGTTTTCACTCTCATGTATCACACACCATAACATCCCCTTCCTATCTCTATATATGTGTGCATACATATATACATGTATATAGATATATGAGATATAATATAGATATATCCTATATATTATATGTTATGTGGGTGCTATTATATATATGGATATATATGTATATATATATATATGAATGTGTGGTATACCATAGTTAGCTTATAGGTTATGTATATTCCATATTATATTATAGCCATGTTAATGTGTAATATAGGTTAGATATACTGTCAAGTGTGTAATGAACTATGTGATTAACCTAGGCATACAGCCTATGGCTCATAAACCTGTGTTTATGGCTTGAATGCCAGTGTAGGAGTGTGGTTGGCCTGTGTAGCCTAGATATTGGGTGTGCTTGCTAGAATAGGCTGGTTAGGCCTAGTGGGACTTGTTTGGCTTAGGCTTGACCCAATTGACCTAGTTTGACCTAGACAGTTGACCAAGTTTGACTTAGAGTTGACTTTGACCTAGATTGGTCTAGAAATCATGTAGATTGCATCATAGACAACATTTGTCTTATTTTAAGCATATTATAACCTGTACTGCTCTATTTAGGACATTGTGACTCTGGTGCAGACATCTGACATTAAACTACTCTTTTCAGAGTATCAGGCGAGTACATTCTCTGATAGTTCTCTCATTTATTTGTCAATTACTGTACTTCAGTTCTAGTTAGCTGTATGTGATTCTCTGTTACGAACACGTCTTTTTATTTCTGAATCCATGTATACGACACACATACTTACTTGTCTTACCTCTATTATTCGAATCACCATACGAATCACCATACGAATCACTATTCGAATCACCCTATTCGTATCTTCATATATTGGTTGGACTTTTATTCGATTGATGTGTCAGACTTTGGATTCATTTGTATTAGATGGGCGGGGAAATACTTGATTAGACATGTGAACATTCCCACTATTCGAACCACCCCCTGTGAATATATTCGAACGATAGCCATTCCACACCCGGCCTGGTGTGTGATGTGCCGGATTTACCCTCAGCCGTTTACATGTCTAACTAAGTATTTTAAAACACACTTGGAGAATTTATTCGAATCATTATTAGAACATAATGTGAATCACCTTATTCGTATCACCTTATTCGATTCACCATATTAGAATAATGATTAGAATTACATTCGACTCATCTTATATTAGACTCACATTGGGATTACACTCGACTTATATTGTACCATCTGAACTCATTATGTTACTCTAGTTCAGCTAGATTTTCTTTTACCGTCTTCTTTGCTATGTTTCTCTTCTTGTTTAGTTACCTTACTTTTCTTGTACCTTAACTGCTCTCTACATCATTACTCGTACAAACTGCCATATTCTTCAATACAACTGTCTATAACTGCTTTATAGTTCTCTGTCATTTACTTGGGTTTGCTAGATGAGATTGTGCTCGTTCTTATCCTGACTGGACCTGTTGAAAATATTACAGATGCTTGCCCTGAGGACATTTGCCCTACTTGCCTTGGAGCAGGAGATGGCTTAGCTACCTATGGCCCCGACACTCAGGAGTGATCGAGAGTTTAGTTAGTCTGTCTTGTTTTAGTTTTCCTGTTTAGATCTGGTGTTGTATATAGAGATTTGAGACTTGAGATGTATTGATATTTTGAGTTTGTTGTTATTATATTAGTAGTTTTGTTGTCTTCAAATTCTTAGTTACAATTCTGTGTTATCTTATCGTGCTTAGACTGTGATTGAGATACACCATATCTTATACTTGTCCTCCGTTCGGAGTTGATCATGATGAGTATATTATATACTGCATGAGTTGATGGTTAGTTAGAGACTTAGAACAGCGTTCTACCGCCGACACTGCGGCGTAGGCTGGGCGTTGTTACGTACTCGTACCCTCACAGTGGGTGTGGGTCGTGACACATTTTTAGTGGTGGCCCATGCAGGTCGAGATTCGCATTAGTACGATATCGTGGTAGTACGGCGACTTAGTTGTACTGCTGTGAGCCTGCGATAGGACTGAGAGATAGGCGTTACCGGAGAGGCACTCAATCACAGTTAGGAAAAATTCTTCTTTAAATCATGCCATCTACATATCGTACTGATTTGTCTTCTTTGAAATAACTGTCCTCCTTTGATATATCGATTCCTGCTCAGTATTGACTTCCTTGTTCGATCTGTCTTCAGGATGGTGGAGACACGATCACATCGCTCGGGTGCAGCAGTCGTTGTAGAGGGGACTGCCACCTCACAGCCAGATCAGCAGGGTCAGGTGGATGCAGCTCCTGCTACCTCTGCCCATCTTGAGACTTCAGCAGCAGCAGCAAGGGGTATGCCTTCACCAGCTCGGGGGCAGGACCCAGTCTTCCCAGAGATGCATTTCCAGCAGCCGCCGCCTACAGGACATGTGGATGCGGCGCAGATGTTCGCCTACTTCCAGCAGTTTATGGACCGACAGCAGGCCCGACAGGACCGAGGCATGGAGTTGGCCCTTGCGACAGTCGCAGCACGACCAGTGATCCAGCAGCCGAGGACACCGGGGATCGAACAGTTTCAGAAGATGAGCCCCAGAGACTTTCTGGGGATAGAGGGGATCCTATATGCCGATGAGTGGATCGAGCATATAGAGGAGATCTTCCGCCTGGCCAGGATACCAGCAGATCTTCAGATCGAGATCACAGCTAGCCGGATACGAGATCTTGCTCGCACCTGGTATCAGTCTGACCCCAGGGTGGGGGTAGCTGGACAGACTTGGAAGGAGTTCAAGGGCTTCTTCAAAAAGAAGTTCTTTCCAGATTCAGCACTTCGAGCCTTGGAGTCGCAGTTCGAGAGCTTGGTTCAGGGGAGCCTGTCAGTGGAGGAGTACGCTGGGGAGTTCGGCCGCCTCGGCAGATTTGTAGAGGGTTTGAGCGAGACGGCGAAGGCCCAGAGGTTTCGAAAGGGTCTGGTCAAGGAAGTCAAGTCCTTGACCAAGGGCAACAGAGATGCCACTTTTGAGGAGATTTTGACGGGAGCCTTATTGGCTGAGGCTGATCTTGAGCTTAGGCTCAAGAGGGGGCGAGACCCAGTTGGGGACAGCAACAGCGGAGGCCAGGCCAAGAGGCCTCATGTACAGATTCAGCAGATGCAGGCACCGGTAAGAGTACAGCAGGCACAGCATCAGCCTAGAGGGCAGGACCGCAAGGAGCAGCCTTGTGCTTGCTGCAAGAGGGCAGGGCACGTTTGGGAGACTTGTTATAGGAGGCGAAAGGTTTGTCTGTTCTGTGGATCTGCTGCTCATCAGGTCAGGGATTGCCCTACTGCACCCGTATATGACGGAGCACCGGGTCAGAGAGAGGGAGCTAGGCCACCTGTAGCTCAGAACCAGAGGGGTAGAGCTTTCGCGATGGCAGCCGAGGAGACTGACATTGCCGGTGATGGATTAGCAGGTTTGACCTTCTTGTTCTTTCTCCCCACTTCCATGTGTGATTTCCCTTAGTACCTGCCAGGATATTGCTTGTGATTGCTAGATAGTGTAGCTACCATGTTCGAGACTGTGGAATCACGACCAGTAGGATTGTATTGCTTCAACTTTGATTGCTTGGGGGTTTGACCTAGGCAAGGTGCGATCATCTTAATTTCGAGGACAAAATTTTTATAAGGTGGGTAGGATTGTAACACCCAGTTTTCCAGATGAGGGTATTTTTGAAATTTTGTAATTATAATTATTATTCATTGATATTTATTTCACATTATGATTTTTGGTAATTTTTAATAATTTTTAAACTATTTAAAACTGTTTTAAGTCATGACTTGTGATTTTGATGTGCTGCTAGTGAAACTGTAGAGACTGCATGACCTAGAGCCTAACCATGTCATTAGGATGATTTAATTATCATTTTTAGCCTATGGGTAATTTGGTCATTTTGACTTATTTGAATTATTTGGTGATTTGTTGATTTGGTGAGTTCTAGTTTGACTTGACTTGTTGAGACCTAGTGAACTAGCCTAGAGCCTAACCCTAGCTATGGTAACCCTAGTCTAACTTAGGTTAGCCTACATTTAGTCATTAGAAACTAATTTTGGAATGAGGGGATTTGGTTTAGTGCATTTAAGTCATAGTTTATGGTTTCATGAAATGACTTATGGCTAAATGATTTATTTGTTCATGACTTGGCCCATGGCCCAAAACTAGAAGCCCTAACCCTAACCAAACCCTAAATGACCAGCCATAGGGATCTCCACCCTATATAAACACTTATTCTCTAGGGCTTGCCTCCTTCTTTCATTCATTTCAACATTGGAGAAAGAAAGGTATTGTCCCTTTTCCAAAAATCCCCATAAATTTATTTTAATTCCTTTTTAATCCTAGTTTTTTGTATTAGAACCTAACACTCTCCTATTTTCTGATTTTAGAGTTTAATCCCAGCTTTAGGACAATTTGGAGCTTTTGGCATCAAGAGGAGAAATCCCCCATTTGAAGCTTTTCCAAGCTTTTTGCACACATAGGTAAAACCCCTTAAATTGATTTAAACTTCAGTTTTCTTTGCATATAGGGCTAGATCTAGGAGTTCCCTAGGTGTCCCCGAAATTTGGGTGGAATTCGTGTCCGTTTGGTGTCCGTATCGGACACGTGTCATAGTGTCTCCTAGGTGTTTGATGAAATGCTTGAATAAAATGAATGTTGTTATTTTTCAAAACAAATTGCATGGTTATGAAGCCCTATATATGGGGATTAATTCTATATGTGACTGAGTCAACTTTTGGGGAATTTTTGTGTCCAAAAGGGACACGGACATGCAGCACGAGACCCCCGTGCTGTGCCCTGCTACCATCCACTGTTTTCTCACTACACACAACACTTGGACACGTGCAAATTGGCACGGGGGTGGGGGCAGACACTGTCAGGACCCCCCTAAAGTTTCACAGCATTTAGTGTCGTGTCGGACACGGAAATTGACCCGCGCTGGGTTTGCACACTCACACGCGCGTGCACAGACACTCTCGGATACGCATCTCGTGCACGCGACACGATCCACGTGGATACTGTGCAGGCTGTGGGACACACTCTCCTAGTCCTGACGAACACTTAGACATATGCACGAGGTGTCTAGTGTAATGAGTCGTGTCCACGAGTCGACTGCATCGCAGCACGATGCAGTCTGTGCACGAGATGTGTCTGTACGTGCTTTGTGATTGGATACGTCGTGTCCAGTCATGGAGACACGTGGGGACTCGTGTGGACTCTGGACACGAGTACGACACTACCTTGGCTATTTAAATTGATGTAAATTGTATTATTGATTTTGAATTTGAGGTTTCATGTAACCTTTGATACTCATTTCACTGTATTCACATTTTTTGAATTCAAATTCATTTTAATTTCTTTTTTAATTGTAAATTTATATGTATATATGTATGTTGATGTGACTTTGATATTGAATTACATATCTGTTGCACTGTGGTATGTGTTCAATGGGGTTTTTGATTTTGATTCGAATGTACATACCCAAATATTACTGATACCATTTCCTGTTTTCAAAACCTGAGTTTAATTCCTATTTTTAAACTAAATTTTGATGTTAAAAAGTGTCACCTTGATTCACCCTCATGTGTATTAACTACAGGTAGATAGGTTTTCATTATTAGGACAATTTGTTAATCAAGTAAATAGGATTTTGGACTAGTGTTGTATGTGGACTGATACACAGTCCTGGCATATACCTGAACTATTAATTCCCATTTTTAACTGATTTTCTGATATTTAATCACTAGATGAATTCCTATACATGTGTATTAAACTATTGCATAGGCTACTGCAGTAGACACAAGTCTTCACTGCATTTTAGCCATAGCTTAGGTGTGTGAGGTCTTGTTCAGTCAGTGGCTTGGGTCAGTTAGAATGCACATGGAGATGAGAGTATAGGAGTACATATCAGAGATGTGTGGGTTGAGTGCTCAGAATGATTTGGGCAGTTATATATGTATATGTTTGTGCACATGAATATATGACTTGGGTTATACATTTATAGATTGGGATATATAGGTGTGTGTGTGTGTGTTGGAATTATTAAAACATGATGAGAGTGTGAGCAGTGCAGGGTGTGACCTGGGTACAAGTGCAGTGGTAGATCGAGCAGCATAGCAGCCTGCAGAGTATTAGCAGCTAGTGTGGGGGAAACTAACTGCAGTAGGCAGGACACTTAGCCCTGCATACCTGAACAGAGATTGGGTGAGCAGGGGATTTGCAAGGCCAGGAAGGAATAGGGTTTTGTATCATTCATATACACTGTTAGAGCTATTCCCTCATTTCTCTGATACCAACCATCTTTGGATTCCTGAAATTTCAATGTAGGATAATTATTTGTTGTGTGATAAATTGTGATGCATGTTAGAAATTAGATTACATATGTAGGTTACCTGGAGATTGGGGTTAGAGTAGAAAACTGAGATTTTATCTCCTTTATGAAGAACTGAGAAAGTTCTCAGGCTAAAACCTGAGAACTGTGTTCAATTGGAGAAGTTAAACCTGAGAAATTGAATGTAGGTTGTAGAGAACCTGAGATTGGGATGTGGATTGGTGATTTGGGTTTAAGATGGTGTAAACTGAACCTGTCCACACATGGACTCTTATCACACACACATGTTAGTTTTCACATTCATACATTCACTATTTTTCCTAAAACCTGAGAACAAGTTTCATTTATACACATACACCCCATATTTCCTGATTTCCCTGAATTCTACACTGTTTCACACACACAGACACACTGTTTTAAACTCACAAACATGGTACACACACACACAGTTTTGAACACACTGCCACATTGTTTGTATTACTGAATTCCCTTTCCTGTTCATATTGATATATGTGTACACACATATTTCATTTACCAGTTTGGACTGTCTTTCCTGGTTAACTGATTTCAGGATTTCACTATTTTCACTCTCATGTATCACACACCATAACATCCCCTTCATATCTCTATATATGTGTGCATACATATATACATGTATATAGATATATGAGATATAATATAGATATATCCTATATATTATATGTTATGTGGGTGCTATTATATATATATATATATATATATATATATATATATATATATATATATATATATATATATATATGAATGTGTGGTATACCATAGTTAGCTTATAGGTTATGTATATTCCATATTATATTATAGCCATGTTAATGTGTAATATAGGTTAGATATACTGTCAAGTGTGTAATGAACTATGTGATTAACCTAGGCATACAACCTATGGCTCATAAACCTGTGTTTATGGCTTGAATGCTAGTGTAGGAGTGTGGTTGGCCTGTATAGCCTAGATATTGGGTGTGCTTGCTAGAATAGGCTGGTTAGGCCTTGTGGGACTTGTTTGGCTTAGGCTTGACCCAATTGACCTAGTTTGACCTAGACAGTTGACCAGGTTTGACTTAGGGTTGACTTTGACCTAGATTGGTCTAAAAATCATGTAGATTGTATCATAGACTACATTTGTCTTATTTTAAGCATATTATAACCTGTACTGCTCTATTTAGGACATTGTGACTCTGGTGCAGACATCTGATATTATACTACTCTTTTCAGAGTATCAGGCGAGTACATTCTCTGATAGTTCTCTCATTTATTTGTCAATTACTGTACTTCAGTTCTAGTTAGCTGTATGTGATTCTCTGTTACGAACACGTATTTTTATTTCTGAATCCATGTATGCGACACACATACTTACTTGTCTTACCTCTATTATTCGAATCACCATACGAATCACCATACGAATCACTATTCGAATTACCCTATTCGTATCTTCATATGTTGGTTGGACTTTTATTCGATTGATGTGTCGGACTTTGGATTCATTTGTATTAGATGGGCGGGGAAATACTTGATTAGACATGTGAACATTCCCACAATTCGAACCACCCCCTGTGAATATATTCGAACGATAGCCATTCCACACCCGACCAGGTGTGTGATGTGCCGGATTTACCCTCAGCCGTTTACATGTCTAACTAAGTATTTTAAAATACACTTGGAGAATTTATTCGAATCATTATTAGAACATCATGTGAATCACCTTATTCGTATCACCTTATTCGATTCACCTTATTAGAATAATGATTAGAATTACATTCGACTCATCTTATATTAGACTCACATTGGGATTACACTCGACTTATATTGTACCATCTGAACTCATTATGTTACTCTAGTTCAGCTAGATTTTCTTTTACAGTCTTCTTTGCTATGTTTCTTTTCTTGTTTAGTTACCTTACTTTTTTTGTACCTTAACTGCTCTCTACATCATTACTCGTTCAAACTGCCATATTCTTCAATACAACTGTCTATAACTGCTTTATAGTTCTCTATCATTTACTTGGGTTTGCTAGATGAGATTGTGCTCGTTCCTGTCCTGACTGGACCTGTTGAAAATATTACAGATGCTTGCCCTAAGGACATTTGCCCTACTTGCCTTGGAGGAGGAGATGGCTTAGCTACCTATGGCCCCGACACTCAGTAGTGATCGGGAGTTTAGTTAGTCTGTCTTGTTTTAGTTTTCCTGTTTAGATCTGGAGTTGTATATAGAGATTTGAGACTTGAGATGTATTGAGATTTTGAGTTTGTTGTTATTATATTAGTAGTTTTGTTGTCTTCAAATTCTTAGTTACAATTCTGTGTTATCTTATCGTACTTAGACTGTGATTGAGATACACCATATCTTATACTTGTCCTCCGTTCGGAGTTGATCATGATGAGTACATTATATACTGCATGAGTTGATGGTTAGTTAGAGACTTAGAACAGCGTTCCACCGCCGACACTGCAGCGTAGGCTGGGCGTTGTTACGTACCCTCACAGTGGGTGCGGGTCATGACACGAGACATCAAGCAGCAGAGTCCGCTTTCACTGTTCCGCACAGAGGACGATGCTTTGAAGACAACTCTTACAGCGGAGAAGGCTACCTTTCAGGTAAGGAAGGATACCCTCGTTCAGGAGATTGGCGTGCTGGCTGATTTGTATAGCTAGTTCAATGCTTTAAGTGAGGCCTGTGCTACCTCAAAGAACAGTCCGGCTGTGCAGATTACTGAGAAGCACAATCACATTATGCAGATCAAGAATGAGATCGCCCAGTTGGAAGCTGACTTGAAGACGGAGTCATCCGAACAAGAGGATTATTTGTCCCAGGCTGCCATGACTGCCACCGCTTCTGCCGTTTACAAGGACAGTTGGAAAAGTTGGAGGGGGAGCATCTGAGTCTGATCCTCTTTGAAGATGAAGACACTCGTCAAGAAGAGGCACGGCGTCGAGCTGTTGTGAAATCAGAGGCCGAGATTGCAGCTTTGAGGGACAACATCAATCGCCTGTGTATCCTGTAGATTTTTGTAATTCTTTTTCTTTTTGGCCGTAACGGCTCTTGTACCCATTTTCTGCCTCTTAGATAGACGTTTAAATATGGAATATAGAATCTTTTCAGAAGTGAATGTCGTTTCGTGAAACATCGATGCTAGAGGTAATGTGGACGTAGCAAGGACATTTCTGATGGGTATTCTACGGGGAAAATTTTATGTGGCCCTATTATCCGTTTTATATTCGAATAATTCGAATATAGATAATAAGTTGGATGAAGCTGCTAGTAGAGGTAATATGGACGTAATAGCAGAGGATGTTCTTGTAGGAACAAAATCATAAAGAATAATACTCTAGAGGGGCGGTGAATAGAGTTGGCAGCGAAATAATGCTAATTAAAAATTGTTAGCAGCAAGATCACAGAATAATAATCATAACTAAATAATGTAAAGGCAGAGATAAGAAAGCAAACGCAAAGACAGCGATGTATACTGGTTTTTCTCTGTTGAGGACTAATCCAGTCGGTAGAACTCTTGCTACCAGTTGAATCCACTATTGGCAAAACCGCAAGTTTTCTTATGAAGTCCTTGCAACTTCTACAACGCGGGCTTTGATATGAAGAACTCGTCCAACTTCAATTGTGAAGAGGTATTCTTCTATCAAGCCTTCTGATTATAATCACTCTGAAACTTCTAGACCGCACCGCACTGGCAAATCGACTAGAGGATTGTAACTGGCTTGGGATCTGAAAATTAAAGCTCTAGAAAAACTCTTTGGAAGACAGTAGGCTTTGAGTAGAGAGAAGATTGAAAGTGAATGAGTGAGTTAAAATGATCGAAATCCTTCTCTATTTATAGGAGTTCCAAAGACAAAATTTTGTAGAATTCGGGCAGAATTCGGGCAGAACTCGATGAGAAAATCTCGGTTAAATTCGCAACTGCAGGAGGACCAAGTTCCAAGGAATTCAAAAACAAAACGGCCACTAACCGAACTCTGGCCGAGTTCTGTCAGGGTTAGGTTAGGGTTTTTAAAATTAGTTTTTGGGGAATTTTAAAAACCTTTTTGGAGCTTTTGTAGAAACGAATGTTTTTCAAAACTAAGGACATTTTAAAAACATTTTGAAATCATTTTGGAATATCCTATTTGCCAGTACGAGTCGGTGTACAAAGTATTTCTAGACTCAAATAAAATAAAAAATATATTGCTCAAGGAAATACAGACTCGAACAGGCAAACGACCCTTTGGTCTTGAACTGAGTAGATAGCCATTCTTGAGTATGTCCAAGAGTCCGAGATATCCTGACTAGCTCCATATATCGAGACAGAGTTTGATCAATTATTTAAATCAGTTTGACCATATGACCAATGGGCCAACAATCTCCCCCATTTTGATAATTGACAAACTATGAATGATATAACATCTTTTGAGATAAGATACCACAAAAATTGTTCAAAAATTGTTCAATCCCTGTATTATGCTCAAAACAAAATGTTAGATCCTTTTTCTCCCTCGTTGTCACTTAGCAAAATAATTGCAAAAGAGAAAGCTCCCCCGCAATCAATACATAAGCTACAACAGTGAAGAAACATAAGAAAATAATATCTCATGCAGTGAGAAAATACAAGATATAACAGAAAACTATTTCACAGGCAGTTTATAATATAGAAGCAGATAAAGATGCTATAAATAAATAAATAAACTGATGTGAAAGATAAACTACGCATCCCAAAAATGATGTTCAAGAGACATCAAAAAATATCTAGTACAAGTCCT
The DNA here is from genome assembly GCA_029216955.1 of Iris pallida. Taxonomy (NCBI): domain Eukaryota; kingdom Viridiplantae; phylum Streptophyta; class Magnoliopsida; order Asparagales; family Iridaceae; genus Iris; species Iris pallida. The sequence continues at coordinate 11,703,895 of JANAVB010004398.1, forward strand.
CAAAAAAAAATGAACATAAAACTAGAAAGAAAGAAACTTGGAATGTCGGAGCATTTCCAAGTGTACAGTAGACAATAGCTAAGTCTCAAAGTCAGCTAATATATCATCATCACATCTCCTCCTCCTCCTCCTCCTCATCATCATCATCATCAACATGACCGGCATGTCCAGAAGGACCAGCTCCAGAAGTACCAGCGCCAGAAGGGTGAGGAGGGGCGCCAGCATAAAACTCACCGACAAAGTCTCGAGGAGGGGCACGATCAGAACGATACCAATCATATGCGTTACCGGGCTGAAAGTAGGCGTGAACAGCCTCATCCTCACAGCGGTAACCAGAAAAGGCTGGATCGCTAGGAATAGAACCGGCAGAATGTCCAGTCTGAGCAAATCGAAGATCAGCTAGATAATTTTCTATCGCCTGATAACGAATGACATCATGGAACTCACGTTCGTGGGCCATATCCATCATCGAGACGTACAAATCAGAAAGATGCTGGTGTATGCCTTCAAAGGTCATGGCATACTGCTGAGTAGGTTGAGGAGGTGGAGCAGTAGGAGGAGCAACAGCAGTCATACTACGACGAGATAGCTTAAAAAACTTGGGCTCAGGGTCTTGAGTACAAGTTGACAGATCAATATCAAAATGCTGAAAGATGCGTGGAAGAATCATCGCATAAGAGAGATTTCTATCTCTTATACGACAACTTCCCATCATCTGGATAATAGTCTTAGGGGCAGAAAAAGGAATCCCCTTAAGAATATGATACATAGCAGACAGCTCAAGTGATGTGACATCATCCTTTGAATTAGAATTCGGAAGGAGAGTGGAGTAGATGATGCGATGCAATTCATAACTAAACAAGTTTAAGTTATTTGCCTTGAACTTTCCAGAGCGAACTCGATCAGGGGTACAGAGTTCAGCTTTGAAACTAGCAAGTGTCGTGCCGTCGGGGAATTCAAATTCAGTGACATCATCAAGCGGTGCACCCTCGTTAGGAATACCAAGAATTTCCGCTAAGAGGACATCATTGAACTCGATATCTAGTCCGCCAACACGAGTACTTACGTCAAACGTGTTTAATACGATATTGCAATAGAAAAGTCTAATGGCATTAGTAGCTACCGGGAAACAAAGTTTAACAACGTGTTGTAACCCTAATGCCTCAAAATAAGGGCGGTGTTCTGGAAACACAGTCTATTTGATAGGAGCGCCTGTGCATATGGATCTCATAGAGAAGTCTACATACCACAGAAGGGCTTGATCTAGGGTTTGAAAATAAAACCCATCGAACGCGCCATCGTTCGATTGAACTGGTAAAAAGAGGGAATCCGTGGGTGGATTTGAAGATGATCCTTCCTCACCAGGGTTGGTCGTCTTGTTCCTCTTGAAGGGGTTGAATCCCTTAGGCGGTATTGTGCAAATAAAGTAAATATGCACGAATTTGAAAGAAAGAGAGATACAGAGTTATACCTCCCGAGATTCAAGTGTAGAGGACAACGATCTCCGCACGAATCCAAAATTTGGATGGATTTTACCCGTAGATTGGGAGAAACGAAGTGGTGAAGAACTAGGGTTAGGAGAGATTTCGTGCGGCTGCTGTTTCTGTGAAGGTGGTTTTAGAAGCAATGAAGAAGAAGAGGCTCTCGGGTTTTGGTTATATAACCAGATACCACTAACCGAACTCGGTCCGAATTCGGTCCGAACTCTGGACGAATTTGCCTGGGGGTTCTGTTAGTTGGTTTGGGCAATTTTCTTTTTTATTGACTCATTTCAAAAATTTAATTCAAAGATTAGTAATTTCAACCTTCAATTAATATAATTAATATTATTTTATAGATTAAATATCGTTACACAACGACTATCTCAGATTAGCTGTAGGAATACTGTCCCAGCTGGCGGAGGTTAACCGGGAAACTCTTAAGTACCGTTTCGCTTCAACCATAGTTGTTGTAACAGATAGACTCTTTATTGGCTTGTCTCTAACACAGTTTTTGCGTATTGAAAATATAATCATAAAACAAATTAATTAACATTATTGACGTCCAAAATTCCTAATTCTCGACGTAAATAATTGAAACGATCTTCTGCTAGAGGTTTTACGAAGATGTCAGCTAATTGATTCTCAGTGTCTTTGTATACAAGGTCAATATATCCATTCTGATGGTGATCTCTAAGAAAATGATGTCGGATCTCGATATGCTTAGTACGAAAGTGACATACTGGATTCTTAGTCAAATTAATTGTGCTCGTATTGTCACAGAAAATAGGAATGTGTGTGAAAAATAAATCATAGCCTTCCAAGATTTGTTTCATCCACAAAATCTGAGCACAACAACGTCCTGCGGCGATATACTCAGCCTCTGTTGTTGATAGGGCTACAGAATTTTTCTTTTTACTAAACCATGAGACTAAAGCCTTGCCTAAAAAATGACATGTGCCGCTGGTACTTTTTCTATCAACTTTGCATCCAGCAAAATCTGCATCCGAGTAACCAATAAGGTCAAAGGACTTGGTTTTGGGATACCATAAGCCAGCAGAAGAAGTGCCCTTAAGGTATCAAAAGATACGCTTAACTGTGCACAGATGTGATTCCTTTGGATTAGTTTGAAAACGTACACACAGACAAATACTAAACATAATATCTGGACGACTAGCAGTTAAATAAAATAAACTACCGATCATACCTCGATACTTACGTTTGTCGACAGGCTTGCCTTGTTCATCAATATCAAGCTTTGTTGAAGTTGCCATCGGAGTGCCAATAGGTTTGACATTGTCCAGATCAAACTTCTTTAGCAAATCTTTTGTGTACTTGGCTTGATTTATGAATGTCCCATTGTCAGTTTGTTTAATTTGCAGTCCGAAAAAGAATTTCAGCTCTCCCATCATGCTCATCTCAAACTCATTCTGCATACACTTAGAGAATTCTTGACAAAGTGATTCATCAGTAGATCCAAATATAATATCATCAACATAGACTTGTATTAAGAGAAGCTTGCCATTAAAAGACTTAATAAACAAAGTAGTATCAACCTTGCCCTTTGAAAAATCGTTATCAAGTAGAAAAGAGCTTAGACGATCATACCAAGCACGAGGTGCTTATTTTAAACCGTACAAAGTTTTCTTCAACTTGAAAACATGATCCGAAAATTTAAAATCTGTGAAACCTGGAGGTTGTGCTATGAAAATTTCTTCTTTTATAAAACCATTTAAAAATGCACTCTTGATATCCATTTGAAATAATTTGAAATTATGAAAACCTGCAAATGCACATAACATGCGAATGGATTCTAATCTCACAACTGGGGCATAAGTCTGATCGTAGTCGATACCTTCTTCCTGATTGTATCCTTGAGCTACGAGTCGAGCCTTATTATGAGTCACTAAACCATTCTCGTTCAGTTTATTTTGGAATACCCAACGGGTGCCAATGACCGGATGATCAATAGGCTTGGGAACAAGTTCCCAAACTTAATTCCGTTCAAATTGGTTTAATTTCTCTTGCATAGCATCTATCCAAAAATTATCACTACATGCTTCATCAATAGTTTTGGATTCTAGCTGTAAAATAAATGCAACACTAGAAACAATATCTCTACTGGATGTACGAGTACTTACACTTTTGGTAATATTACCAATTACCAAATCCTTTGGATGATCAGCCGTAAATTTTAATCTTTTCGGCAGACTCTGAAGGTAGCTGGTTCCTGGATCTTCTCTAGGAGGATCAGCTAGTGCTGAGCTTGGTAGAGAATCAGCTGCTGTTGAGCTTGGTACAATTAGATCTTCGTCATTGTCATCGATAGTCATTTGATTCAGTTCATCTAAGGTGACGTTGATTGATTCTTCGATGATCACAGTTCGTTTGTTGAAGACGCTGTATCCTTTGCTCTTGGCCGCATAACCTAAAAATATACCTTCATCGGCCTTTTCGTCAAACTTTCCCAAATTATCTTTTGTATTAAGAATAAAGCATTTACAACCAAATATTCTAAAATATGAAACAGATGAAATTCTATCAAACCATAACTCAAATGGAGTCTTCTTCGATTTGGGTCGAATTAGAACTCTATTGAGAACAAAACAAGATGTATTAACAGCTTCAGCCCAAAAATATTTGGGTAGACTAAACTGGTTTAACATTACTCTGGCCATTTCGGATAGAGTTCTGTTCTTACGTTCTATAACTCCATTTTGTTGTGGAGTCCTAGGACAAGAGAACTCGTGTACAAAACTGCGTGTGTCACAAAATTGCTCAAACTCTGCATTCTCGAATTCGCCTCCATGATCGCTTCTAATACGAGTGATCATGTAACCTTTTTCATTATGTACTTTCTTGCAAAAGGCGACAAATTCGGATAATGCATCATTCTTGCATGTCAAAAAGTATACCTACGTGTATCTAGAGTAATCATCTACAATTACAACAGCATATAACTTACCTCCGAGGCTAGCAACTCGGCTTGGACCAAATAAGTCCATATGTAGCAATTGTAGAGGTCTAGTAGTACATACTGCGTTTACTGACTTGAATGTGGATCTGGTAGCTTTGTTCTTTTTACATTGGCTGCATACCGAATCCTTCTTGAATGTTATGTCCGGTAAACCGCGTACTAGCTTCTTCGTGGATAATCTTGAGATTTTGTCCATATTTGCGTGACCGAGTCTTATATGCCACAGATGACTCTCGTCACTTTTAGCCATTAAGCATCTACCTGAAATGTTAGTTTCTTCTAACAAATAGAAAATATATATATTGTCTTCCCTGATACCTTCAAAGATATTACTACCAGTTGAGCTATCAACTATAGTACATTTGTCTTTGCCAAAGTTGATGCCATAACTATGATCAGCTAAATGACTTATGCTGAGTAGATTATGTTTTAACTCGGTAACCAGACAGACATCCTTAATCACAGGATAGGGAGATTTACCAACATCACCTATACCAATGATATACCCTTTCAAGTGGTTACCGAAGGAGACCTAACCTTCCTTCTTCTTCTTCGACAGTATTGTAAATAATGTAGCATCACCGGTCATATGCCGTGAACAACCGTTGTCGAGGATCCATTTGCTTTTAGCATGTGAAAGGTGTTCCACCTACAAAATATTTTGCAGATGAAACTTTTGGTACCCATTTCTTGTAGGGTCCTGAAATGTTAGCTTTTGATATCCATGTATAAATATTTAAATCAACAAGCTTTCTGATCCTACATTCAGGAGAAATATGACCAGTGTGGCCACAATAATGACATTGTACATGTTGAGTGTTGAAAGCTGAGTGATGTGCATGGTTGGTAGGTTTAGGTTTTCTAGAGTAGAAGAAAGCATACCTATAATCCTGTTTGGGCTTAACCTTTTGGGATAAAGGTTTGATATGATTAGGTCTGACAGTGTTTGGTTTGGGAATGTTCCGATTATTCGGTAAGTGACACGTGTTAGGATAGGAAGCAGCAGTCTCAGGCTATTTTCCTAACCTAATTTCTAATCTTTTGGAAGTGTCATATAACTTAGTATAGTCAGAAGTGAGTGCTTCCATTCTGACTTGTGCACTTTGAAGACTTTTCTTCTCTTTAGAAAGCTCTTCTTTCAGTTGGTCAATAACCTTGTCTTTTTCTTCGGATGACTTGGTAGTCTCGTGTAATAAGAGCTTAATAGAAGAAAGCTCACCAGACTCACTAATATTATCTTTAACATCAGCTAGTAGGTCTGTAAGTCCTCCTATTTCACCTTTGTACTCTTTGAGTACCTTCTTAGAGGTCTGATATTTGCTACGCAGTTTCCTGTAATCACTTATCAGTTCACTGAAGGCATCTCCTAATTGCTCAAAGGTGAAGTCATCATATGTATCAACTACAAGTTCAGAGATTACCTGATCAGATGCCATAAAGCATACATTTGCAGCGTCTTCTGATTGTTCATCTTCTGAGTCGTTGGCTTCACTTTCATGCCATATGCTGGTGTTGGCATATTTCCGTGATGTTGAACTCTTTAGGTTCCCTTTCTCATACCTGTTGCTCTTTTTGCTTGATGATCAGTTTGTAGGACAATCCTTCTTCATGTGTCCCTTCTTCTTGCAGCCATAGCAGACAACATCATCTTGATACCAGTTGTTGCTGCTATTATTTTCTTTGGCTTTCTTCTCATATCTCGTAAATCTTTTGAATTTCCTTGCTAAGAGTGCTTGATCTTCAGCATCAGATTCACTGCTGTCTGAATCACCTTCAGCAGCTTTTCTGTGCTGAGCCTTGAAAGCGATCGTCTTCTCCTTTGGTGCAGGCTCTTCAAAATCTTGTAGCTCCAGTTCATGAGTGAGTAGCTTACCCATGAGTACTTCGAAGGACATAGTTGTGAGGTCGTTCCCTTCAATGATTGCAGTGGCCTTTGGAATCCAGTTCTTGGTAAGTGCTCGCAGGAGTTTATGAATCTTTTCATGGTTACTGTAATATTTGCCTAGGGAGGACAAATGATTTACAATATCCAAGAATCTTTCGAACATCTGAGTAACTGTTTCGTTGGGCTTCATCTTGAACGCCTCATACTCCTGAGTAAGGCTGCTGACTTTTGATTCTTTAACTTGAGTCGTACCTTCATGTGTGACTTCAAGAAGCTTCCACACTTCATTAGCAGTTGTGCAGATAGACACCCTATTAAATTCAATTATGTCTAAAGCACAAAATAAAGCGTTAATAGCACGTGCGTCAAGACTGACCTTTTTCTTTTCTTCCTCTATATATCTGTTATGGGGTTTTTCAATTAAAACTCCATCAACATTTATACAAGGTGGCTTTTGATATCCATCAATAACAATAGACCATAAATCAAAGTCAAGTGATTTTAAGAAGAAACTCATCCGTGTTTTCCAATAGGTATAATTAGTACCATCAAACAGTGGAGATCTGTTTGTGGCCTGGCCTTCACTTATGAATTTCACGGTTGCCATGTGTTGTGTTGTGATCTATATAACAATTAATTAAATGAATAAATAATTGTAATGTTACCTTGCTTTACCTGTAACACCCGCTCTGATACCAATTGTAGGAACGAAATTGTAAAGCAGAATACTCTAGAGGGGGGTGAATAGAGTTGGCAGCGGAATAACGCTAATTAAAAACTGTTAGCAGCAAGATCACAGAATAATAATCACAACTAAATAATGTAAAGGCAAAAATAAGAAAGCAAACGCAAAGACAGCGATGTATACTGGTTTTCCTCTGTTGAGGACTAATCCAGTCGGTAGAACTCTTGCTACCAGTTGAATCCACTATTGGCAAAACTGCAAGTTTATTTACGAAGTCCTTGCAACTTCTACAACGCGAGCTTTGATACGAATAACTCGTCCAACTTCAATTGTGAAGAGGTATTCTTCTATCAAGCCTTCTGATTACAATCACTCTGAAACTTGTAGACCGCCGCGCACTGGAAAATCGACTAGAGGATTGTAACCGGCTTGGGATCTGAAAATTAAAGCTCTAGAAAAACACATTGGAAGACAGTAGGCTTTGAGTAGAGAGAAGATTGAAAGTGAATGAGTGAGTTAAAATGATCGAAATCCTTCTCTATTTATAGGAGTTCTAAAGACAGAATTCGGGCAGAATTCGGGCAGAACTCGATGAGAAAATCTCGGTCAAATCCGCAACTGCAGGAGGACCAAGTTCCAAGGAATTCAAAAGCAAAACGGCCACTAACCGAACTCTGGCTGAACTCTGGCCGAACTCTGGCCGAGTTCTGTCAGGGTTAGGTTAGGGTTTTTAAAATTAGTTTTTGGAGAATTTTGAAAACCTTTTTGGAGCTTTTGTAAAAACGAATGTTTTTCAAAACTAAGGACATTTTAAAAACATTTTGAAATCATTTTGGAATAGCCTATTTGCCAGTACGACTCGGTGTACAAAGTATTTCTAGACTCAAATAAAATGAAAAATACATTGCTCAAAGAAATACAGACTCGAACAGGCAAACAACGCTTCGGTCTTGAACTGAGTAGATAGCCATTCTTGAGTATGTCCAAGAGTCCGAGATATCCTGACTAGCTCCATATATCGAGACAGAGTTTGATCAATTATTAAAATCAGTTTGACCATATGACCAATGGGCCAACAGTTCTATATCTGACCAGAGGTAATATGGACGTGGAAAGATATATAGCATTAGGGAGGAGTGGATAGTTCAGAGGTAGTGTGGATATGACTATCTTTGATGAATGCTTTGCTCAGAGGTTATGTGGACGTGACAAAATATTTGATTATTCCGCTGGGGAAATAATTATCAGAAAATAATTCAGAGGTAATAGGGACGTGATTTGTTTTCGTCAAACCGAGTTTGGACAGAGTCAAAAACGGAAATGATTCCACTAGGGAAATATTTAGAGGTCCTATTATCCAAGGCATATTCAAGACTCTTGAAAAACGGATAATAGTTAGATATTTTTTTTGGAATCATATAAACATCGTATTGTACATTTACATGACTGAACATATGTGAACATTATATAAAAGAGGTTACACATAGTGCTTCTTCAGGAACTTGCCGTTGATAGGCATCATAAGTAAGTCACCATCAGGCTTGGTCAGCCGGTATGCACCGTTGGAATACACCGATTCTATGACGAAAGGACCTTCCCATTTAGGCTAGAATTTTCTTTTTGTTTTGTGCGTCATGACCACCGGTCTTCTTACTGTTAGGATCAGATCACCGACTTGGAAGATCCTTTCCTTTACCTTTTTATTGAAAGCTCTGGAAAGGCGTGCTTGGTATAGCTTAATACGCTTTTGAGCTAATAAGAATTTTTCGTCTAGCGCTTCGAGCTCTTGGAGTCGCAAATGGTAGCTCTCTTCAGTAGTCAGCTCGCTGGCTAGGGCTACCCGAAGGAAAAGAATCTGGATTTTTAGGGAAAGAACTGGTTCGCTTCCATAAACCAGAGAGAATGGCGTACTGTCTGTTGGAGTTTGAACCGTTGTGCGATAGGCCCATAGACATTCACCGAGCTTCTCTTTCCAATCGCGCTTGTTTGAAGGCATGAACTTCTTGAGAAGTTTTTTGATAGTTTTTTTGAAGGCTTCTGCTAGCCCGTTAGCTGCTAGATTGTAGGTAGTAGAGGCTACGTTCTGGATTCGATTCTTGTCGCAGAACTGATAGAATGCATGGCTTACGAACTGTGGACCATTGTCATGGATGATCCTGCGAGGTAGGTCGAAGTGGTAGATAACGTGATGTTTGATAAAACTGATCACGTTTGACGTCTTTACTTCAGTGAGCGGTATAGCTTCCGTCCATTTGGAGAAGTAATCGGTTATAGCTAGGATGAACCGATGTCCTTTGGAGGATGGCGGGCTGATTGGTCCTATGACGTCCATGCCCCAGGCTTCAAATGGCCAAGATGGTGCTGTCGGGTGTAGAAACTCTGAAGGTTGATGAATGAAATTAGTGTAAAACTGGCAAGCTCTATACATCTTTGTATATTCAACAGCATCCGCTATCATTGTGGGCCAGTAATAACCCATTCGTTTGAGGCAATCTTACAATTTGGGGTCTGGTTGATGTGTACCACAAACTCCATCATGAGGCTCCCGGAGTGCATGCTTGGCTTCTGTGTTTTATAAGCATCGTAACAGCAGCCCATCGTAAGAGCATCGGTACAACATCTTGGTAGATGTGTCGTAGTAAAATCTGAGGGATCGCCTTTGGATGGATACTGCCTCCTTCGGGTCCTCGGGAAGGATTCCATAGACAGCGTAGTCTATGAAGGGAAATCTCCAGTCTTTAGTATCTACGTTTGTTTTCGTTGTGTAACTGTGATGAATATGTAAGGCATCTTTCACACAGAATAGTTCTCGACCCGACACTGTAATCGACTGCTGAGTATTGGTAGGAATGGTCAAGGAAGCAGCGAGACCGGCTAGAGCATATACTTCTATATTCTGTAGTCGAGGCACGTGCTCGATGAAGAATCCAGCAAAAGTAGACGCCAGCTCGATTGTTGCTCTGTGGTAGGAGATGAGATCTTCGTGGAAAACTTCATAATCTCCTCGAACCTGACTAACTATTAGCTTGGAATCGTCGTAAGCCTGGAGATAGTCAACTCCCAGTTACTTTGCTAGTTGCATGGTGTATAACCAGATGATCAGGTGACACGAGCACGACACCTACTCCAGCCATAATATTCCTTTTGGGTCCTGTTCTTGATGCGCCGTCGAAGAACATTCGCCAAATAGGGATTTCTTCAGTTGCAGCATTAGACTCCACCACTTCGTCGGGGATTTCGTCGTAGAGTTTGGACGACTCCGACACCGGGTGAGCTGCTAAAAAATTAGCTAATGCTTGACCTTTTACTGCCTTCTGAGGAACGAAGATCATATCGTACAGAGTCAACAGCATTGCCGATGTAGCTAAACGGGAATTGAGAGAGCCCGGTTTAGTCATGAGTATTCTAAGAGGGTTTACTTTAAATATAATATGGATAGTCTGCCCAGACACATAGTGGCGCCTCTTCTGGATGGAAAATACTAGTACAAGGCATTCCTTCTCCACCGGTGTGTATTTGTGCTCGGCACCCACCATTGTGCGGCTGAGGTAGTAAATTGCCTGTTCATGGCCGCCTTCGTTCTTCTGAGTTAAGAGGGCACCGAGAGAATGATCCATAGTGCGAACATATAGTAAGAAGGGCTTCCCCATTATTGGAGCAACCAATACTAGAGGGCTTGTAAGATACGCCTTGATGTAGTCGAATACACGTTGACACTGTTCAGTCCAGACGAAAGATATGTCTTTCTTCATGAGCTAAGTGAATGGTTGGCACCTTCCAGAGAGGTTCGAAATGAATCGTCTGATGTAGGCTAGCCTTCCTTGTAGTCCGCGTAGCTCTTTGAGGTTTCTTGGAGGATGCATGTCGTGAATAGCCTTCACTTTCTCTGGGTTCAGATGTATGCCCTTTGAAGTGATGACGAAACCAAGGAACTTGTCGCTGGAGACTCCCAGAAAAGACTTGGTTGGATTCATCTTGAGTTGGTGTGCATGCATTAGTTCGAACACCGTTCTCAAGTCTTGTAGGTGGTTGCCCTTGAGACGACTTTTGACTAAGATATCGTCTACGTAGCACTCTACAGTTTTGCGCAAATGATCACAAAAAATTATATTCATGGCTCGCTGGTATGTTGCCCCTGCATTCTTCAATCTGAAGGACATCACCGTATAGCAGTATACCTCCAACGGTGTTCGAAAAGATGTATGCTTCTCGTCGTCGGGGAACATCTTGATCTGGTTGTTGCCTGAGAACCCATCCATGAAGGACATCCGCTCCAAGCCGCAAGTATTGTCGATTATTACGTCAGTGATCGGTAGGAGGAACTCATCTTTCGGGCATACAGAGTTCAAATCATGGTAGTCGATACAGACTCAAACTTTATCATTCTTTTTCATGACCGAAACGATGTTGGCAACCCAGTCTGGGTGTTGTTCCTCGCGAATGAATCCACTAGCAATGAGCTTCTTGACTTCATTCTCGATGGCTTCCATGAAGTCTAGTCGGAATCGTCGTTGTTGCTGCTTCACTTTCTTAGCTTTAGACGAGATGTTCAGGCGATGCATGGCGGCTTTAGGGTCCAAGCCTGGCATGTCTTCATAGCTCCATGCGAAGTCGTCGATGTATTCTCTTATAAGCTGTATAAGAGATTGGCGTTCATCGCCAGATAGGCTTTTGCTGATGAAGATAGGTTTAAAGGATGCTTCATCTCCTAGATTGACTTGGATGTCCTCATCATCAGTAGGTGGTTTCCATTGTTCGAAGCGCAACTCCCACCTGGTGTCCATCTTTTGAGCCCATTGTTCGAGTTCGATTGATTGGACATCGTCTGTAATTTGGTCAACGAAAACCATGTTGATGGACAAAGTGGCTTTGAATATGTCGCCGATGCTGGAGTCTGAGTCCCAGAGGAAGGAATCAGAAGAATGAGAACAACTGTCTGCTTCATCATCTGATCTTTCGGGAGTTGTTGGAGGAGAGATTTAGCCCAAAAAAATACCGCTTCGTTGATAGTAGTTCTCAGGTTTGCCGGGGGGAGCAAAGTGTCGTATTGGCAACCATCGTCCTCGGCCGTAGTTTAGCCCTTTGTCGCTTTTGATGTCATATATGATATTCTTGGCCTGCCAACTATACCGAAAAGTTGCATTTTCTCGGAGTCATAGTCGGTTTCTGTGTTGTGCTTGGGAGAAGAAGAGTCTGGAACGAACTTTCTCTCACCAATTATACGACCGAAGATGATTAGCTCTTCATCCTTCTTTTTGGCTGGAATAATGAAGTAGAGGATATCTTCAGGGTAAACTGTTTCTTGCAGATGAGGTCTTGTGACCGACATGCAGAGGTGTGGTCCTATGCCGTTCTCTAGAGCGTATATCATATCTATGTAGTGGTTTACAGATTGATAGACATCGTAGTAATTCAAAGATAAACCTTTACTAAGGAAATACGCAAGTTCTTCTTCAGGGATAACATCATCCACCGAAGGTCCATTATTATGAGTATTGACATACTTATTGAGAGGGTCATCATCTGGAAGAGGAGCCATAGTCTTGGCCGAGTTCACCACGTAGGATAACTCTTCAGGATTGGGGGGACGGGCATCAGTAGGTTCCTTCCGGGGTGTCTTGCTGAGAGTGATGGTCAATAGTTTGACCTTGTCAGGGTTCTTCTATTTTACCCAGATTGTGAGAGGCTTCGGAGTACTTTTCGGAGTAGTACGTCCTTTGACTCGGATAATCAGGGGACCATCGTTGGAGGATGGACTTGCTTCAGTTTCAGTATCAGCTTCATTGCCTTCCTCCTTGGGAGGTTGAGACTGGTAAAGTACCGAATCTCCATAGTAGGCTTCGATGCCTTTGAAAGGATCAACATCAGCGAACTCCGTCTTCACGACACCGTCACTATTGACGTACTTGAAGCACTGGTGGAGTATGGAAGGAACAATCATGTTCTCTTGTATCCATGGACGTCCCAACAAGACGTTGTAGGATATATTGGCATCGATCACATAAGAGGAAACTTCCGTTCGGAGATCACCGATCTGACATTTGAGACGGATCTTGCCTAGCGGATGGCTTCGACCAGCATTGAAGGCCAGGATAGTTGTGTTGGTTGCGGATAGCTTGTGCAGAGGGATTCCCAGAATTTGAAGCAAATTTCTAAGAATGATGCTGAGGGAGGATCCTGGATCGATATGCATGCGGTCCACCTTGATCGCCCCGATATACCCTGTATAGTACAAGGGTCTATCATGACGATTATTCTTGAGTAGCATGTCCTCCTGTGAGAAGGTGATGTTGGGTACCACTTCCATAGTACTGTGGCAGTGGGGACAGAAGACATGATCTTCAGCGGGGGCTTTGACTTTAGTGAGGTAAGAGTCGGCGTGTAGTAATGCCTCACTTAAGGCCTTCCGCGTCTCTTTGGAGAGTCGCAATAGATCGAACGGAGACAACCTAGCAGGCGTATTGGCTAGCTGAGCCAGTATGTCAAAGTTGTTGGGCCAATCCATGCCTTCGGGAGCTAGCGCCTTTAAAATTTGTCAAACCGTGTCTCCTTCTGCTTGGATCTGTCCGTGGTTTGAGGCCTAGACGGGCCGGATTCTGAGCTTGTGGGGCAACAGAAGCTTGAGGAGGTACTGCTTCTTCTTGTGCGGGATCGTACGTCCGAAGATAAGTCTTCCCCGAATGCGTCTCGCTAGATAGAACCTCGTAGGTGGGAGAGGATACCATATAGCATGAGTTGTACTTCTTGCCCCTTTTTGCTTTGGGAGGTACTACCCCATGCGTCACTTCTTGCATATGGTCCGGATGGACCCATATGATCTCACCACGTTCAGTCGTGAGCGGGACCAATATTGAGTTGCGAGCTGGCGGTAGGCTGACGACTTCCTTTATTTCCTTGGGGATCGGGACCACACCGTCTGGGACTTCTGTAGAAGGAAAGTCGCCAAACTGAAGAGAGATCATGTTAGCGGATACGACCTTATCTTCAGCTTCGAGCTTGATCACTTGGCTGTCGATAAGCTGTTGTATCTTCTTCTTCAGGACGAAGCAGTCCTTGGTGGAGTGATGCACGTACTGATGATAGATACAGTACTTGGGATCATTGAGTTGGCTCGTCTCTGCAGGACGTAGTGGTGGAGGCAATGTCATCTTATTGCCCTTTGTCAATGTGTAGAAGATGGTGATGACATCGTCTTCGTCGAAGGAAAAGGTCTCCTTAGGCTTATCGGAGGCGCCGTAAGAGTTGCAAGCTCCTTTGGATGTATCGACTTTCAGGACTTCTTTTCCTTTACCCCCACGAACAGGGATAGTTTGAAGATGCTTGCCCTTGTCTTCGAATTTGGGGTCTTCAACCCCAGTAGTTCCAAGTTAGGAACGTCGTTTTCAGCAGCATCAGCGGCCCCAATAAAAGCGGGCCATATATCATACTTATGTATACCCGGACAAAACTTTACTGTATGAAGGAAGTTGTGTCGGCAAGTATCCATAAGTTCTGAGTCTGGTATGCCGAAGGGCATCTTCAGTGCCAGCCGCCTGAAGCATTCGATGAAGGCGATGACCGACTCAATCCTCCTTTGCTTGGTCTCGATGAGGGTGGACATGCTAACATGCATGCCAGTCTCGTAAAACCTGTTGAGGAACAACCTCTCCAAGTCTTTGAATGAGTTGATACACCCGTCCGGCAGACTGCAGAACCATTCGAAGGCTACCCCCTGTAAGGTGCTAATAAACAACTTCGACAGGAACGGATCGTCTCTGGGCAAGTGCAGAGTCTGTGTGTTGAAGTACGTCATGTATTGACGAGGAGAAGTCAATCCGTCAAATGAGTTCAGCGTCAGCGGCTTTTAGTTAGGAGGGCAAGTAGCGTTCTCCCACTCAGAGGGGTACGGTTGAGATATCCCCATCTTCTGAAGCTCATCTTTGTATGAGATGGTGTCGAGGCGAGCGACCAGGAAATCAATTGCATCCTGTTGGTTGAGTAGGTGTTGGAAAACGGCTGTTGAACGGTTGTCAGGCGTTGTTGGCGAAGGACCACCCCCGGCATTTGCAAGATTTGGAGGAGGCACAACGGAATGATATTGGCCCATTGGTCATGGTCAAACCTGATTTTAATAATTAATCAAACTCTGTCTTGATATAAATGCAAGTCAATTCAGATGTTTACCTACGACATTTTGGACACTAATCAAAGATGGATATCTACTATGTTCAAGAATGAAGTTGTTTGCCACTCAGAATGTATTTTCTTTAAAGCAATGTAATTTTTTATTTTATTGAGTCTAGGAATACATTGTACACCAAGTTGTACTGGCAAATAGGCTATCCTAAAATTATTTTTGAAAACCTGACCTATCTTTTCAAAATGACCTATGTTTTTGAAAAACACCTATTTTACAAAAAGCTTTTGAAGGACTTTTCAAAAAGCCAAAATTAATTTTCACAAAAATCAACCGGCAGAACCCTAGCAGAACTCGGCCAGAGTTCGGCCAAGTTGAACGTTATGTGAACGTTTGATTTTAAACTTGGTCTCCCTTCAGTTGCGGTTTGTTACAAAGAGTTCTGTCAGAATTCTGCCCGAATTCTGTCAGAGTTCTATCTTTGGAAAAACTATAAATAGAGAAGGATTTCGATAATTTCAACACACCAATTCACTTTCAATATCTTCTCTTCTAATGCTTACATTTCTTCCAAAGAGTTCTAAAAAACTTCCATTTTCAAATCCCAAGCCAGTTACAATCCTCTAGTCAATTTGCCAATGTGGTGCGGTCTAGAAATTTCAGAGCGATTGTAATCAGAGGCTTGATTGAAGAAACAACTCTTCACAATTGAAGTTGGTCGAGTTCTTTGTATCAAAGCTCGCGTCTGTAAAAGTTGCAAGGACTTCGTATAAAAATTTGCAGGATTTTCCAATAGTGGATTCAATTGGAAGCTAGAGTTCTTCCGACTGGACTAGTCCTCACAAGAGGGAAACCAGTATAAATCTCGGTATTTGTGTTTGCCTTCTGATCACTTTTCATTTCTGCCATTTATTTTGTGATTATTATTATATCTATGCTCTAACTGCTAACGAGATTTTTAATTAGCAATATTCCGCTGCCTACTCTATTCACCCCCCTTTAGAGTATTCTGCTTTACGATTTCGTTCCTACAATTGGTATCAGAGCGGGTTATACAGGTAAAGCAAGGTAAAATTGCAGTTATATTCAATTGTTATATAGATCACAGCATTACACATGGCAACTGTGAAATTCACTAGTGAAGGCCAAGCCACAAACAGACCTCCACTGTTTGATGGCACAAATTACACTTATTGGAAAACACGTATAAGTTTCTTTCTGAAATCTCTTGATTTTGACTTATAGTCTGTAGTTATTGATGGCTATAAAAAGCCCCCTCGTATGAATGTTGATGGAGTTTTAGTTGAAAAACCCCATGACAAATATACAGAGGAGGAAAAAAAGGCCAGTCTTGACGCACGTTCTATTAACGCTCTATTTTGTGCTTTAGACAAAACTGAATTCAACAGGTTTTCTACTTGCACAACATCAAACAAAGTATGGAAACTTCTCGAAGTAACCCACGAAGGAACAACACAAGTCAAGGAGTCAAAGATCAGCAGACTTACTCAGGAGTACGAGGCGTTCAAAATGAAGCCAAGTGAATCAGTCACTCAGATGTTTACAAGATTCTTGGATATTGTAAATCCTTTGTCTTCACTAGGCAAGGATTACAGTAACCATGAGAAGATTCGCAAACTTTTACGAGCTCTTACAAAGAACTGGATTCCAAAGGCTACAACAATCATTGAAGGGAACGACCTCTCAACAATGTCTCTGGAAACACTCATGGGTAAGCTACTCACTCACGAGTTAGAACTTCAAGACTTTGAAGATGCTACACTAAAGGAGAAGTCAAAAAAGTCGATCGCTCTCAAGGCTCAATATAGAAGAACTGTCGAAGACGACTCTGATGACAGCGATTTCGACTCTGAAGATCAAGCTCTTCTGATAAGAAAATTTAAGAAGTTCATAAGATTTAACAGAAGAACAAAAGACAGCAACAACAACAACAACAACAACAACGAGGAAGATCCTATTTGCTACGGATGCAAAAAAAAGACACATGAAGAAAGATTGTCCCACGGCATCATCATAAAAGAAAAGCAGCAAATATGACAAAGGCTACATGAAGAAATCTACATCAAGGAAGTACGCCAACACATGCATATGGCATAAAAGTGAAGCCAGCTACTCAGAAGACGAACAATCAGATGACGCTACAAATGTATGCTTGATGGCTTGCGATCAGGTAATCACTAATCCTCTATTTGATCCTTATGATGATTTTACCTTTGAGCAACTAGGAGAGGCTTTCTGTGACCTGCTAAATGATTATAGGAAACTGTGTAGTAAATATGAAACCACTAAGAAGGTACTCAAAGAGTACAAAGGTGAAATAAGAAGACTTACAGACCAACTAGATCACGTTAGAAATAATGACTCTTCAAACGGGTCTAGTGAGCTTTCTTCTATTAAGTTGTTGTTACACGAGAATGTTAAGCTATCCAAAGAAAAAGACCAAACTATCATCCAGTTAAAGGAAGACCTATCTAAGAAGAGAAAGAGTCTCCCGTGTGCACAGGTCAGATTAGAATCACTCACATCTGACTATACTAGATTATATGACACTTCCAAAAAGTTGGAAATTAGTTTAGGAAAATGGCCTGAAGTTGATGCTTCCTATTCTAACACATGTCAATTACTGAAGCATCGGAACATGCCCAACACCGTCACACCAAACCATACCAAAACTATGCCCAATAAAACTAATAGGCATGCAATCTTCTATACTAGAAAACCAAAACCTGCCAATCATGCACCTCACACTACTTTCAACACTCAACATGCTAAATGTCATTATTGTGGCCTCATTGGTCATATATCTTCTGCATGTAGAATCAAAAAGTTAGTAGATTTAAATATTTATGCATGGATACCAAAAAGTAACCAGTCAGGACCCTACAAGAAATGGGTACCAAGAGTTTCATCTGCAAATTATTTTGTAGGTGGGACGCCCTTCACATGCTAGGATCAAATGGATCCTCGACAGCGGTTGCCCACGGCACATGACCGGTGATGCTTTATTTTTTGCAACACTGTCGAAGAGGAATAAAGAAGGATACGTCTCCTTTGGTAATAATTTAAGAGGGTACATAATCGGTATCGGTGACATTGGTAAGGCTCCCTATCCAGTGATTAAAGATGTTTGTCTAGTTACCAAGTTAAAACATAATCTGCTCAGCATAAGCCATTTAGCTGATCACGGTTATGGTTAACTTCGTCAAAGATAATTGTACTATAGTTGATAGTTCAACTGGTAGTACTATATTTGAAGGTATTAGGGAAGACAACATATATGTTTTCTGTTTGTTGGAAGATGCTAACAAAGCAGGTAGATGTTTGATGGTCAAAATCATTGAGAGTCAACTATGGCATATGAGACTCGGTCATGCAAACATGGATACAATTTCAAGACTATCTACAAAGAAGTTGGTACGCGGCTTAACGAACATTTCTTTCAAGAAGGATACGGTATGTAGTGAATATGAAAAGAACAAAGCTACCAAATCTGCATTCAAATCCAAGAACGCTGTAAGTACCACTAAACCTTTAAAACTATTGCATATGGACATATTTGGACCAAGTAGAATTGCTAGTCTAGGTGGTAAGTTATATGCATTTGTCATTGTAGATGATTTTTTTAGATATACATGGGTTTATTTTCTTGCACGCAAGAACGATGCATTATCAGAATTCGTCACCTTTTGCAAGAAAGTACAGAAGAAAAAGGGTTCATGATTAATCGCATTCGTAGTGATCATGGCGACGAATTTAGGAAAGCAGAATTCAAGCAATTTTGTGACACACATGGTTATCTGCATGAATTCTCTTGCCCTAGAACTCTGCAACAAAATAGAGTTGTGGAACATAAGAACAGAACTCTATCTGAAATGGCTAGAGTAATGTTAAACCAGTTTAGTCTACCTATATACTTATGGGCTGAAGCTGTCAATACAGCGTGCTACATTCTCAATAGGGTTCTAATTCGACCTATATCGAAGAAGACTCCCTATGAACTATGGTTTGATAGAACACCAAATGTTTCATATTTCAAAAATTTTGGTTGTAAATGTTTTATTCTTAATACTAAAGATAATTTGAGTAAATTTGATGAAAAGGCCGATGAAGGTATATTTTTAGGTTATGCAGCAAAGAGCAAAGGATACAGAGTCTTCAACAAAAGAACCATGATCATCGAAGAATCAATCAATGTCAAGTTTGATGAGCTAAATCAATACTCAGACGATGATGACAATGAAGACATAAATACACCAAGTACAGCTACTGCAAAACCTTCACACAAAGATGCAGAACCATCACGTCAAGCATCAGATGAACCTCCAAGCAAAGAAGCCAAAACTAGCAATCCTGAGACTACACCAAAAGAGATGAGATTCTTAGCTAATCATCCAAAGGACTTGGTAATTGGTGAGATTACCAAGGGTGTAAGTACTCGTTCCTCCAATAAAGATATAGCTTCTTGTGTTGCTTTTGTTTCACAGTTTGAACCCAAAAATATTGATGAAGCATGTAGTGATAAATTTTGGTTAGATGCTATGCAAGAGGAATTAGACCAATTCGAACGGAATAAAGTTTGGGAACTTGTTTCCAAGCCCAATGATCATCCGATCATTGGCACCCGATGGGTATTCCGAAACAAACTGAACAAGAATGGTTTAGTGACTCGTAATAAGGCTCGACTCGTAGCTCAAGTATACAATCAAGAAGAAGGTATCGACTATGATGATACTTATGCCCCAGTTGCGATATTAGAATCCATTCGCATGTTATGTGCATTTGTATATTTTTATAATTTTAAGTTATTTCAAATGGATGTCAAAAGCGCATTTTTAAATGGTTTTATAAAAAAAGAAGTTTATGTAGCTCAACCTCCCGGTTTTACTGATTTTAAATTTCCTGAATATGTTTTCTAGTTGAAGAAAGCCTTATACGGTTTGAAACAAGCCCCCCGTGCTTGGTACGATCGTCTAAGCTCTTTTCTACTTGATAACGATTTTTTAAAGGAAAAGGTTGATACAACATTGTTTATAAAATCTTTGAATAACAACATTCTTTTGATTCAAGTCTGTGTAGATGATATTATTTTTGGATCTACTGATGAATCTCTTTCTCAAGAATTTTCAAAGTGTATGCAGAATAAGTTTGAGATGAGCATGATGGGAGAGCTGAAATTCTTTCTCGGACTGCAAATCAAACAAACCAGCAATGGAACATTCATAAATCAAGCAAAGTACACAAAGGATCTGTTAAAGAAGTTCGATATGCAAGCAGTCAAGCCACTTAGCACTCCAATGGCGATTTCAACCAAGCTTGATATTGATAAACAAGGCAAACCCGTCGACATACGTAAGTATCGAGGTATGATCGGTAGCTTACTGTATTTAACTGCTAGTCGACCAGACATAATGTTCAGTGTTTGCTTATGTGCACGTTTTCAAGCTAATCCTAAGGAATCACATTTGTGCGCAGTTAAGCGTATCTTCCGATTCCTTAAAGGCACTACTTCTGTCGGTTTATGGTATCCCAAAACTACGTCATTTGACCTAACCAGTTATTCTGATGTTGATTTTGTCGGATGCAAAGTAGATAGAAAAAGCACTAGCGGTACATGTCATTTCCTAGGAAAAGTTCTAGTCTCTTGGTTTAGTAAGAAGCAAAATTCTGTTGCATTATCAACAACTGAGGCTGAGTATATCGCCGCAGGACGTTGTTGTGCACAAATTTTGTGGATAAAGCAAACTTTAGAAGACTATGGATTGTATTTTACATACATACCCATTTTCTGTGACAATACTAGTTCTATTAATTTAACTAAGAATCCATTATGTCACTCTCGTACTAAACATATAGAGATTAGACATCACTTTCTTCGAGATCATCAACAAAATGGACATATAGACCTTGTATACATAGACACACAGAATCAATTAGCTGACATACTCATAAAACCTCTAGCGGAAGATCGTTTCAATTATTTACGTCGAGAATTAGAAATTTTAGATATCAATAATATTAATAAATTTTGTTTTATTAATTAATTTATTCGATACTCAATAACTATTTTCGAGACAAGCCTAAAAAGAGTGTATGTCACCACGACTACGGTCGAAGCGAAGCCGTACTTAAGAGTTCCTCGGTGAACCTCCGTTAGCTGGGACAGTACTCCTACAGCTAATCTAAGACAAATGCTGAGTAAAGAATATTAATTTATAAAATAATATTAATTATATTATTTTGAGATTTAAAATTACTAAACTCTGAATTAAATATTTGAAACGAATTAATGAAAAATATGTGGCTCCATTGTTATTATTTTTATATACATATATAGCCAGGCAACCCTTGGCAAATTCGGCCAGAGTTCGGCTGGGTATATATATGTACCAGTCAGAACCCGAGGTCCCCCTCTTCTTCATTCTTCCAAACATCATCAAAGAAGCAGCAGCCGTGCTCCGAAAACCCTAATTCTTCTCCACCTTATTTCTTCCAATCTGCGTGGAGATCTTCGTCCAAAATTCGAATTCGTGAGGAGATTCTCGTTCTCTACAGCATACCTGATTCTCGGAAGGTATAATTTTTTCTCTCCTCCACATTCCAATTGTTAGGGTTTCCAGTTTTGGGATAGAATGCCTAAGGGATTTAATCCTTTCAAGAGGAAGACCCATGTCAGTGAAGAGGCATCGTCTTCGGATTCACATACGGATTCCCTCTTTTCTCCAGTCCAATCGGATGACGGTGCATCGGACGATTTTCATTTCAAAACTCCCGATCAAGCCCTACTTTGGTATGCCGATTTCATTATGCATACTATTTGTACCGGATCTCCGATCAAATGGACTTTCTTTTTCGAACACCATCCTTACTTTGAGGCATTAGGGTTAGAACACTTTGCTACTTCACAGTTCCCTATAGCTACTAATGCCATTAGACTATTTTACTATAATTTCGTGTTAGACACTTTTATCGCGAGAACACGTGTCAGAGGGATAGATATTGAGTTTATTGATAAAACGTTAGCAGAAATCCTTAGTATTCCAAACGAAGGTGCCCCTCTCGATGACATCACTGATTTCAATTTCCTCGATGGTACGACTCTCGTTAGTTTCAAGAATGAGCATTGTGCGCCCGCACGTGCTCGTACTGGAAAGTTCAAGGCCAATAACTTGAACTTGTTTAACTACGAATTACATCGCATCATCTATCCACTCTACTTCCAAAATCTACTTCAAAAGATGATGTCACTGTACTTAAGCTTTCAGCTTTATATCACATTCTTAAGGGGATTCCTTTTTCTGCCCCTAAGACTATCATTCAGATGATGGATAGATGTCGCAGAAGAGACCGCAACCTCCCTTATGCGATGATCATCCCACGTATCTTTCAGAGATTTGATATTGACTTATCCACTTGTGCTCTGGACCCTGAGCCCAAGTTTTTCAAACTCTCTTGTCGCAGCATTGCCACTGTTCCTCCACCTACTGCACCTACTCCTTCTGCACCTACTCCCACAGCACCTGGTCCTCCTCAGTCTTATCCTATGACATTTGAGGGTATTCATCAGTACCTATCAGATTTGCAGTCTTTTTATGTTGACACTTCCATGGAACATGAGTTTCGTGACGTGACTCGGTTCCAGGCTATTGCCAACTCTTTTCCGATCTGAGATTTGCGCAGACGGGTCATTCTGGTTGCTCTCTACCTCGAGACCCTTCTGTTTCTGGCTATTGCATTGATGATGAGGTAGTCCACTCTCTGTTCCAGCCAGGGAACGCATATAATTGGCATCGTACTTCTGGGGCCACTCCTCATACTTCTGGAGCTAGTCCATCTGGACATGCTGACACTACAGCCGATGATGATGATGAGGATGATGATTTTTGAGATGTTACTGTTTGAGACTGTTTATTTATGTTTTATGTTTACTTGGAAATGCTCCGACATTCCAAGATATTATCAGTACTCTTTTAGTTATGTGACTCTTCATTGACATATTTTTATGGCTCAGTTTGGCATATGTTTCGCTTATTCAGCTTAGCATTTTATTTGTTTCAGCTTTATAGCATTATATTTCTTTATGCTTCACATAAACTTCTGTGACAAATACCATGCCTGCGTTGTTTAAACATTATTACATGCTTGTGATGAATGTTTTTATATATTTTTATTGTATTTCTTCACTGCTTGTTACTTATGCATTTATTGCGGGGAAAGCTTTCTCTTTTGCAATTATTTAGCTAAGTAACAACGGAGGAGAAATAGAATCTAACATCTTCATGAATACAGGTTATGAACAATTTGTAGGAACGAAATTGTAAAGCACAATACTCTAGAGGGGGGGTGAATAGAGTTGGCAGCGGAAATATGCTAATTAAAAATGTTAGCAGCAAGATCACAGAATAATAATCAAAACTAAGTAATGTAAAGGCAGAGATAAGAGAGCAAACTCAAAGACAGCATATATACTGGTTTTCCTCTGTCGAGGACTAATCCAGTCGGTAGAACTCTTGCTACCAGTTGAATCCACTATTGGCAAAACCACAAGTTTTCTTACGAAGTCCTTGCAACTTCTATAACGCGAGCTTTGATACGAAGAACTCGTCCAACTTCAATTGTGAAGAGGTATTCTTCAATCAAGCCTTCGGATTACAATCTCTTAGAAACTTCTAGACTGTACCGCACTGGCAAATCGACTAGAGGATTGTAATTGGCTTGGGATCTGAAATTTAAAGCTCAAGAAAACTCTTTGGAAGACTGAAAGCTTTAGATAGAGAGAAGATTGAAAGTGAATGAGTGAGTTGAAATGATCGAAATCCTTCTCTATTTATATGAATTCCAAAGACAGAATTCTGGCAGAATTCGAGCAGAACTCGATGAGAAAATCTCGGTCAAATTCGCAACTGCAGGAGGACCAAGTTCCAGAGAATTCAAAAATCAAAACGGCCACTAACCGAACTCTGGCCGAGTTCTGTCAGGGTTAGGTTAGGTTTTTAAAATTAGTTTTTGGGGATTTTTGAAAACCTTTTTGAAAACCTTTTTGAAGCTTTTGTTAATAAGAATATTTTTCAAAACTAAGGACATTTTTTAAAAACATTTTGAAATCATTTTGGAATAGCCTATTTGCCAGTACGACTCGGTGTACAACGTATTCCTAGACTCAATAAAATGAAAAATACATTGCTAGAAGAAATACAGACTCGAACAGGCAAACATTGCTTCGGTCTTGAACTGTGTAGATAGGTGTTCTTGATCATGTCCAAGAGTCTGATACATCCTGACTAGCTTCATATATCGAGACAGAGTTTGATCAATTATTAAAATCAGTTTGACCATATGACCAATGGGCCAACAATCTCCCCTATTTTGATAATTGACAAACTATAAATGATATAACATTTAAGCTTGAAATAAAATCAAAAATTGTTCCATGTCCTGTATTTTCTAAAAAGAAATGTTAGATCTTTATTTTTCTCCCCCGTTGTCATTTATCAAAATAATTGCAAAAGTAGAAAAACTCTCCCGCAATCAATGCATAAATAACAAACAGTGAGAAAACACAAGAAAATAATCATGATAAATGATAGAAATAGTAAAGAAAATTTAAATTACATCACAGGCATGTATTTGCCTCAGGCAGTTTATAATAAACAAAGAATTATATCACAGGTAGTTATTAAAGCAGAAAAAGATGCTAAGTAAATAAACTGATGTGAACCATAAACTACGAATCTCATAAAGATAAAAAGATGTTCAGAAGACATCAATAAAATAAATATCAAGTACAAGTCCTCAAAAGAAATACTGATAATAAAGTCTAGAAAGATAGAAAAACTTAGAATGTCGGAGCATTTGCAAGTATATAGTAGATAATGTTTAAGTCTCAAAAATCAGATAACATATCACAACTCCTCCTCCTCCTCATCATCATCATCAGCATGACCAGCATGTCCAGAAGGACCAGCTGCAGAGGTACCCTCGCAAGAAGGGTGAAGAGGAGCGCCAATGTAAAACTCACCAACATAATCTCGAGGAGCACGGTCAGAACGGTACCAATCATATGCGTTACCGGGCTGAAAGTAGGCATGAACAGCCTCATCCTCACAGCGGTAACCAAAGAAAGCTGGATCTCAAGGAATGGAACCGGCAGAATGTCCAGTCTGGGCGAATCGAAGATCAACTAAAGAATTTACAATCGCCTGATAACGGATGACGTCGTAGAACTCACATTCGTGAGCCATGTCCATCATCGAGACGTACAAATCTGAAAGGTGTTGGTGTATGCCCTCAAATGTCATATCATACTGTTGAGGAGGTGGAGGAGGTGGAGCAGTAGCAGGGGCAGTAGGAGGAGCAGCAGCAGTCATACTACGATGTGATAACTTGAGAAACTTGGGCTCAGGGTCTTGAGTACAAGTAGATAAATCAATGTCGAAATGCTGGAAGATGCGTTAGAGAATCATCATAAAAGAGAGATTTCTATCTCTTGTACGACAACGTCCCATCATTTGAATAATGGTCTTAGGGGAAGAAAATGGAATCCCCTTAAGAATGTGATACATAGCAGATAATTCAAGAGACATGACATCATCCTTCGAAGTAGATTTCGGAAGGAGAGTAGAGTAAATGATACGGTACAATTCATAATTAAACAAGTTCAAGTTGTTTGCCTTGAACTTTCCAGAGCGAACTCGATCAGGTGCACAGAGTTCCACTTTGAAACTAGTAAGTGTCGTGCCGTCGGGGAAATCAAATTCAGTGATATCAACAAGCGGTTCACCTTCGTTGGGAATACCAAGGATTTCCGCTAAGATAACATCATTGAAATTGATATCTAATCCTCCAACACGAGTGCTTACATCAAACGTGTTTAATATGATATTGTAGTAGAACAGTCTAATGGCATTAGTTGCTACGGGGAAACAGAGTTTAATAAAATATTGTAACCCTAATACCTCAAAGAAAGGTCGATGTTCTGGAAATATAGTCCACTTGATGGGTGCAGCCTGTGTATATGGATCTCATGAAAAAATCTTCATACCACAGTACAGGCTTGATCTAGGGTTTGAAAGTAAAACCCGTCGAACTGCGCCATCGCTAGATTGGACTGGAAAAAAGAGGGAATCCGTTGGTGGATTCGAAGATGAACCTTCCTCACTTGGGTTGGTTGTCTTCTTCCTCTTGAAGGGGTTAAATCCCTTAGGTGCCATTTGTGCAAAATAAGTAAATAGCACGAAATTGAAAGGTAGGGAAATACGAAGTTATACCTCCCAAAATTTGAATATGGTGTAGAGAACGACGAACTCCACGCGAATCCAAAGTTTGGATTGATTTCACCACTTGGATTGGAAGAGAAGGAGTGGTGAAGAACTAGGGTTAGGGGGCTCTCTCGTGCGGCTGCTCTTGCTGTTTGATGAAGTTTAGAAGCAATGAAGAAGAAAGGATCTCGGGTTCTGGTTATATAACCTGATACCTTCAACCGAACTCGGGCCGAATTCGCCTGGGGTTGGTTTGAAATACTTTCTTTTTCATTGGCTCATTTTAATATTTAATTCAAAGATTAGTAATTTTGACATTAAAATAATATAATTAATGTTATTTTATAAATTAAATTTCGTTACACAGCGACTGTTTTCAGATTAGCTGTAGGAGTACTGTCCCAGCTGGCGGAGGTTCACCGGGGAACTCTTAAGTGTCGCTTCACTTCAACCGTAGTTGTGGTGACAGACAGACTCTTTATTGGCTTGTCTCTAACACAGTTTTTGGATATTGAAATAAAATTATAAAATAAAATAATTAATATTATTGACGTCCAAAATTCCTAATTCTCGACGTAAATAATTGAAACGATCTTCTGCTAGAGGTTTTGTGAAAATGTCAGCTAATTGATTCTCAGTATCTATGTATACAAGGTCAATATCTCCATTTTGATGATGATCTCTAAGAAATGATGTTGAATCTCGATATATTTTGTACGAGAATGACATACAGGATTCTTAGTCAAATTAATAGTGCTCGTATTATCACAGAAAATGGGAATATGTGTATAAAATAAATCATAGTCTTCCAAGGTTTGTTTCATCCACAAAATCTGAGCACAACAACGTCCTGCGGCGATATACTCAGCCTCTGTTGTTGATAGGGCTACAGAATTTTGCTTTTTACTAAACCATGAGACTAAAGCCTTGCCTAAGAAATGACATGTATCACTGGTACTTTTTCTATCAACTTTGTATCCGACAAAATCTGCATCCGAATAACCAATAAGGTCAAAGGACTTAGTTTTGGGATACCATAAGCCAACAGAAGAAGTGCCCTTAAGGTATCGAACGATACGCTTAACTGCGCACAGATGTGATTCCTTTGGATTAGCTTAAAACTGTGCACACACGCAAACACTAAACATAATATCTGGACGACTAGCAGTTAAATAAAGTAAACTATCGATCATACCTCGATACTTACGTGTGTCGACCGACTTGCCTTATTCATCAATATCAAGCTTTGTTGAAGTTGCCATCGGAGTGCCAATAGGTTTGACATTGTCCAGATCAAACTTCTTTAGCAAATCTTTTGTGTACTTGGCTTGATTTATGAACGTCCCATTATCATTTTGTTTGATTTGTAGTCCGAAAAAGAATTTCAGCTCTCCCATCATGCTCATCTCAAACTCATTCTGCATACACTTAGAAAATTATTGACACATAGATTCATCAGTAGATCCAAATATGATATCATCAACATAGACTTGTATTAAAAGAAGCTTACCATTAAAGGACTTAATAAAAAGTGTAGTGTCAACTTTGCCTTTTGAAAAATCGTTGTCAAGTAGAAAACAGCTTAGACGATCATACCAAGCACGAGGGGCTTGTTTCAAACCGTATAAAGCTTTCTTCAACTTGAAAACATGATCAGGGTTTTTAAAATCTGTAAAACCTGGAGGTTGTGCTACAAAAACTTCTTCTTTTATAAAACTATTTAAAAATGTACTCTTGACATCCATTTGAAATAATTTAAATTATGAAAATATGCAAATGCACATAACATGCGAATGGATTATAATCTCGCAACTGGGGCATAAGTCTCATCGTAGTCGATACCTTCTTCCTGATTGTATCCTTGAGCTACGAGTCGAGCATTATTACGAGTCACTAAACCATTCTCATTTAGTTTATTTCGGAATACCCAACGGGTGCCAATGACCGGATGATCAATAGGCTTTGGAACAAGTTCCCAAACTTGATTCCGTTCAAATTAGTTTAATTCCTCTTGTATAGCATCTATCCAAAAACTATCACTACATGCTTCATCAATAGTTTTGGGTTCTAGCTGTGAAATGAATGCAACACTAGAAACAATATCTCTACTGGATGTACGAGTACTTACACCTTTGGTAATGTCACCAATTACCAAATTCTTTGGATGATCTGCCATAAATTTTAATCTTTTCGGCAGACTCTGAAGGTAGCTGGTTCCTGGATCTTCTCTAGGAGGATCAGCTAGTGCCGAGCTTGGTTGAGAATCAGTTGTTGTTGAGCTTGGTACAGTTGGATCTTCGTCATTGTCATCGATAGTCATTTGATTCAGTTCATCAAAAGTGACGTTGATTGACTCTTCGATGATCATGGTTCGTTTGTTGAAGACTCTGTATCCTTTGCTCTTGGCCGTATAACCTAAAAATATACCTTCATCGGCCTTTTCGTCAAACTTTCCTAAATTGTCTTTTGTATTAAGAATAAAGCACTTACAACCAAATATTCTAAAATATGAAACTGATGGAATTCTATCAAACCATAACTCAAATGGAGTCTTCTTCGATTTGGGTCGAATTAGAACTCTATTAAAAATAAGCTGTACTGACAGCTTCAGCCCAAAATATTTGGGTAGACTAAACTGGTTTAACATTACTCTGGCCATTTCGGAAAGAGTTTTGTTCTTACGTTCCACAACTCTATTTTGTTGTGGAGTCCTAGGGCAGGAGAACTCGTGTACAAAACTGTATGTGTCACAAAATTGCTCAAACTCTGCATTCTAGAATTCGCCTCCATGATCGCTTCTAATATGAGTGATCATGTAACCTTTTTCATTCTTTACATTCTTGCAAAAGGTGACAAATTTGGATAATATATCATTCTTGCGTGTCAAGAAGTATACACACGTGTATCTAGAGTAATCATCTACAATTATAAAAGCATAAAGCTTACCTCCGAGGCTAGCAACGCTGCTAGGACCAAATAAGACCATATGAAGCAATTATAGAGGTCTAGTAGTACATACTGCGTTTACTGACTTGAATGTGGATCTGGTAGCTTTGTTCTTTTCATATTGACTGCATACCGAATCCTTCTTGAATGTAATATCCGGTAAACAGCGTACTAGCTTCTTTGTGGATAATCTTGAGATTGTGTCCATATTTGCGTGACCAAGTCTCATATGCCACAGATGACTCTCATCACTTTTAGCCATTAAGCATCTACCTGAAATGTTAGTTTCTTCCAACAAATAGAAAACATATATGTTGTCTTCCCTGATACCTTCAAAGATAGTACTACCAGTTGAGCTATCAACTATAGTACATTTGTCTTTGCCAAAGTTGATACCATAACCATGATCAGCTAAATGACTTATGCTGAGTAGATTATGTTTCAACTCGGTAACCAGACAGACATCCTTAATTACAGGATAGGGAGACTTACCAACATCACCGATACCAATAATATACCCTTTCAAGTTATTACCGAAGGAAACCTAACCTTCCTTCTTCTTCTTCGACAGTGTTACAAATAGTGTAGCATCACCGGTCATATGCCGTGAACAACCGCTGTCGAAGATCCATTTGCTTTTAGCATGTGAAAGGTGTTCCACCTACAAAACAATTTGCAGATGAAACTTTTGGTACCTATTTCTTGTAGGGTCCTGAAATGTTAGCCTTTGGTATCCAAGCATAAATATTTAAATCAACAAGCTTTCTGATTCTACATGCAGGTGAAA
The DNA here is from genome assembly GCA_029216955.1 of Iris pallida. Taxonomy (NCBI): domain Eukaryota; kingdom Viridiplantae; phylum Streptophyta; class Magnoliopsida; order Asparagales; family Iridaceae; genus Iris; species Iris pallida. Next base: position 11,734,045 of record JANAVB010004398.1, read on the forward strand.
TATGTCCAATGAGGCCACAATAATGACATTGTTCATGTTGAGTGTTGAAAGCTGAGTGGTGTGCATGGTTGGTAGGTTTGGGTTTTCTAGTATAGAAGAAAGTATACCTATAATCCTGTTTGGGCTTAACCTTTTGGGTTAAAGGTTTGATAGGGTTAGGTCTGACAGTGTTTGGCTTGGAAATGTTTCGATTTTTCGGTAAGTGACCCGTGTTAGGGAAGGAAGCATAAGTTTCAGGCTATTTTCCTAACCTAATTTCCAATCTTTTGGAAGTGTCATACAACTTAGTATAATCAGAAGTGAGTGTTTCCATTCTGATTTGTGCACTTTGAAGACTTTTCTTCTCTTTAGAAAGTTCTTCTTTGAGTTGGTCAATAACTTTGTCTTTCTCTTCAGATGACTTGGTAGTCTCGTGTAATAAGAGCTTGATAGAGGAAAGCTCACCAGACTCACTAACATTATTTCTAACCTCAGCTAGTAGGTCGATAAGTCTTCCTATTTCTCCTTTGTACTCTTTGAGTACCTTCTTAGAGGTCTGATATTTGCTATGCAGTTTCCTGTAATCACTTATCAGTTCACTGAAGGCATCTCCTAGTTGCTCAAAGGTGAAGTCATTATATGTATCAACTACAGGTTCAGTAGGTACCTGATCGGATGCCATAAAGCATACGTTTGCAGCATCTTCTGATTGTTCGTCTTCTGAGTCGCTGGCTTCACTTTCATGCCATATGCTGGTGTTGTCATATCTCCGAGATGTTGATTTCTTCAGGTTCCCTTTTCATACCTGTTGCTCTTCTTGCTTGATGAGTTTATAGGACAATCCTTCTTCATGTGTCCCTTCTTCTTACAGCCATAGCAGACAGCATCATCTTGATACCAGCTGTTACTGCTGTTGTTTTCTTTGGCTCTCTTCTCATATCTTATGAATCTTTTGAATTTCCTTGCTAGGATTGCTTGATCTTCAGCATCATATTCATTGCTATCTGAATCACCTTCAGCAGCTTTTCTATGCTGAGCCTTGAAAGCGATCGTCTTCTCCTTTGGTACAGGCTCTTCAAAATTTTGTAGCTCCAGTTCATGAGTGAGTAGCTTACCCATGAGTACTTCAAGGGTCATGGTTGTGAGGTCGTTCCCTTCAATGATTGCAGTAGCCTTTGGAATCCAGTTCTTGGTAAGTGCTCGCAGGAGTTTGCGAACCTTTTCATGGTTACTGTATTCTTTGCCTAGGGAGGACAAAGGATTTACAATATCTAGGAATCTTTTGAACATTTAAGTAACTGTTTCGTTGGGCTTCATCTTGAACACCTCATACTCTTGAGTAAGTCTGCTGACCTTTGATTCTTTGACTTGAGTCGTGCCTTCGTGTGTGACTTCAAGTAGCTTCCACACTTCATTAGCCGTTGTGCAGATAGATACCCTGTTAAATTCAGTTCTGTCTAAAGCACAAAATAGAGCGTTAATATCACGTGCGTCAAGACTGGCCTTTTTCTTTTCTTCCTCTGTATATCTGTTATGGGGTTTTTCAACTAAAACTCTATCAACATTTATACGAGGTGGCTTTTGATAGCCATCAATAACAATAGACCATAAATCAAAGTCAAGTGATTTCAAGATGAAACTCATCCGTGTTTTCCAATAGGTATAATTCGTACCACCAAACAGTGGAGGTCTATTTGTGGCCTGGCCTTCACTTGTGAATTTTACAGTTACCATGTGTTGTGCTGTGATCTATATAATAATTAATTAAATGAATAAATAATTGTAATGTTACCTTGCTTTACCTGTAAACCTCGCTCTGATACCAATTGTAGGAACGAAATCGTAAAGCACAATACTCTAGAGGGGGGGTGAATAGAGTTGGCAGCGGAAATATGCTAATTAAAATTGTTATCAACAAGATCACAAAATAATAATCACAACTAAATAATGTAAAGGCAGAGATAAGAGAGCAAACGCAAAGACAGCGATGTATACTGGTTTCTCTCTGTTGAGGACTAATCCAGTCGGTAGAACTCTTGCTACCAGTTGAATCCACTATTGGCAAAACCGCAAGTTTTCTTACGAAGTCCTTGCAACTTCTACAATGCGAGCTTTGATACGAAGAACTCATCCAACTTCAATTGTGAAGTGGTATTCTTCAATCAAGCCTTCTGATTACAATCTCTCAGAAACTTCTAGACCACACCGCACTGGCAAATCGACTAGAGGATTGTAATTGGCTTGGGATCTGAAATTTAAAGCTCAAGAAAACTCTTTGGAAGACTAAAAGCTTTAGATAGAGAGAAGATTGAAAGTGAATGAGTGAGTTGAAATGATCAAAATCCTTCTCCATTTATAGGAATTCCAAAGACAAAATTCTGGCAAAATTCGGGCAAAATTCGGGCAGAACTCGATGAGGAAATCTCGGTCAAATTCGCAACTACAGGAGGACCAAGCTCGAGAGAATTCAAAAATCAAAACGGCCACTAACCGAACTCTGGCTGAGTTCTGTCAGGGTTAGGTTAGGTTTTTAAAATTAGTTTTTGGGGATTTTTGAAAACCTTTTTGAAGCTTTTGTTAATAAGAATATTTTTCAAAACTAAGGACATTTTTTAAAAACATTTTGAAATCATTTTGGAATAGCCTATTTGCCAGTACGACTCGGTGTACAACGTATTCCTAGACTCAATAAAGTAAAAAAATATTGCTAAAAGAAATGCAGACTCGAACAGGCAAACATTGCTTCGGTCTTGAAATGTGTAGATAGCTGTTCTTGATCATGTCCAAGAGTCCGATACATCCTGACTAGCTTCATATATCGAGACAGAGTTTGATCGATTATTAAAATCAGTTTGACCATATAACCAATGGGCCAACACAATTTTTTCTTTTTCTCTGGTATTATATTTTTGAATTGATCCAAACCAAAATGTTATATCGGCAAGGTTTGTCAATTATCAAAATGGGAGAGATTGTTGGCCCATTGGTCATGGTCAAACCTGATTTTAATAATTGATCAAACTCTGTCTCGATATAAATGCAAGTCAATTCAGATGTTTACCTACGACGTTTTGGATACCGACCAAAGATGGATATCTACTCTGTTCAAGACTGAAGCTGTTTGCCACTCATAATGTATTTCCTTCAAAGCAATGTACTTTTTCATTTTATTGAGTCTAGGAATACATTGTACACCAAGTCGTACTGGCAAATATGCTATCCTAAAATCGTTTTTGAAAACCTGACTATCTTTTCAAAATGACCTATGTTTTTGAAAAACATCTATTTTACAAAAGCTTCTGAAGGACTTTTTAAAAAGCCAAAATTAATTTTACAAAAATCAACTGGCAGAACCCTAGCAGAACTCGGCCAGTGTTCGGCCACAGTTCGGCCAAGTTGAACGTTATGTGAACGTTTGATTTGAACTTTGTCTTCCTTCAGTTGCGGTTTGTTACAAAGAGTTCTGACAGAGTTCTGCCCGAATTCTGTCAGAGTTCTGTCTTTGGAAAAATTATAAATAGAGAAGGATTTCGATCATTTCAACACACCAGTTCACTTTCAATCTCTTGTCTTCTAAAGCTTACATTTCTTCCAAAGAGTTCTAAAAAAACTTCCATTTTCAAATCCCAAGCCAGTTACAATCCTCTAGTCAATTTGCCAGTACGGTGTGGTCTAGAAGTTTCAGAGCGATTGTAATCAGAGGCTTGATTGATGAAACAACTCTTCACAATTGAAGTTGGTCGAGTTCTTCGTATCAAAGCTCGCGTCTGTAGAAGTTGCAAGGACTTCGTATGAAAACTTGCAAAATTTTCCAATAGTGGATTCAACTTGAAGCTAGAGTTGTTCCGACTGGACTAGTCCTCACAAGAGGGAAACCAGTATAAATCTCGGTGTTTACGTGTGCCTTCTGATTAATTTTTATTTTATCATTCATTTTATGATTATTATTATATCTGTGATCTAACTACTAATGAGATTTTTAACTAGCAATATTTCGCTGCCTACTCTGTTTACCACCACTCTAGAGTATTCTGCTTTACGATTTTGTTCCTACAAATGATACTCCTTTTGTAGTGAAGGAGGGTTGTTGCTGCGAACAAGACTAGCGTGGGCGGAGACGTTCTGTTGGGGTGGAGGAACAGCCCCAGCAGCCTTGAACAGCCATGATACTGGAAAGCATATCAGTGATCTTGGCGAATGCTATTTCGAGACCCTCTAGCCATCTGCTAGTCTGATCACTGGCTTCTTCAGGTCTTTCTCTGTCTGCCATTTATGTAGATAGCATGCGAGGATGAACAGAGGAAGCAGTACAAATGGTGCTGATACTGTATGTCTCCGAGTGGGTAAGTCCTACATCTTCAGGTAGAGGAGGTAGATAGTCGCCATCGGATTCAGAGGGATCATCGTCCTCTGGAAGGCTACCCCCAGTGTGAGGGTCATCTGCTTCAGATTCTGAGGGAATGCTACCTCCGGCTTGGGAATCTTCGTCGTCCATACAGAATCTCGCCTTTGATCGAGTGCCCATATAGACTCTTTCGGATGTGACAGCCTGTTGGCCGTCTGTTGGTAGACTTCTCCTTCTTCTTCTCGCGGAGCTAAGAGAGAAAGTTGGGTTCGTAGTCCACCGTCTTTGATTATGGCTGCCGTAAGGGGGACCCCACGAAGCCATGTTGGATGAAACATATAGTGGCTTCTCGTCGTCAGTGAAGTGCAACCATCAAAACACGGACTTTCTCTAAGGTGCTTTTGTTGTTTTGGAGCAACAACAGTTGATAACAATACTAGTGCACGAAAGTGCATTATGAATTTTTATGTTCTCCCTCGCTTTACGCTTATGATTTATCATGTTGCGCAAGTCAGTGGAAGGGAGTTTTGCCTTACAACCCATATTGCATGCATCGTCGGGCTTTGCATGCGGGTTCGTAAGGAGAATAGTGTCACGACCCGCACCCTAGAGTAAGGGCACGAAAAGTGGGTACGTCCAGCCTACGCCGCAGTGTCCGCAGTAGAACGCTGTCCTAGGTCACAACATCTAACAATATAATACTAAACAGTTTATACTCCCCGAATGGGGGTGACATAGCAGAAAGTAAACTCAATCACAACTAAGGCAGGAAGATAGGATAGAAGATAGATAGATAAAATACTGCTGAAATGAAAGGAAATCCACAAGTACAAACAGAGAGTCTAAGTGTCTAAGATAAATACATATCCCAAGTATCAAATATATACAATCATCCAGAGAGTAATATAAATGAAAACATCCTAGTCTAGAGGTGTGTCATCCACTGCTAGTGGGACCTACTGCTGGTCCAGGTCCAAGCACTCATCTAAGGTAGCACCGTAATAAGTATCCACACAGGCCTCCTCCTCATCCTCTGTAATATTTTCAACAGGTCCAGTCAGGACAGGAGCGAGCATAATACATCCCAACAGTTCATAGCAGGTTAGAAAATATAATCATGTAGTAAAGTAAGATACAGGGACTGAAAGAAAGTACATGATGTAAACAGAGAAAACTGTAATGGAAATATATACTGTAAATAGAGAACTATCAGTGGCTAGTGAGTCAGAGTACAATATAAACATGTAAATGGCATAGGAGATTCTGATGAGACATTACGGAGGTGATCAGGTGACATACTACTTGGATATTATTCACATGTCTACTTCTACTCTCCCCGTACCCCCAATCAATACACAAGGATCCAGCCAGGTTATGTTATGATTCCATGCAAAGGCCCACAACGGGTGATACATGGAAGGCCCAAAATAGGTAATTCTAGGAATGCCCATAAATAGGGTGATTCAAGGAAGACTTTGTGATCATGAGAGTACATGTCACAAGTGATCAATGAACCGTGAAGCATAGTGATACACCATGTAAGTGAAACGCACAGAACATGTAGTATACGATGCTCCCTGAGGGGATAATATCTCAAGAAGGGATCCATATAGTACTAATCCGTGTGACCAACGTGATAGTATCCAATAAAGTAATTTAAAGCAGGAAAATAATTCTAAACAGGATATGAAATGATCAAAGAATGTACTCGCCTGGTATCTGAGTGTCCAAGATGAAAGTACTGTCCGAGGAGTGGTGTCTGGCTCCTATTTAGAACAGCACAAGTCATAACATGTCCAGAATGGTAATAAGATGCACTACAATGCATTCTAAATGAATGTAGGTCAATCTAGGCCAAAGTCAACTCTTGGTCAACTCTGGTCAACCCTAGAAGTCAAACTAGGTCAACTATGGTCAAACGAGCCAAACTAGGTCTAAACAAGTCTATACTAGTCTAATCAAGGCTAAACTTGCCTATGCTAGTATACCAAGTCCATACACAACCTATACAACACAAGTCAAAACCAACATCATACAACCTATATTGCATCTAGGCCTACACATGGAAATCACATAACACATACATATATACATATAGGCTACCTATATGTATACCACACACACATATATATATATATATATATATATATATATATATATATATATATATATATATATATATATATCATCATACAACCTATATTGCATCTAGGCCTACACATGGAAATCACATAACACATACATATATACATATAGGCTACCTATATGTATACCACACACACATATATACATATATATTTTATATATATATATATATATATATATATATATATATATAATACATATATACTAGCACACACACACATGTTATGATATATATGATACGTACATATTTACATAATATACTTTATATATTAGATACACATACATATTATATACATTACATTATATATATATATACATGCATAAATATACATTAGGTATATAGAATGTGAAGAGGGATATAGAAGAGGAGTGATGTGTTAGTGTAGAGGCAAGCAATGTGAGTGAGTGAGGGTGTCAACATGTGTGTATGAGTGTGCAATGTGTGTGAGAGAATGTGAGGGATCTTAGAATCAAATGTGTGTGTGTGTGTATACATGAGTGAACTGTGAGTGAGAGAGAGACTTAGCTATAGGGGTGTGTGTGTGTGTGTGTATGAGTGTATCAATGAAGGGTTCAGTTTTCAGGAAATATAGAAGGGAACCCAATTCAGTTCCTGGATTTGACAGAACCCCAAATGACAGTTACTTATGACTAAACTTAGACTTTAACATTTTCCAGGTTTTGAAAACAGTCCAAACATTCCACTCCATTTCAGTTTTTTCCAGTTTCAGTCCCAACCATTTGACAGTTTTCATATACACCAAATTCGAATCAAAACACCACCAATATCACCCAAATTTGGCATATAGTTAGATTACTTATAGGAGAACAATATTAGGATATAAAACTTATAATTAACAGTATTTAAACCAACTAAAATGGGTGCCAAAATCCAGATTGAAAACTGGAAAAATACTGAGAATATAACATGTATCGGATTTTTAGGGAATTTGGAAATTGATGAATAAAAACATATTAGAATGTACAATAAATGGTTGGTAATATAAATATAACTTGTGCACGTGTCTTAGGGCCCAATACGTGTCCACCACAACTGGATACGGCGTGTCTATATAATTGGAAACAAAACAAGCAAACTGACACTGCACAGTAGTGTAGTCTCATGCACAAGTGCACGCGTGTCGTGCACTCGACACAGACCAAACCAAGATATGTGCCCACAAACCTGGGTTCGCCACACATAGGGCTACCTACGTGTCACCCTGTTTTGTACCCACGTATCGTCGTGTCCAACTTAACTAGCCGTATCAGTGCTCAAAAATAGACTGTACGCGTGTAGTGCAAAGTCGATGGACGAGCTCGCCGTGTCCATAGAGAAATCCACGTGGTGTCAGTCAATGCCCCTAGCCACGTGTCAAGTGGTTCGTGTCGAGTCGCCGTGTCCACAGAGAAATCCACCCCGAGTGGCAGGACAGCGTGCATAGTGCCTGTACCGCGTGTCCGCGTGTCCAAATCGACACAACATGACACTAAAAACACCTCAGTCCATCAGAAACATGTAAGCCACACTAAAACACAATTTCCTATTCAGAAACTTTCTAAATTAAATAGAAATGCCCTTTGGGGCATTTTATCAAGCACCTTAACTAGTGGGCTGATACGTGTCCATTTAGGACACGAAATGGACACAAAATCCTACAGAAATCTAGGTTTAGCTAGGGGACACTTAGATTTAGGTCAATATGCAATAATAACATCATCTAACATTGAGTTTTAGGGATTTACCTATAGGTGTCACAACTCCTCAAAAAGCTCCAAAGAGGGGGTGTCTCCTTGCTCCCCAAACTTCACCAATTTGCTATGAAACTGAGAATAAAATATACCAACAACAAGAAAACCTAAATTAAAACCTAGTGTAATTTGTTTGAGGGAAAAAGGAATTAATTTGGATTTTTATGAATTAATGAAGTTGGTACATACCTCTCTTTCCAAATGAAACTTTTCTAAAGAGGCTAGCCCTAATGGAAGAGAGTATTTATAGGGTTGGATTCCCAATGCTAGAGTGGTGTGGCCGACCATAGAGTGAATTAGGGTTAGGGTTAGCTAGTGGGTTGGGCTTTGGGCCCCTATGTGCCAAGTTGCTAATTAATGGTTCAACCATAAGTCATGGCTTATGACTTAACTATTCCAACTTAAATTCTAATGGCCTATTAGGAATCAACTTAATGTTAGGTTAGGGTCACATGACCTAATCAAGTCCAAACACAACTAGGGTTATCTTCTAGGTTAGTCTACCAGGGTCAATGCTAGTCAAAGTCAACCTAGTCAACCATCATTCAAATAATTCCAAAATAAATCCTAAAAATTCCCATAAGTTCAAATAAATTATAATAAAATCAAATAACCTCAAAATGACAAAAATACCCTCAAACTAGAAATGTGGTGGTGATAAGTAGGCGCATCCAGATTTAGTTCATGTGCAGGGGCAACCCCCACACCTAAGTTCTGTGATGTCCTTGAGATAGCCCCGTGCTATACGCGTTGGGGCCTATCTTTTTGTTGTAGGCACATAGGCCTTGGAGACTGGACTTGGGCGCATGCTCCTTGACCGCATGTCTGAGCTTCCTTGATGTGGGTGCATAGTATGGATCCAGAGAGCCTGGGTGCATAGCTTTGGGCGCATGTCTTTGGATGCCCAGCCTGTTGAAGACAGAAGTGTTCTGGTTGGGGCTATGCGCCCAAACACTCCTTTGGGCGCATGGCCTTGGGCACATGCCTGGTAGAGCAGCGCTGTTTTTTTCTAGTTTGGCCTCCTTCGTTTGTGAGCCTCGTCGAGTCCGGCCATAGTATTGCACAACCTGATTCTTGGCATCGTAGTATTTTTCTTTGCCAAGTCTCGGGTGTTGAACCCACTGTTGTTGGTTGTGCAGGGAAGAAGTCATTGGGCTAGTAGAGCCCGAAACGGTGTGAGCCTTCTCCATTTGGGGAACTTCTGTGGCAGAGTCCTCCAGCTGTGTATCTGCTATGACACTAGCAGGATATGCACAGCGAGCCTTCGGAAGCCAAGTCTTACCAGACTTGCTTGGCTTTGCTGATTTTGAGGGAGTAGAGCCATCCCTCGAGAGCATCTCTTCGAACGCCTGCTGATCGAACTTTACGATCAGCATCTTCTGAGTACTCCCTACTTTGTCGGTATCGGATTACGTCACCACCTTTTCGTCAGAGGAAAAAGTAGTCCCCAGCAGAATCGCCATTTTTGTGGACACACACAAAAAAAGAAGAAGAAAATACTATATTTTCTTTTATTGGCGCAAGGCACCACAAATCGAGTACGCCTGAGAGATCCTGCGCTGAGGATCCCCGAGTACAAAAAAGAATTCTGAAGAATGGGACAATGGAGATCGAGCGACTGTTGCTTCTTTACTCCGTTGACACTCTGATTACAAAAGTGGAAGAAAATCTAAGAAAATTGCTAACTCTCGGCTCACTGGCAAGAAGTGCAGCAATTTGGCTCTTGAAAATGCTCTCCGTTCTTTTGTTTTGAAGAGGGATGAATCCCCCCTTTTATAGTCGTTCTCGAGTTGGAATGATGTTACGTGTCTATATACAGAGACACGCTGGTTCTTATGTGGGCGCATAGTCCTGCCTTGAGCGAATAAGGTGTAGGCGCATGCAGGCTACAAGATCGTGGGTTGGTCGTGGTGTTGACGTGGCCGCATGCTTTGGTACACAACTACTCGTGCGGACTGACGTGGCCATGCGCTTCGGTGCACATTTTTATCATGGTTTTGACTGAGTCAGGCTTGGGCGCATAGCCATGTCTCAGGCTATGCGCCCTCCTTTCGGGGGAGCTAGTCATGGGCGCATGGAGTCGCACTTGAACAGGGCGCATGGGGCTTCATTCAGTGGGCGCATAGAGTTACACTGACTGGGCGCATAGAGCTTCACTTGTCTTGGGCGCATGGAGCTATATTTGCTGAAAACTTTTCATGCTTCTATACGGCGTAGCACAATTGGGTCTCAGGCTTATCCAGGGGCAGGACAAAGATTTCCCCCGTGCACCCGACGTTGTAGTACATCCAAGCACGTGCCCCGTCAATCAAGCTGCCTATCGACTCCAAATACGGGCTAGCATTTTCCAGAAGGAGCTGGCCATAGCCGAACTGTCGCACGAAATGGCTCGGCAAATACGGCTCCAGATAGGCATGATTCCTGTTTCGGAGCACCAGATGCGATGGTCTAATAGACTGAAGCCAGTAAAACGCCCCAACAGTCAAATTAGTAGCATGAACTCCTTTATCCACTAAGATATCTCCCGTAGTACCGCTGCCGGATGGAGGGGATACTCAAAAGAACTCGTAGTTCTATAAAAAGCCTGAAGCCTTTCTACAAGCAGGTACACCGGTGACGGCCCAATCTGTATCATGAAGTCTACGAAGAAAGGCATCCTCTGCCATAGAGTCCGCCACCGACCCATCATTCATTAGGGAAGGACAATACAGTAGCAGCCACCCCATCAGAAAATGATACGGAAGCTCGGTCCGGGCAAAGTGGGGCCTGCCATCGGGAGTCACCGCATCCCTGACAAATTCCTGCAGACCTCGTCCAGTGGCACAGACCATCGCGGGAAGCAATACAAGACGGTGTCCAAAGCTAGCCTTATAGCTGGAAGTATCATCCCCCGACTGATTCTCTCAATAGTCCCTGAACCGCCAGGGACTACGCATTTATGAAGCCATATCATCAGGAAAGCGGCAAGCACCGCCTTTTCTGACATCTTAAATTTGGCTTGTCTGAAGAAATGATAAATCAGGGAATTCCCCTCAGGATCGTCCCTATCTTCGGTATCCTCAACTCTGTGACTTGTCATCAGCCGATCTATCTCAGAGATTGTCAAAGGCTTAGGCAATGAGAAGGAGACTAGGTCATTCTCCCCTCCACTGGTAAAAATATAGTTGGTCCAAGACTTCGTATGCGGATTTGACCCCTCGATCTTACCCTTTTTCGTTGTCTGGTGACAGATAAAAAAATGACAAAGTAACTCTTTGTACACATTTATCATATCAGAGCTCTTCTTCTCCAAATCTGAGATCTTTGCATCGCTGGAGACATTCTGCATACGGCTCCGTACCCCAGAAAAGTTTGGATATCGCCTGCATCTCATGAAGAGCCAAGCCCATCTCCCCGTTCGGAGTAAAGAAGGTGCACGTATGATGGTTGTACAACTCTGCCAAGGAGATGAACATCGGGCAATTAACCTTGATGTCATACTGAGTGGCCCTGACGGCATAGAAAAGACCGGCAGCTTTTAGGGTGGCTTTATAAGTCGAGAGCACCCATCTAGTAAGGTCACTCCAGAACGAAATGGGATATCTCTAGCCTTCCAGCCGCATTTTTCCTTTCGGATATGACTCCCACTTCAATAGCATCAAGTTGGAGAGAGTCTCAGCAACATAGGAATGAAGATCAGTCGGGACATCGTTCAGTACAACACCCGGTTGTAGCCCCCTCATGGAGTAAGATGTGGAACCCTTGACATACTTGAATGTGTCCTTCTTCCGGTCACCAGAGTTGAACTGGATCCTACCAGAAACAACCCCAGGCAATTCAGGAGTCAGGTCCCATTTCATTTGTCTCTACACAGCTAAATCAGCAAACGCCGACAGAGGGTATTGGCAGTTCATTAATGGTAGCCCTATTCTTTGGTCATTCAACGTAGTTACCAAAGACTCTTCCGGACATATAGTCGCGTCATCCTCAAATCCTACATTGTCACCAAATAGGAAGTACGACTTCTTCCAACAGTGCGACCCTCCGAGCTTCTCGTCATTCATCATCTGCTTTAGAAAGGTTTTCTCTTGTTCAAATATGGTGATCGCCCGCTCTGTAGGTTGATCATGACTGATCTTTGCTTGAACATCGTTGACCATGTTGGTTATAAGGCTCGTATCGAGAATGTGGCAAGCAGAGCCGAAAGAAATTCCGCCAACACTGGGACAAACATGTTTACTACATGGGCAGAAAGAAAGTTAGGCTTAGAAAACCGCAGGAAAAACTATGTTCTGAAGGGCTTTTATGCGCCCAAAAGGCTATGCGCCCAAAGGGATATGTGCCGAAAACAAGACATGTGGGTGCATAACACATGGACAGTATATGGGCACATAACATGCCACAGCTTAAAAGGGCACATATCATGACAACACGTGGGCGTATAGCACACCACAGTGTTGGCGCATGACTTCTGTGTGCGCATAGTAATGCTCACAGAAGCATATTGCCTTCGGTACATGCGCCCAGGCAGAAGAGAAGTCCGAGCGTTGCAAATTAACGCTCGAGACTTTATTTTTTGAAGCATGCCTCGAGTCCCGGACTGCCGAGGATGCTGCCGCAGAAGGGGAGTCACTCGGCGTAGCCCCTTGTCCTTCGCGGATCCCTTGGCGACCTTGGGAGACATGGTTCTCAATGAAACAAGACGAGTTTTCTAAAAAATTCAAAAAAGAAAGGAATAATGAACTTTCTCTCTCCTCCAGGATCTATTTATAGGCACGAGCCACTTCTTATACGCCCACCTATTGTATGCGCCCATTATGTTGTATGTGCCCACTACAGCCTATGCGCCCACGTAAAGGATCAGCTCTCTGCATACCATACGACTGTCATTTGCTGACATGGATGACGTATGAAGGATGGACCACTTCAAATTCCGTTCTGATGAATCTGTCAGTTCGAATGTCGAAGAAAATCTCAACAGTCGTATCTTCCTGACAGGCTAGCCAAATACTATACGCCCAAGGGGAGAGCCGTGCTATGCGCCCATTGCCTCACGAGAAGACGTTTCATGCTTCTTTCAAAGTATTTCGAACTTGTTCAAGTATCAAAAACTTTGGAGGAGGTCTTGTAGAAGTATGAAAAATTTTCAGCAAATGAAGCCCCATGCGCCCAAGTCAGTGTAGCTCCATGCGCCCAAGACAGTGTAACTCCATGTACCCAGTCAGTGAATCTCCATACGCCCAAGTCAGTGAAGCTCTATGCTTCCAGTCAGTGAAGCTTCGTGCGCCCAAGACTAGCTCCCCCGAAAGAAGGGAGTATAGCCTGAGACATGGATATGCGCCCAAGCCTGACTCAGTCAAAGTCATGATCAAAACGTTCACCAAAGCACACGGCCACGTCAGTCTCTACGAGCAGTCGTACACCAAAGCATGTGGCCACGTCAATACGATGACTAACCCACGATCTCGCAGCCTGTATGCGCCTACATCCTATGCGCCCAAAGCAGGACTATGCGCCTACATAAAAACTAGCATGTTTCTTCATGTGGGCGCATAACATCATTCCAGCTCAAGAATGACTATAAAAGGGGGCCCTCATCCCTCTTCAAAACACAGAACGGAGAGCATTTTCAAGAGCCAAATTGGTGCACTTCTTGCCAGTGAGCCGAGAGTTAGCAATTTTCTTAGGTTTTCTCCCACTTTTGTAATCAGAGTGTCAACAGAGTAAAGGAGCAACTACCGCTCGATCTTCATCGTCCCATTCCCTAAAATTCTTTTTTGTACTCGGGGATCCTCAGCGCTGGATCTCTCAGGCTTACTCGATTTGTGGTGCTTTGCGCTAATAAAAGAAAAGACAGTATTTTCTTCTTCTTTTTTGTGTATGTCCACACACAAGCCTCGCATTGTGGGAATGTGTTGTACAGGTGTTTGACTTGAACAACCAAGTTCTTTGGGTACCGAGACTTATGCCATAAGATATGCGATAAAACCCGTGGGGCGAGCAAAGGCTGTACCAAGACTTAGATGATGGGACCGTGCATGCTTTATCAAGCACGGGCGACGCCAATGACTTAGGCTAATTCATAGCTTTGAGGCGAAGACCAACTTTCCTTCTTCCAAGCTACGGAACGAAGGACCGAGTGTCATTTTGAAAGCACGCCGTGCAACACTTCTAAGCCGACCGTGGGACCTTTTTCATGTTCTAACTCAATCCTACCCAACTTAGGATTATTCCCTTAGCTTTGTGGATTCATCTCTTTTATTTAAGCCTACTTATGCAGTTGAAAACTTTATTTTATTAATGTGAAGGCCAAGCCGAGGCAAGTTCACCGAAGCCATCCACCTGAGCGAGGAGTCGCCTCGATCGAGTGGGTCTTTGAGCAAGCCGTTGCATGACTAAGTCCGAACGCCATTGGCATTTCGATTCCTCCGATTGAGCTGAGAAGGATGGGCATTATATAGATAGGGCCAGTGAACTTGAGATCAGAATTGGGTACAGGCGCAGAGCCTGCTACCCTTATACTTTTGCTTAAGTTTGATTTGTTGGCTGTGTGATTTGTTGGTTGCTTATGCGAAATTCTAATGATTGCAGGCTTGGAGATGTGGGACAGAGATGGGCACGATCACTATGCTTATGTTTATATTATATCTTACTGTATCTATTGCCGGGACACGGTATTAGACACCTTTATGATTCAGTTGCTTTTGATAACATGTTTTACTGCTTATATTGCCATGAAACTGATCCTAAGGCAATAATAGAAAGATCACCAAATAAAGATGTATGCTTCACTAAAATTACTTAGTGTTGGTTTATGGCGAGTGGTCTTGATCAATACAGCAAGGACGAAAGTACTAATCCTCCACTAATTGCTCGCAGGTTCAGGATATGTTCGATTCGTGGCGGGGCTTGGATTGGACGTACGGAGGCATAGAGTTCTTAGCATTTCAAAGTGAGCTACCGCATTGGCGTTCGGACTTACAACATGGATATGTTCGGTCGAAGACTACTTGTTGGCTATAAAGAGGCATATTGTATGGAACAATGTAATCCTTTGTGAGCTAGAGAGATTATGAGTGTTGTATCCTATTGGCATTTTTAGTTGGGCTATTCAAAGCCCTTATAATCTTCAGTTCATTCATTAATAAAAAAAGATTCTTATTTTATATTATGTTTTCCTTCAGCTGCTTATGCTATCAATTTGAGATAAACTTATGTAAACCTGTTATCTTACCTTGCACCAGCGCAACTCCAGGCTCGTGCGGCAACATACCCCAGCAAGGATGATTGACTCGGGTGATTTTTGGACTAGGGCGTGACAATAACAGTTGCCAACTGGACAGGTTATGGATACATCTTGGACATGATCATTGGAGGGAGGGGACAACTATTAGCGTAGGGGCTACATTTACTTTTATACACATTTATGTGCCGATAGTGACTCAGATGAGCGCTACTTACTGTCCCTGGCCATTAGTGACTCAGATGAGCGCTACTTACTGCCACTCTTTATTTTTCTCTGCTGATCATAAAGCTACTGCGTGGAACGTTCACCTCAAAGTGCATCTCACATAGACGGTTAGGATTCCCAGTTGTTTTGTATTTGCATAATCATTTATTATTGGCATATTTTTTTGTATCTTGTTATGTCCCTCTGAGGACCTGGTAATCTCTCCAAGTAGTTACTGGCTTTATGCTTAGATTCGTTGGTATATTTCTGTAGGATTCAGGTATAGGTTGTGATTTTATTTCATCATTTATTTCGTGCTTCGTTTCCTTATCATGATATATTATGCTTGTTAGCCTAGTATTTGTAGACTTATGTTATTCTTTCGAGTCTATTCGTATAAGTGTAGCATGGGGTGCACACCAAGGTATACGTTGCCCATGCTTGTATTATGTATTCTTATGGATTGAGACGTAGAAATATTATTGAGCTATATAGACAGTTTATCATTACTATACAGCTTATATGTATTCGAACTGGGTTGGAGTCCATTTGATACGTAGTTGGCATGTTTACATATTCCTAGTCCTACGTAATTGGACTGGGGCGATACATATTTTTATGGTAGCCCATGTAAGTCTAGAGCATATCGTCTCAGTTACGTTATTGTACCGAACGAGCCTGCAATAGGATAGTGCATTAGAATCTCAATCCACAATTGCTTTGAAAATTCTTTTGATTTTTTCTATCGCCCTTGGAACTCTAAATCTTTTTGAAGTCGATCATCTTTCTTGAACTCCTTACCCTGAAATCTCGTCTTCCCTTGTTTCGGAAAGACCTCGTGCTTTACAAATCATTTTGAATTGTATTTTACCATAGGATAGAACGTAGTATTTTAAAAAGGGATTAGCTATCTAAGGTAAGGAATTGTTGGGTAGACTCCTCTAGATAGACGGAGTAGATCGAAGTAGTAATATAGAATTTTTATCAACTTAACCCTAACAAGAGACTCTAGGATCAATGGACTGCAACCATTTCACCATTTACCTATGTTGGATGGAGATGGCTTAGGATACCTATGTTAGGTAGAGCTGAGTTATGGGTATAACGAAGTTTAATTAGGGATTAGTAAGGAAGGTACCATAAATTCCTCGATAATAATGATGGATGGGATTTGAGTGAACATATAGAAAAAATTCTTGAGTATTTACGATCCCTAATTAGAATGTGATCATCCACATGGAAGACTATGGTTGGAAGAACTCAGGGCCTCGTTATGAATAAGATGATTCCATAAGCACTGTACTCTAGATAGATATAAATCCTTATAGAAAATTTATGGTTGCAATAAGATCGAGAAATATTTACCTGAGGATTTAGAAATCATGATTTGTGTATACGCTAGGAAATGAAGTCACCATGATAATGGCCTAAAGGATCTTCACTAGGGAGATCTCTATCTAATAATAATAATAAAATGTTGTGTGATGACTTGGTGTACCATAGTGCTGAACTAGAGATATCGGATGTAGAGTAGATAGAATGTGTTAGATTAGACAAGCATCTATATATAGTGGGAATAGCCTTGGAATAACCTATTAACAACCATGACTAGGAGATTAACCAATAGAAAAGTGGTTTGCCAAGGTATTATATAAGCACCGCTTAGCATTGACCTCCACCTTTGCCTAGCAAATTAGGGTAGAATGGTTAGACGTACTTGTAAGCATTGTATTGTTTTTCATAGCTAGAAATGGTAGATTGTTAATCATGCTATTAAGAAAATAGATACATAATTTATAGGAGTATGGTATAGAGTTTAAGGATGGATTAAGGATTTGCTATGATATTTCTATCTTCAGTGAATAGACCTAATTAAAGACATGGGTGTAGAATTAGAAATCTTTTCTTATATAGATTAGTAATCTATAGATATGTTAGATACTTCAGCGATACCAGTTAGTTAGGAATACCAAAGGATTTGTGGTATGATTAGCTATTCGCATTCCTAGAACTCAAAGGTTGTCTTAAGAACCCTTAATAGATAGCCTATACTCCAATATGAGTAGAAGTTCGCCATCTTCATACTGTTTGAGCATCCGAAGCCCAAGAATGTTCCTGTATCCCAAAGTATAATTCTTTATCGACCGTGCCACTATCCCTACCATTGAGAATGTTTGTCCAAATCAGCAATTACCGTCTCGCGATTTACCAATCGTTCTACTTAAGCAAATAAGTATAATCTTTATTCCCTTCCTAACTCATGCCATAATGAAAACCAAATCTTTTGGTTCTTACACCTCCATATGGTTAAATAACCTTATCACCATAGGTTCCAGTTCTTTCCTACTCAAAATTCTACGACTTCGTCACTATGATTTGACTCTTTCTATGCCAAATCGTATTTGACTTCTTTCAAGATTAATTCATTTTTCCTTTTACATCTTGATGGGTGGTTAGATAGTAAGCCTTTCACAAATTTTAGGGTTCCCTCGGATTAGTGAGTGGATGGAATAAATTGTTTTCGATAGGGTAATAACTCTGTGATTCATAACGCCTATTTTCTAACCAGATTATTTGATGCCCCTACAATGACTTAGGTAATTGGAGCACAAGACTAGCCTTTTTCTTCCAATAAATTTTACACATGATCCAGACGAGCCGCTCTACATGCGTGACATATTTGTCCCTCACAAACACACATTCATGTGCTCTATTCTAATTACGCAACATTCATGACCCATTTTTACTTAGAACCAACATTAGGTGTCCAATCTAATTCCATTTGAGTTTAACCATGTAATATCAACACATTCCCTCAAGTAAATTGAATACCAATGATCCACATGACACACAACACCAATGATATTTGCATCCCACCTAAACAAGCCTCCATATGCCTCCTACATAACATCAAACATCGACCCGCCAACACACACTAGTCATTATGACTTAAAAGTTCAAACACCTACCTAATTAATCATGCCTTGGTCTTGAACTTAATTCTATAAAAAGGGTCCCTGTACCTATTACAAATTCTTATTTCTTAGTCTACAAAATTCTTCTTTCCACAAATTCTTTGATCGTATACCTTCATTATCAATGTTATGCAATGAACAAAAACCCCTATGTACCAACTCGTTTTAGTTATATTCAACCAAGACATTTCCTACTAACTTGATGAAGCATGACCTATATAGAAGTAATGTTGAATTGGTAAAAAATTTCTTTAAAAAGTTATTGTTTGCCACGAAATATAAAAGAACAGAACAATTATCGGAGGACCGGACTTTTACTTTACGTTACAAACTCGCTTGTACAAAGAAAGCCCAGGAACGAAAACCTAGGTACAGCAGTCTAAGTACAATTATTTATTTTAGATTCTGGGGGGTGACGATAGAGGCTCGGGAAGGCGACAGCAGCCCTGCCTTACTCCTTGGACGATCGGTATGCAGCCTTGGCTCCTGTGAAAAGATGGTTGGCATTGATGAAAAAATGCTCTTCTTGCTCCTCTGTTGCTCTTCTGGCTTCTCTCTCTGTGTGTGTATTCTCTCTCTGACTATGGGGGGAAGTCTCTCTGTATATACGTATTTCTCTCTGATATTGTCTATCTTTACAAGGGAATGGCACCTTGCTATTTATAATAGTGGGATGTGATCATTTGGGTTGCCAATGATTAGCTCTTGGAGATGGCGGCGGCCCATAGATTGGTCAATCCAGGCCGTTCAGTTTTGATTGTGACGAATCCGAGCCATCGAGTGTAGATTACACCAAATCCCATTAGCAATTAGTGCTGATTGGCATAAATATTCCTCATAATGATCTTCTGATGTCTGCGAATAAATTAGATCTATTCTTCTGTCACGTGTCCTAGATTATTGGGATTTGACCCAATCTTTAATGGCAGTAAATCTGAGGAATTAATCGGTTTAGGACACGTGTCCTAGGAGCTGCTGGGGGGATCTGGACCGCATGACGAGTGAGCCGCATATGAATTTGAGCCACATATGGTTAAGCCCACGTGTCAGGGCTGCCTAGGCAGTAGCCCTTACTTGAGCCCTCGAACCACAGGGGAGTAATCCTTGTGGGCCGCATAGGTACATATCCGCCTGAGCCGTATGGACATGATCCTCTTGAACCGCATGAGAAGTCCTCGCTCGAGCCGCATGAGGCTTTCTTGGCCTGAGCCGCATAGGACAGATTCACTCTGAACCGCATGAAAAGTTCTTTGTTCGAGCCGCATGAGGCTTTCTTGGCCTGAGCCGCATAGGACAGATTCATTCTGAACCGCATGAGAAGTGAGCCGCATACGAACGCCCACGTGGCAAGGCCACGTGGCATTTTTATGGCTCTTGGGGGATTTGTGTCAGAGATCTCTTTTCTCTTCCCTAGAGATTCATCATTATGACAGAGTCATAATCACCTGCTTTTGTGTCAGGGCTGTCAACTTTTCAGAGGGGTCAGCCGTCAAAGCAATTAATGCAGCATGGGTCGTAGGGGAGCACTGTCAGGCCACGTATCTTCTGAGCCGCATGGAATGCCTCGGGTTGTATAGCTCTTTATGCCGCATGACTCCCTGAGCCGCATGAGTTTTCTGAGCCGCATGGATCTTTCCTGGCCGCTTGAGTCATTTTTTTTAGTATTTTCCATGCTTCTACAAGACCCCCTTCAAAGTTTTTAATTTGTAAAATTGAAATACTTTGAATAGGAAGCATGGCTGTGTTCTTCTAGCCGCATATGAAATCTTGACCGCATAGAAGTCCTGGCCGCATGGATTGTTCAGCCGCATAGGTGACTCAGCCGCAGGAGACTGTTCAGCCGCATAGCTTCTCGCCACGTGTGTGGGTCTTTAACTGTCTCAAATTCGTTTTAGCGCCGTCTTTGTTGGGGGGAATCCCAAGGGTCAGCTCATTAAATCTTTCGGATTTGACGCCTTGGGTGAATCTTGGAGACGAAACCCAAGGAGTCGGTTTCGGTCTTCAAGAGTCGGTCATTGGCCCACGTGTACTCCTTCTTCCGTCTTCCTATAAATAAGAGGAGTTTTGAAGAGAGAGAAGGCTTCTTTATTTTCTTTCTTCTTCCTCAGACCTTCCCTATTCTTGATTGCCCTTCCTCTCTTCGATAATTAATGGCTCCCAAGAAGACCGTGGCAGCAAAGGACAAAAAGGCGGCCTCCACTTCCGCCTCGGCTGCGGCTGATACTCCGCAGGTTGTCGTACCTGATGTTTATCCTGACGTTCGCCCTCCCATTACTGGTAAGGACACTGTATGAGTTAGAGAACCCCAACTGCCATGGCTACGTCGCATACTTTATGTACGAGCCTTTGTAAATCGCATGTTCGCCCTACGGCTGAGCTGCGAGCCGCATAAAAAAATGCCGTGTCTGTATACGCGCCTTGTCGGCAAAGCCGCATGAGTGACGCTAAACCGCATGGACTTTTATTGTACGGAGCCGCATAAGCGTTCCTCAGGCCTTGAGCCGCATGTGGCTTTTTTGGGCCGCATAAGACTTATGAGAGCTTCATGGGGCCGCATGGATGTTTTCTTAAGCCGCCTGTGGTTTGAAAGTACCCAAAACTGCTCTTGATCCCTTCTTCCTTCTTTCCTTCGAGTTTCAATTCTAATCGTCTTTGTTCTCTTTTTTAGGTGTCAGGAGAAGAAGAAGAGCTTCAAGATGTCGAGGCGGCGACCCAGGATGACGGGGACTCCCGCGAGCCTGTTCCTTTTCAAGATGAGGCAGATAAATCTGTATCCCCCTTCAAGGTGACGGGGACAGAGGATGTGACTGGGCTTAACTTGGGGATCGCGGGTGAGGGGACCACGCCAGTTGTGGATGAGCTGCAGCCTTCATGCCCCTCCTCTGGTAAGATTAGCCGAATCTTGACCTGTGAGGAAGCCTATCTGCTCTATCATCACGTCCTTCGGGTTACGTCAATTGATTGTTATTCTGGACATACAGGTCCTACCCCTCCGGTGTCGAGGACAGACGTTGCTGGGACCACCCCAACCGAAGGGGCATTGGTGGAGAAGGGTGTACCTTCTCACTGTCCGACTTGTCTCGATGGGCCTTCTGGGGGCTCGAGTTTACCGGGCCAGTCATCGGGGCAGTCGGGACAGGGAACGATGGTCCTTGCGTCATCCTCTACTCCGGTGGCTCCGAGAATCGACCTTTCTGCCCTACCGAGTATCCGAGCTTTCCGGGCGGCGGAAGATGAGTTGGCCGCTATTCATGCATCGTTCTACTCGGACTCCGTTCCTCCGGTGGCGAGCTCTAGCGTTACTTCTCCGACGTTGCCGTCCCTGCTTCCCTTGACGCCGTCCTCTGCTGAAGTTCTGGACGACGCGTTACAGGACGTGGTTGCCAGTTTTCATCGTCATTTGAGTAGGGGAATCGAGGCTGCTGTGGAAAGGGGAACCTCCTTCACCTTGGCCCGACAATGCGCCCAGGGTCAAGTAAATATCCTTAGGGATCTTCCTGGTGATGCAGGGGTGGCTTCGCTTCTGGAGGCAAAATTGTTGGAGGCTGATCGGCTGGTAGCCGAGCTTCGAGTATTGCGGCAGGCTGATCTAACTGCTGTCATAAACGAGGAGCGGGATTCTCTTATCACTGTTATAGAGAGGACTAGAGCTGCTCGGGATAGGACCAGACCGGCCATGCTGAAGGATCTCAGTGACTTATCTGACAGGTATGATCAATTGAGTTATGCGAATAAAAATGTCACGGCTCGGGAGGAATCGGTTTCTCGTGAGATTACTGAGACACGGGAGCAGCTCCTTGCGCTTCAGAAGAAGTTGACTTTCTTGGAGTCTGAACTCGAGACTACCCGCAATGACAGGGGACTAATTGTTCAGGAGGCTGACAGGGTTACTCAAGCTTCGACTGACCTGGAGACTGCCTTAAAGAAATTGGAAGATGACTGTCAGGCGCTCTTGGGCTTGGACAATGAGGAGCATTTACTCCAGGAGGCCGAGCGTCGCGCTCGGCAACGGATTGAATGGGGGACCACCTCAGTAAGAGACCGCCTCCTAGAATTGAGTAATGCTGAAATGTAGTCGGCCTTTTCTTCTTGTTTTGTTTCTGTTTTCTCTTTTTTCTGAAGGGGATATGATCCCGCGGTATGTAATGCTTTTTCTTCGTTCAAATAAAGAGTACTTTCAATTCTATCCTTCATTTGTATTGCTTGCTGTGCCTGTGATATTATGGTGATGTTTTCCCCCGCATAGGGGATATATTTGTGGACCTGTTACCCATGGCGTACCTTGGTTTTAGGTAGAGGTAACAAGTTTTGGTTAGGGTACCTAAAACAGCCATAGTGAAGTGGTCATGGGTGCTCTTGGTATTGAGGAAAGGAATACCGTAGAGCAGCTGGGCTCTTGGGGCCTGATGAGGTGATAGATTTGTGCTGAGAAATTCAGCTGAGGATATTTGTTGGCCTATTATCCTTGGCGTACCCTGGTTTAGGATACGGATGATAGGATGAAGGGGAACCGACATACTTGCTCAGAGGTACGAGGACATGGCAAGTAGAAAGGTTTTTTAAACGTAGAGTAAGAACTTACTCAGAGGTAATGAGAACATGGCAGGAGTAAACTCGATAGAGGATATTGATGGTCAACAGAGGACATTTGTGGACCTGTTACCTTTGGCGTACTCCGGTTGTGGGTACAGATAATAGGTCGAAAGGGGATCATCATAGTTACTCAGAGGTAATGAGGACATGGAAAGTATGAAGGTTTCTTCGATGGAGCCTTCCCATTCAGAGGTAATGAGGACATGACAGGAGTGGGCTCAATGAAGGAGGGCACATAGAACGACTCAGACGTAATGAGGACATGGAAGTTCTATGTAAGGGGTGATTTATTTTTGGCGGAAGTGGAACAGCTCAGAGGTAATGAGGACATGCCCGTTTTAGAAATTTGTGGATCGATTACCCTTTTTTGTGCACTGAAAGTGCAGGTATTGGATCATGGGGGAGGATCTCCTCTAGGAAGAAAGTTCAGAGGTATGATCATACATAACTTTTTATCTGAAAGAGTGACCGGGATGTGAGTTCGGAGGCACCATCGGGTACATGACTCTAGAATCTGGAGAATGGTGAGCGTGAGTTCACCGGTACCAGCGGGTACATAACTCAATAATCTGGGAAATTATGGGGGTGAGTTCAGTGGTACCAGCGGGTACGTGACTCAATAATCTAGAAATTTATGGGGTGAGTTCAGTGGTACCGGCGGGTACGTGACTCAATAATCTGGAAATTATAGTGTGAGTTCAGTGGTACCAGCGGGTACGTGACTCAATAATCTGGAAAATTATGGTGGTGAGTTCAGAGGCACCAGCGGGTACGTGACTCAATAATCTGGGATGTTGTTTAGACATAATATTTCTTCAGGAACTTGTCGTTGACGGGCAACATGAGCAAGTCTCCATTTTGCTTAGCGAGGCGGTAAGCACTGTTGGAGAATACTGTCTCTATGATAAATGGGCCTTCCCATTTTGGTTGGAACTTGCCGACGGTCTTGTGAGTCATGACCATTGGCCTCCGGACTGCCAGAACAAGATCTTCCACTTGGAATGTTCTGACTTTGACCTTCTTGTTGAAGGCTCCTGAGATGCGTTCTTGGTACAGCTCGATCCTTTGCTGAGCTAGGAGGCACTTTTCATCTAAGGCCTCTAACTCTTGTAGTCGATGCCGGTAGTTGTCATCCGTCGTCAATTAATAAGTGAGGGCGACACGGAGTGAGGGTATTTGAGTCTCTAATGGAAGAACTACCACACTCCCGTACACTAGGGAGAATGGCGTATTCCCGGTGGCTGTTCGAACTGTGGTGCGATAAGCCCATAAGCATTCGCCGAGCTTCTCATTCCAGTCGCGTTTGTTGGAGGAGACAAACTTCTTGAGGAGTTTGATGATTGTTTTGTTGAACGCCTCTGCTAACCCATTTGCTGCCGGGTTGTACGGTGTCCAAGCGACATTCTGAATACGGTGTTTATCGCAAAATCGATAGAATACGTGGCTTGCAAACTGCGGACCATTATCATGGATGATCCTTTGGGGCAGTCCAAAGCGGTAGATGACGTGATGCTTAAGGAAGTTGATCACGTTTGAAGTCTTAACTTTTGCGAGTGGGACAGCTTCCGTCCATTAGGAGAAGTAATCAGTGATCGCAAGTATGAAGCGATGTCCTCTGGAGGAAGGTGGGGTGATTGGACCAATGATATTCATTCCCCATGCTTCGAATGGCCAGGACGCCACTGTCGGATGTAGAAATTCGGATGGTTGGTGAATGAAGTCCGCGTGGACTTAGCAGGCTATGCATTTTCTAGCATAATCTATCGCATCTGCCACCATTATGGGCCAATAGTAGCCCATTCGGCGAAGGCGGTCTTGCAGTTTTGGGCCGGGCTGGTGGGCCCCGCAGACACCGTCATGAGCTTCTCGTACGGCTTCTTTGGCTTCTGTATTTGACAAACACCGAAGCAGTAATCCGTCGTAGGAGCGGCGATACAGCATTTTTGTCTCTGTATCATAGAAGAATCTGAGAGAACGTCGTCTGATGGAAGTGGCTTCCTTTGGGTTCTCGGGCAGGATGTCGTAGACGACGAAGTCGATGAATGGTTATCTCCAATCTGGGGCCTCATCGATCGTCTGGGCGGAATAACTCGCCACGAATTGCACATTGTTCTTGGGACAGACTAGTTCGTGGCCTATCACATCCACTGATTGGCGATCATAATTTGGGACTGCTAGGGAAGCGGCAAGACCAGCTAGGGCATCGGCTTCAATATTTTAGAGTCTGGGGACGTGCTCGATGAAAAACCCCTCGAATGACGAGATGATATCGATCTCTATTTGGTGATAAGGGATCATGTCTTCGTGGCAGACTTCGTACGAGCCCCGGATCTGATTGACGATTAGTTGGGAATCACCGTATGCTTCAAGGTATTCTACCTCCAGCTCTCTTGCAAGTTGGAGGCCAATGACCAGAGCATTGTACTCGGCCACATTGTTAGAGCAGGGCTCGGTGAGGGAATAAGCACGGTTAATCACCAATCCGGAGGGGGAGATCAACACTACCCGACTCCGACGACTATATTGCCTTTAGGTCCGGTCCTTGAAGCACCGTCAAAGAACATTCGCCATATAGCCTCGTGGGAGGTTGCATGCGAGTCGGCGATCTCGTCTGGGATCTCTTCATATATTCTGGAGGACCCCGAGCCTGGGTGGGCTGCTAAAAAGTCCGCCAGGGCTTGACCTTTGACTGCCTTTTGTAGGACAAAGATCATATGATAAGGGGACAGCAATATTGCCCATGTAACGAGTCGAGGGCTGAGTGCCCCTGGTTTGGTCATGAGGACTCTGAGAGGGTTGACTCGTGAGATCACATGTATCGTTTGTCCGGTAACATAGTGCCGTATTTTCTGAATGGCGAACACCAGGGCGAGGCATTCCTTCTCCACAACGGTGTATCGGTGTTCTGGCCCAATCATCATTCGGCTGAGATAATATATGGCCTGTTCATGGCCTGCGTCGTTGTTCTGTGCCAGCAGAGCCCCAAGGGAGTGTTCTATTGCTCGTACATAGGGCAGAAATGATTTTTCAAGAACCGGGGCCACCAAAACTGGGGGATTTGACAAATATTCATTGATGCTGTCGAAAGCACGCTGGCATTCCTCGTCCCATACGAATGAGACTCCTTTCTTCATGAGGTACGTGAACGGTCGACATCGCCCGGAGAGGTTGGAGATGAACCTTCTGATGTAAGCTAGCCTCCCTTGGAGGCCTCTGAGTTCGCAAAGATTTCTCGAGGGACCCATCTCCATGATTGCTTTCGTCTTCTCAGGGTCTACATGGATACCCTGTGCAGTGATGATGAAGCCCAAGAACTTCCTGCTGGATACGCCCAGAAAGGACTTTGTAGGGTTCATTTTCAAATTGTGCGCTCGCATTAGGTCGAATACCGTCCTTAGATCCTGCAGATGGTCTCCTTTGCAGCGGCTCTTAACGGCTATATCGTTAATGTAGCACTCCACTGTCTTGCATAAGTAGTCTCTGAAGATGATGCTCATGGCTCTTTGATATGTGGTGCCAGCATTCTTTAAATCGAAAGGCATGACTGTGTAGCAGTACGTGCCAATCGGTGTTCGAAATGATGTATGCTTTTCGTCGTCAGGAGACATTTTGATTTGGTTGTACCCCGAGAAGCCATCCATGAATGACATGCGTTCGAAGCCGCAGGTATTGTCGATCATGATGTCTGTGATAGGAAGGGGGAATTCATCTTTGGGGCACGCCTCGTTCAGGTTGCGGAAGTCGATGCAGATTCGAATCTTCCCATTCTTCTTGAGGACGGGTACTATATTGTCGACCCAATCGGGATGTTGCTCCTCACGAATGAAGCCGCTGGCTATCAGTTTGTTGACTTCGGCTTCGATCGCATCCATGATGCCTGGACTGAAGCGTCGCTGTTGTTGCTTGACTGGCTTCGCATCTGGTCGAATGTTGAGTTTGTGAAGAGCGATGTTGGGATTTAACCCTGGCATGTCTTCACAGCTCCAGGTCAATTTGTATAACCTCTCTAACAAGTTCTAGCAGCGACTCCCGCTCTTCGTCTGTTAGGCTTTTACTGATAAAAATCGGTTTTGGAAAAGATTCGCTGCCGAGGTCAATTTGTATAACCTCATCTTCAGTAGGAGGTTCTCTCAGTTCGAACCGCATTTCCCATTGTGCATCCAATTGCTGGACCCATGGCTCTAGCTCGAGGATCTCGGGGATGTCTTCGTCTTCTTCGTAAGCGTCGGCGAATGCCATGTTGACTGATAAGACCTGTCTGAACACATCTCCGATGCTGGTATCCGAGTCAAAAGTTGGTGACCCGGTTGAATGTGACTGCCAGTCATATTCTTCATCTGAACTTTCAGGGGTCGTAGTAGGCGTTACATACCCTAACCCGCATCGAGTTTTGTTATAGTAGTTCTGTGGTTTGCCCGCCGGGACTGGCGGCTTCAAAGGTAATCGTCGTCCAGTGCCGTAGTTCAATCCTGGCATCGTCTCCAGATCATACCCCTGTTTTTGCATGAGATATTTGGATTGAGGGCTATAGAGATACAGAGGTAGTCTCCAGGCATCTGACCCGAGGTCGGCTTCTTCTATGGTGAGGGGATGCAGGTTGTTCGTCCGGCCGAAGATGATCGGATGATCTCCTCCTTCGATTATTCGGTAAGCGTCTTCTACTGGAGTGTTAGCCAATTGTGCTAAGATGTCAAAGTTGTAGGGCCTCTCTAGCCCTTGGGCTGCATCTTTTCGGAGAGATTTGTCGAAGCGAGTCTCCTTCGGCCTAGGCTTGTCGGTCGTCGAAGGCTGAGCCGGTCCCGGAGCATCAGTTGTAGTGGGTTGATGATTTTTGGCTGGGTTGTCAATCACAGGTTGGGATTGCGCTCCGGACCGCGTGACGACGGCTGTAGCTTCCTCGTTGTCTGCTGAGATTGTGTGGCAGGTCCTGATTTTTCCATTCTTCTTTTTGTTGGTGGGAGATGGTGTGGGCCGAGTTACTTCTGACACCAAGTCTGGATGGACCCACATGACCTTCCCTCGTGAGGTGGTGAGAGGTACTAGACCAGCAGCCTGTTCCCAGGGAGGTGGAAGATTGGTAATCTCCATCGTCGCCAGAGGGACGGGGATTACCCCGTCTTGAGTCTCCGTAGAAGAAAAGCTGCCGAATTGTACGGACACATATTGGCTGCTACGATTACCTCTTCGAAGTCGATGGCCAGAGCGTTCGAATCGATGAGGCTTTGGATGTACCGTTTTAGTTGGTAGCAATCGTGTGTAGCGTGGTGTACATAACGGTGGTAATGGCAGAACTTTGGGTTCTTCAGATCAGCCGGCCGAGGCTCCCGTTTTGGTGGAGGAAGCTGAATTCTATCTCCTTGTATGAGCATGTCCAAGATAGGCTTGACGTGGCCGTCTTCAAAAGAGTAAGTAATTTGAGGCCATTGTTTGTCTGCTGGTTGTGACTCGGGCTTTTGGGCCGTGTCGGCCACCATAGCCTGCTTTCCTTTGCTGTCCCGATTGTTGGAGGGGTTACCCCCATTATCGTTGTTGGAACGCTTGCCCTTATTTTCTCCTTCTGAGATGTACAATCCCAGTTGGCGAGCCTTCTTTAGTCGTTCTTCGGCGCTTGTGGCACTGATGATGAACGCCTTCCAATCTTTGAATTGACTTTCGCCCATCCAGAGACTGATCGTTGGAAGCAGTCTCTTTTGGCAAATTTCAATCAAAGAGGAATCTGGATTTTCGGAAGGCAGCTTCATGGCGGTCTGGCGGAACCGCTCGATGTAGTTCCTTGTCAACTCCTTCTCCCCTTAGACGACATCCATGAGAGTGGACATTGTGACGTCCTGCCCTACCTCATAGAATCTCTCCAAGAACAAGCGTTTGAAGCTAGCGAAGGAGTGGATGCAGTTGTCCAGTAGATTGCGGAACCAATCGAAGGCGACTCCTTCCAACGCCCCAATGAATAACCGTGTGAGGATAGCATCATCATGGGGCAGATGGTCGATGGTGACCTCGAAGTAAGTGATGTACCGACTTGCTGAGGTTTTGCCATTATACGGGTTGATATTGAACGGCTTATATCTTGGTGGAAATGGAACATCCCTCCATTCAGCAGGGTATGGTTCGTATTCTGAGATCTTGAGCGTTTTCTCGGGCATGGAACATAGCTCGGAGCTCCTGGACCTCTCTCTTTACTTCTCGGGCCTCATCTATCGCGGTAGGGGCTGTTATTTCGGGAGGATTATTGCCCGGGTTTGGTGCCGCTGAGTTCGAATCTATATTGACCGCGGGGCCCGTGCTTGTTTGACCAGGCGTTCCTCCTTGTAGAGTGGACAGGGCCACTTTAATCTCGTCTATCGACTTGACCAAAGCAAGTAATATGGCTTCGAAATTGTCGATATGCTGGCGATCATTGGAACCACCTTGATTGCTGTCCATCATGAAAACCGTCCTTACATGAGGAGGAATGGAAAAAACGGTGGAGGATGTGCCCTCTGAGTCATACCCATGCACCGAGAAGTCATCGGGGTAGGTGGGAATGTTCTCTTCGGGCTCGGACTCGAAGGGAACGGTATCCCCAGCCTCGGAGCTTGCTTCGTCTTGAGAGCCATGGATATCGTCGGGGACATCAGCGTCTGTTGTACCTGATGGGAGAGTGGTTTCCCCAGGCTCGGCTCTTTGAAACATCGAATTGTTGTGCATGTTCGGAGGAGTGCTACCCCCAGTTCCCACAACCCCCAGCGATGTGGATGATGAATTTTCCATCGTGGCAGGTTTCGTCTTTGAACGGGTGTGTTGGAATATACCGGTAGAGGACAACCGTTTAGATGATAGTTTCTTAGCTGTAGTGGTTGATATCTTGGGACTGGAGATACTTGTCTTTTTCCCTCTCCCTTCGGCGGGGATCTTTTGAACGGAATTGCAGGAGACAACAGGAGGTACCTCATCTTCTGAGCTCGGATGCTATAGCCTTTGGAAGACGGACGGTCGATCTTCTGTTACTGTCGCGTTGCTGCAGCAGCAGTTGACGATGATTTGGGTGCAGTGATGCCCAAGCGAGGACTCTTTGCACGCCGAGGCTCCTTCTCTTTCCTTGTGCTTGCGGAGGATCACCTCATGTAGGTCAGAGGAACCACTTTGTCCTTTTGCCGCCAGGGGCTTGACTCGAGCAGTTCTATACAACTTTCCATCAGAGGCCCGTGTGATAATCAACGGGATGCCTCGATAGTTAGAGGTTGGGACAGCTTCCTGGGCTTGGCGAGCCCGTGCTGCCCTAGACTTCCTCCTTTTAGCACTTGCAGGTGCGTAATAGGAGGAGTCCAAGTTGAACACCACAGAGTCTGGCTTATCATCCAGAAAACCATCAGAGTCAGGACCACATGAGAGACGGTCGAAGACTGATCGAGAGAAGCGTGGAACGGTCATTATGCGGCTAGAATTGGGTGCCGTACAGGCTGTCTGCATGCGGTTGTCTTCTGCCGTTGGATGAATTGTTTTTATGCGGCTAGGAGTCAGGACCGTGCAGGCTGGCCGCATGCGGTTGGCAATTATGGCCGCATGGGTTTTCTGCAAGCGATTGACTTTCTTAGCCGCATGAGTTTCATCCATAAAATATAAAAGAACAGAACAATTATCGGAGGACCGGACTTTTACTTCACGTTACAAACTCACTTGTACAAACAAAACCTAGGGACGAAAACCTAGGTATAGCAGTCTAAGTATAATTGTTTATTTTAAATTCTGGGGGGTGACGATAGAGACTCGGGAAGGCGACGACAGCCCTGCCTTACTCCTTGGACGATCGGTATGCAGCCTTGGCTCCTGTGAAAAGATGGTTGGCGTTCATGAAGAAATGCTCTTCTTGCTCCTCTGTTGCTCTTCTGGCTTCTCTCTCTCTTGTGTATTCTCTCTCTGACTATGGGGGGAAGTCTCTCTGTATATATGTATTTCTCTCTGATATTGTCTATCTTTACAAGGGAATTGTACCTTGCTATTTATAATAGTGGGATGTGATCATTAGGGTTGCCAATGATTAGCTCTTGGAGATGGCGGCGGCCCATAGATTGGTCAATCCAGGCCGTTCAGTTTTGATTATGACGAATTCGAGCCATCGAGTGTAGATTACACCAAATCCCATTAGCAATTAATGCTGATTGGAATAAATCTTCCTCATAATGATCTTCTGATGTCTGCGAATAAATTAGATCTATTCTTCTGTCACGTGTCCCAGATTATTGGGATTTGACCCAATCTTTAATGGCAGCAAATCTGAGGAATTAATCGGTTTAGGACACGTGTCCTAGGAACTGCTGGGGGGATCCGGACCGCATGACGAGTGAGCCGCATATGAATTTGAGCCGCATATGGTTAAGCCTACGTGTCAGGGCTGCCTGGGCAGTGGCCCTTACTTTAGCCCTCGAACCACAGGGGAGTAATCCTTGTGGGCCGCATAGGTACATATCCGCCTGAGCCGCATGGACATGATCCTCTTGAACCGCATGAGAAGTCCTCGCTCGAGCCGCATGAGGCTTTCTTGGCCTGAGCCGCATAGGACAGATTCACTCTGAACCGTATGAGAAGTTCTTTGTTCGAGCCGCATGAGGCTTTCTTGGCCTGAGCCGCATAGGACAGATTCATTCTGAATCGTATGAGAAGTGAGCCGTATACGAACGCCCACGTGGCAAGGCCACGTGGCATTTTTATGGCGCTCGGGGGATTTGTGTCAGAGATCTCTTTTCTCTTCCCTAGAGATTCATCATTATGACAGAGTCATAATTACCTGCTTTTGTGTCAGGGCTGTCAACTTTTCAGAGGGGTCAGCCGTCAAAGCAATTAATGCAGCATGGGTCGGAGGGGAGCACTGTCAGGCCACGTGTCTTCTGAGATGCATGGAATGCCTTGGGTCGCATAGCTTCTTATGCCGCATGACTCCCTGAGCCGCATGAGTTTTCTGAGCCGCATGGATCTTTCCTGGCCGCATGAGTCATTTTCTTTAGTATTTTCCATGCTTCTATAGTTATGGACCCAGAGCACCATGGTAATACCTAGGCTTCCTTAGAGTCCGTGACTATGATTAGAAGTACCTAATATTTTCATCCCTCTCCTTAGAATTTAACCATTCCAGCATTCTTGTTAATGCGACTTTCATAGCTAACCAATTTCTGTAAGTTGGGTAGAGCCTTCAACTAAGTGTACCCTCTCTCTTAGAATGTGATGTCAAATTAGGAGTTCATACGTAACCGACTCCCCCATCTTTTCTGAAACCAAAGTACAGGATTAACATACTTAACTCTTTTTCATATTTAATCTCTTTGTTCTTTTAAAGCAAGATTTAGTTTAATGTCGAGAACTAATGGATAACAACTTGATCTACTAGTAGATTTTGTAAGTTGGGTAGCGCATTAAGTAGTTAGTAATGTCTAGGAGCAGCCGTAAAGGTTCTAGATCACATGGTGAAGATTTAGAGTAAATTGGACTAATCACGGTTCATGTGTCATCGTGGCATCCCTTGCCATACTTGGAACGCAAGGATGACATAACAATTGTTACTTCTATCTGTTCAAAAATTGCAATACGATTTTGTACTTGACATTTCTCTTTCGTGCTACATTTTATTTCCTATTTGATCGTGCATTAAAAAAATCATGGTATGATATCGCGACCTTGATCATTCTAACTTCGTTTAGTCACAGGTCGTGTTTTACTTTTAATTTCGAGGACAAAATTCTTGTAAGTTTGGTAGAATGTAAACCCCCATAAAATTTTGCTATAAATTTTATTTTACTTTCATTATTTTTTATTTCTCATATATATTTTAAAGAGGATTTTTATTTTTTCAATATGATTTAAACCTCACATAAATTTCTATATTGTTAGAATTATTATATATATATTCGAATCACCTCTAAGTTATTTTATGTTTTATTTTAAATTAGATTTATTTTGATATATAAATATATACACATAAATACGCGGAAATTATTTTATATATATTACTAAACCATGTATATATGTTTAATATATAAATAATATGCATATTTATATGAAAAAAATTAGTTTAAGTTTTAAGATTTATTTTAGATTTTATTTTAAAATATTTTTAGACTTTTTATTATTTGTTTGAGTAAAGTTTTTAAGGGATTTATAATAATAATATAGGCATAAATATTTTAGTTAAAAGTAGATATTTTAATTTATAATTAAGTTATCTTTTAGATTTTATTATAAAAGATATATATATATATATATATATATATATATATATATATATATATATATATATATATATATATATATATATATATAATATATATAATATATATATATATATATATATATATATATATATATAAAAAAAAAATATATATATATATATATATATATAAAGAGAGATATATAACGATATATATATATATATATATATATATATATATATATATATATATAAAATATATATATATATATATATATATATATATATATATATATATATATATATATATATATATATATATATATATATACGAGATATATATAAACTCATATATATATAATTAAAAAAAAACCCAGAAGCCCAACTACTACTGTTCCGAACAGTAGCAGACATCCAAACCAACGACCTCTCTCTCTATATATATATATATATATATATATATATATATATATATATATATATATATATATATATATATATATATACATATATATGAGGAAGGATAGAGATCCCCACACTTTTTGCATCCCCATGCATCCCCCTGCTTACACCGTTGGATGGTGCTTTAAGTCATTTAATCTTAACCGTTGGTTTACCGATGGTTAAGATTAGATGACTTAAAGCACATCCAATGGATGTGAACATGGGGATGCATGGGGATGCAAAAAGTGAGGGGATGCCTATCCTTCCTCTATATATATATATATATATATATATATATATATATATATATATATATATATATATATATATATATATATATATATATATTATATATATATTTTTAATATATATATATATATATATATATATATATATATATATATATATATATATATATAATATATATATATATATATATAATATATATATATATATATATATATATATATATATATTTTAATATATATATATATATATATATATATATATATATATATATATTTATTTATATTTATAAAAAAATTATATATATATATATATTTATTTATTTTATAGTAATATGGGGGGTATTACTATATATATATATATATATATTTATATATATAGTAATACCCCCCATATTACTATAATATATATATATATATATATATATATATATATATATATATATATATAGTAATACCCCCCATATTATTCATAAAATGCGCAAAATGTCGAAGCCTTTACAAGAAAGCTAACAGCTCCAAACAGCCATAGCCAAAAAGTATACAAGCCAAAAGAAAGAAAAATAGGACTAAAAGAGGAGAGCGTCCCAGAAAGGCTCCTGAGCAGGCGAGCATAGCGCTCTGATCTTCCGACACTGACGAATGGTCTCCCGAATGAGCTGGGCTCCGGAGTACTGATGACCTTCGTACCTTGCCTTGTTCCGATTATTCCATAAGACCCAGGTAGCTACCGCTGCGACGATCGGATGGCCATAGGAAGCGGAGGCCCAGCAAACCAGGAGATCGTTGAAGCACCCACTCCTCTGGGTCTATCCGCAACGATGCGAGAGTTCCCTCCAAACCGGAGTCGCGAGCTTCCCCTGACAGAAGATATGATCGACGGATTCACTCTTACGCTCTGAGCAACAAGTACAAGCAGACGCCAGGCTAAATTCGGTGGTGTTAAGAGTGTCATCGGTAGGCAACTTCTTCCGGAATGCTCTCTAAATGAGGAAAGACCACTTTTTTGGGATGGAGGTCTGCCAAAATACGACGATGATAGGTACAGGCGTCTCCACACCACGAATTGCGCTTCTAGCCGACCTAACCGAATAGTATCCAGAGGGCTCGACCGACCACCTCAACACGTCAGTCTCATCATCCAGTTTAAGGTTATTGCTGCGGATGCGCTCTTCTGTCTCTGCCCCGGCCCACTCTCTGATCAGGCGCCAATTCCAATCATTACTAGTAAAATCCTACAGGTCCTTGATCCTGCTATTCCCCGGAGCTGCCCTAAGATTGTTGAGCACGGTATCCCCCGCCCAACGTTCTAGGAAGGTAAGAGATTCTCTATTACCTAGTTGGATTTTGATCATAGGTTCGGCGAGGGATCGCCCTATGACAATTTGCCGCCAAGCAGCTGAGAACCTGCAATTGGAGATGGCCTGCGCAGGGTGATTATGCTTGAAGTACCTGGCTTCATGAATTTGGCCCATAAATTCTGACTCATGCGAAGCTTCCACCACAGCTTTATGGAGAAAGCATCTACAATGTCGAATAGTTTGGAGAAGCCTAGACCTCCCTCTTCCGTGGGCCTAGCCATAGACTCCCAACTGGCCCAATGATGTTTGTCATGCCCATCACTGTGACCCCAAAAGAAATTGCTAAAGATGCTTTCCAACGAAGCGAGCACTTTCTTGGGAGGGGAACAGGCAGTAAGGGTATAGACAGGGATAGAGGAGAGCACGTGCTTGATGAGAATCATCTTGCCGCGTAGAGATAAGGTAGCGTTATGCCACCCTTCAAGTTTTTTCCTGATCTTGGTAATCAGCTCATCAAAGATGCCGACGTTCGATCTTCCGTACACGAGGAGGCACCCAAGGTAATTGAAAGGGGGATGGTCGACTGAGAATGAGGTGATGTTGGATAGGTTGATAGCATGCTCTCGCTTGACGTTGTGGTGGGCATATATCATGCTCTTAGCGAGGATATATATATAAATATAAATATATATATATATATATACATATATCGTTTAAAAAGGAAGGAGAGAAAAAAAAAAGAAACCTCACCCCGATGCCGCCGTAACCTAAGCGCCACTGCCGCAGCACCGCCCGCGGGCCAGCAGCGTCGTCGCATCCATGATAGAAGCAGCAGCAGCAGTAGCAAAACTAACAATGGCAGTAGCAGAGCAGCATCTGTAGCCCAATTCATGATGAGATTCCCGTCACCTCGTTTCACCATTTTATGAGCCGATTTTTTCGGTACGTAGACAACCTAACCATCTTCACTTCCCTTCAAATAGTTTCTTTTATTATGCATCATGCGTGACAAAAATTGAGTTCCAAAATGGAGAGAAAACTCAATTTTTTGAATTATAGAAACTGTCCTAAAGTCCCAATTTTGAAGTTCGATTTTTGTCAAATCAACGAGCAATTTGAAAATCTAATTGAACAGCCTCAAATACAACATATATGGATACAAACTATACTTTTATTTTTTATTTTAATTTATTAAATTCTGTTTAAAATTAGTTCCAAAACCAAGAAAATCTATTTTAAAGATATTAAAAAACTTCGATACGTAGTCCGTCCCGACAAACCGGACAACTTCGTCGCAACGCGAGGGCATCGAAAGGTGCGTATAGATATTACGGACGTGTGGAATTTGACAACTCGAATTAGTTGCGTGTGCGCGACGAATTTGACCCGTATCCGTCGAAGAACGTCGTATCGGCCACTATCCAAAAATTCTAATTATTTTGTGCAGATTTGTCACATCGCGATGAAACTTGTGCCACTGGACCTGTATCATTTTTTGGTCCTGTGAGCCAAATTTGGTCCAATTCTGAGAAGGTCGACCGGAACGCTATTTTGGCGAGCCTACGGGCTGATCCAATCCAACGGACGAATTTGTGCACAGCTCACCGAAATCCAACTTTGGACATACGGCTGAGTTCGTATCATCAAAATGGACCCATAGACATATAGCTTGATGACTTTAAGACTGTATGACTTGGCATATTTTTTATGTAAAGCGGGTCCAACAGCCGACATCGATTTGGCCCAAAATTATAATTTTGTCCCTGAGTCCCGAATTGGACTTATGAGTAGACAATCTTAGACATTTTTCTTATACTAGGAACTTTGATGATGTTATTTTCAGCATCCGGGGATGTTCGTGGATATTCCATCCTTGCAGCTTCTATTGATTGGACCTATTCACACTTTGGACGTCATCAAAACCTCGAGCCACCTCCAGACAAGTATATCTTGCAACGATTTCTGATTGTGTTCTTTTATTTATTATATTTTATTTATTTCATGTATCTTTTCTTTACTTTTTCATTTTTGTTATAAATGCGTGTCCAAGTCATACTTGGGTGCAAGCGACTAAGTTTAGTCGTTTATGTTGTTTTTATTTGTTTTATGCATATCGACCTAGTTTTAGACGACTACCTTATGAATATGAGGTATTTTTGTATGTCTTATGGCCTTGACACATATGTACAACGAGATGAGTGACTTTCATATAGGACACAAACCCGGGTACTCGATGGCCATCGATACATATAGGGCGTGCGACGGATATGAGGTAACTGCTATTAGAGTGTCGAGTTAGAAGCCATAGCAGTTGCCAAATGGAAAGGTTGTGGATACATCTTGGATATTATCATTGGGGGGAGGGGATAGCTATCAGTGTAGGGGCTACATTTACTTTTACACACATTTGTGGACCGATAATGACTTGGATGAGCGCTACTTACTGTCATTGGCCGATAGTGACTCAGATGAGTGCTACTTACTGCCACTCTTTATTTTTCTTTGCTGATGATAAAGCCCCAGCGTGGAACATTGTCTTCAAAGTGCATCTCACATTGACGGTTAGGAATCCCAGTTGTATTGTATTTGCATAATCAGTTATTGTTGGCATGCTTTTCTGTATCTTGTTATGTCCCACTGAGGACCTGTAATCTCTCCAGGTAGTTACTGGCTTCATGCTTAGAGTCGTTGGTATATTTCTGCAGGATTCAGGTATAGGTTGTGATTTTATTTTACCATTTACTTTGTGCTTTATTTCCTTATCATGATATATTATGCTTGTTAGCCTAGTATTTGTAGACTCATGTTATTCTTTCGAGTCTATTCGAACAAGTGTAGCATGGGGTGCACACCATGGTATACGTTATCCATTCTTGTATTATGTATTCTTGTGGATTAAAACGTAGAAATATTATTGAGCTATATAGATAGTTGATCATTACTATACAGCTTATACATATTCGAGATAGGCTGGAGTCCACTTGATACGTAGCTGGCATGTCTATGTATTCCTAGTCCTACGTAATAGGATTGGGGCATTACACATTCTAATATGCGTTAGGGTTATATACTAAAAGCATCACATTTGTATTAACTTTATTTCCTTAAATTTTGAATGAGAATCATATGGACAAATATGTGTATACTGTATTTGTTGCAAGTGTTAATATAGGTGTCTGATATTCTATATTGTAGATAATATGGTGTGTGGTGTCACACAGAAGATCATATTATCAGTTATCTATGGAATATATAAATAGGTCACAACCCAAATCCGTTAGGAGACCTAACCATAATTTTTTCTCATGGTCCCTGTCGTAGCCTTATATATATACTCTATTCTCTAGTCGTCATGATATTATGAAAAATAAGAATCTTTTTTTAAATTAGTGATTCACGTAAGGAAAGAAATGGAGGGCTGACAAAGAGAAAAAAATGGTTAGGAGATCATCGCCCACACGATGTCCAACCCGAGAAAGGAATACATGCAGATGATCTTGGGGTCGTGACTTTTCGACATTGCTAGAAACTGTCTTCTTCTTCCCGTCGTAGGTATAATTCGTGAACCCTATTTCTGCTATGAAGGGCTAAAATACGTCTTAGGTTTGTTAAACTTCTATCGTCAATACAGACACCAAACTAGGGGTCCTTGGAATCCCTAGTTCCATCAATTGGTATCAGAGCCACCTTAGATCTGCGTATTGATTGATACATCCATGTTGTCCAATAAAACTTGCATTGTGTAATAGTCGGTAGATGTAGATCTGTTCTAACTTGGTTTTACAGGCATCTTAGATCCAACTTTTATGGTCCAATGCATGTTTTGTTTGTGTTGTTTTTACATCATGGACTTGTCGTAGATGTTGTTGTTGTTGTGGATGTAATTAAAATTACAAGGGTTGATCGTGCTTATAATTTTAATCTTTCAATCTAGATTATGCGTGAACTCCTTCGGGAGGCATATGATTGATGTAATTTTAATTATTATTTTGTCAATCGTGATGGCGGTGGTGGCTATTTTTGACGCCGAACGAGATGCTGGTTTTAAGCAGTCTAGAGGCAGATGGATGATTTTTGATGAAGGAATCGACAGCCAAAACCTTAAAAAAACCTCGAATAAGTCTTGTTTGCCATGAAATATAAAAGAACAGAACAATTATCGGAGGACCGAACTTTTACTTCACGTTACAAACTCGCTTGTACAAAGAAAGCCTAGGGACGAAAACCTAGGTACAGCAATCTAAGTACAATTATTTATTTTAGATTCTGGAGGGTGACAATAGAGGTTTGGGAAAGCGACGGCAGCTCTGTCTTACTCCTTGGACGATCGGTATGCAGCCTTGGCTCCAGAAGATTGCTTGGCGTTGGAAGAAATGCTCTCTTTGCTTTCTCTGCTTCTCCTCTCCAAGTATTCTGGTGCGCTCTCTCTCTATATGTGTACTCTTCTCTGTATCTCTCTGCCTGTGTCTCTCCTCTCCTCGCAGGGGAATGGCACCCTGCTATTTATAGGCATGGGATGTGATCATTAGGGTTGCAAGTGATTGCTTCTTAGAGATGGCGGCGGCCTGTGGATTGGTCAATCTAGGCCCTTCGTTTTGATTGTGACGAATCCGGACCATTAAGTATAGATTACACCAAATCTCATCAGCAATTAATACTGATTGGAATAAATCTTCTTCATAATGATCTTCTGATGTCTACGAATAAATTTGATTTATTCTCCTGCCACGTGTCCCAAATTATTGAGATTTGAGCCAATCTCTGATTGTAATAAATCTGGGAGATTGATCGACTTAGAACATGTGTCCTAGGAGCCACTGGGGGGATCTGAACCGCATGACGACTAAGCCGCATAAGATTTTGGGCTGCATAAGGTTAGGACTACGTGTCATGGCTGCTCGGGTAGTGGCTTCCCCCTTCGAACCCCTGAACCGCATAGAGATGATCATTACGAGCTGCATATGGATGCATCCGCCTCGGCCGCATGGAAATGGTCCTCTTGAACCACATGGGAAGGCCTTTGCTTGAGCCGCATGAGGCTGTCTCGGCCTGAGCCGCATGGAGCGGCTTTATTCTGAACCGCATGGGAAGTCTTTGCTCGAGCCGCATATGATCGTCCACGTGATCAATGCCACGTGGCATTTTATGGATCTCGGAAGATTTGTGTCAGAGATCTTTTCCTCTTCCCTAGGGGGCTGTCATTATGACAGGGTCATAATTACTTCTTTTGTATCAGAGCTGTCACTTTTTTCAGAATTGTCAGCCGTTACAGTAATTAATGCAGCATGGGTCGAAGGGGAGCGCTGTTACGCCACGTGTCTTCTGAGCCGCATAAAATATTTCAGACCGCATAGTTCCTGAGCCGCATAGTCTTTCTGTGCCGCATGGGCTGTTTGAGCCGCATGGGGTTCCCTGGCCGCATGGGTCATTTTCTTTAATATTTTCCATGCTTCTAGAAGACCCCCTTCAAAGTTTTCAATTTGTAAAATTGAAATACTTTGAATAAGAAGCATGGTCGTATTCTTCTGGCCGCATATGCTACGCTGGCCGCATGGATAACTCGGCCGCATGAATGTTTTGGCCGAATGAATGTTTCAGCAGCAGGGGTGTGTCGGCCGTATAGCTCTTTGCCACGTGCACGGGACTTTGATTGCCTCGAATTCGTTAACGTCGTCTTTAGGGGAGAATCCCAAGGGTTGGCTCATTAAATCTTTTTTGGATACTATGCCCTGGGTGAATCTTGGGATGAAATCCGAGGAGTCGGTTGCGCCTTCTACGAGGCGGTTACTAATCCACGTGTCTTCCCCTTCTCTCCTTCCTATAAATAAGAGAGTTTTGAGAGAGAGAACTTCTTTATTTTCTCTCTTAAATCTTCCCTGTCCCGATCTTTATTTCTCTCATCGATTTTAGCAGATGGCTCCCAAGAAAACTGTTGCGGCAAAGAAGGCAGCGTCTTCGTCGAAGGGCAAGGCTGCTTATACTTCGACTGCGGCCGCTCTTCCACCGGTCGTCGTCCCCAATGTTCATCCTGACGTTCACCCCCCCATTGTTGGTAAGGAGATTGTATGAGTTGAAAAACCCTAACCACTATGGCTACGTCGCATACTTTATGCACGAGCGTTTACGAGCCGCATGTTCATCCTATGGCTGAGCTGCGAGCCGCATAAGAATATCAATTGTGTCCGCATATGCGCTTTACTGACGAAGCAGCATAAGCGACGCTGAGCCGCATGGACTTTCACTGAACCGAGCCGCATAAGTGCTTTCTTGAGCTTGAGCCGCATGAGGCTTTGTTAAATTAGAGCCGCATGGGTGCTCTCCCGAGCCGCATGGGACTTGAGAGCCCCCAACCATTTTTTTTATCCATCTTTTTAACTCACCCTTTTTCTGCCTTCTTTTCAATGAATTTGCCAGTAAATGCTGCTGGAGAACTCCTGGTGGGTAGTGCCCAAGATGCCCTGGGTTATAGGTATGACCATATTGTTCAGTATATGGCAGATCAACTGCCAAGTGACGAACCCTCGGCTAGACTAAATGCCATCAAGAATCAGTCTTTCCATTTCCTTAATGCTATGATGAACTCCGGGCAATTTGAAGGGGAGTATTTGAAGCCTACGTTCTTTTTTGGAGACGCCTTGACCGTGCAGAACAGTCATGTTCTGGAGGTGTCGAAGAATTGGAATTTTGTCTCTAACGGGATGTCGATCCGCATCCCCCAGATGGAGCGACACTTCCCATTATCTTGGTTCAATATGCTCCCATTGGACCCGAAGATGGAGGAGACTTTAACCCCTACCAGAAGTGGGATGTTCGTGGAGAACATCCATTATAATAACAATCTGAAGTCCGTGACTGTCGGCAAGGTGCATACTAGCTGTTCTGTGACGGGATTGGTCCCAGGTTCTTTCTTGAATGTGGCGGGCCCTAACTTCATATTTTCTACCGCCGATACTTTTAAATCAACTTGCTCGGAAGGGCTCCTATCCCGTTGGCCGGTTGATGTTCCCTGGTTGGGTACATCCTATTCCCTCGTGGACCAATCTGTCTACGTAGATCTTGCAGAAGTATGAGGCCTTTTTGTATGAGATTGGCATTTACCACGCTATCCGAGGCACCAGTCATGGCTTGTCCATAAACAAGAAGCTGTTCATGTCTCTGCTGGAGATGTATAATTGTCGTATGGGAACCTTTTACACACCTGTAGGGGAAATGGGACTCGCGCTCCATGAAATGCACGCGGTCTCCAAGCTTCCTTGGGGGGACGAAGCTTTTGAAGCGTATACTCCCACTAATGAGGAACTCGAAGATTTGGAACGACGGTATCCTGGCTTCGTGGCTCTTTACCAAGAGATATTGTGCCATTATAGCACATGTCATCAGATAACCCGAAAGGATAGTAACTCGGAAGGGAATGCTCCCCACACCAAGGACTGGGTGCACTATCTCTTCCTGAAAGATGCATCAGGTCAAGTTACCTCTCGTCGCCCTCGATCTCGGGAAGCGGTTAAGGACTTGGTGTCGTCGGCTAAGAGAGTGTCCACTTCCAGTGACAGATTCAGGAGTAAGACTGACCCTTTCGGTTACTTTTACCAGGATACCCAAGTGCTGTCCGAGAAGGCGCTTCTGGCGGGATTTTTGATGATCTGGCTACGAAATTGTGTAGTCTCGGGAGGAGTCGGTTCTATTGAGAGAATTAGTCGTAACTTCATCCTTCTGGCTGTGAAGTTAGTTTTACGAATCAGGCTAGCCCTCCTCCCGGCCATGGTATGCAGCATCCATCGTGGCCTTCACACCTTCACATCAAAGGTCATCATTCGCGACGTGACCAAGGATTTCGAATGGACTGAGTTGCTCTATCACTATTTGATGGGGTAGCTATTGATGGATTATCCGTCTTTGATGAGATCAGGCTCTGAAGACGGTGTAACTGATGACGATGCATTCATCTTTCGTTATCGTGATGAGCCTTGGGAGTATGAGACCATGCG
This sequence comes from Iris pallida, assembly GCA_029216955.1. NCBI lineage: Eukaryota > Viridiplantae > Streptophyta > Magnoliopsida > Asparagales > Iridaceae > Iris > Iris pallida. The sequence continues at coordinate 11,777,418 of JANAVB010004398.1, forward strand.
GGCTTGCCGGATGGCATTGGCGATGGCAGATATGTACCATATTTTCGTATCCGTCCCTTGCTTTACTGCTAGGGACATAGAGGCAGTACATCTTGACGGTACTGCGCCCCCTCAACTTCTGGACGGCCAGATGCTCCTATGGCTGCATAATATCCGACCCGCACATCTGGTGTATCGTAATCGCAATACTATTTTTCTGGAGCCTTATCTGCCTAGCAGGTTTACCCGGCAGTTTGGATACAGGCAACTTTGTCTAGACAGCCCCAGCTCTTGTCTGGGTTATGAAGGTAGCCTTCTTGATGGTATCAGGGCTTGGCAATATTATGATTCATTCCATACTCGTACCATTTTCTCGGTCCCTGCCATTAAGGAGTCAATGGAGATCTTGTATATGGCGGCTTTGTATTATGTCATGGCGAACAAACCCCTGGTCGATTTTAACCTAGGTACCAGTTTTATTGTTGGTACCGGTCTGGAGGAAGGATCTCAAGGGGCCAAGAAAAGAAAGACTAGAGTCGAAGTGCCAGATTTGGATTCCGCTGCCGAGGGTGATGAAGGCAACGAGCATGATAGAGATGACTCTATCCTTCCAGTGGCAGACGCAGAGGTGGATCAGCCGCCTATTTTGTCAGAGGAGATGTTGGGGGATCAGTCGCTCGTTGCGCCTGGTCCTACTCCGAAACGTAGCAGGCAAGTTTCTCCTGTTGGCGGTGTTTCTCGATCCCGAAAGCTGGTTGCGACTAGGCACCGCCCGCTAGCCATAAAAGAAAGTGGAGAAGAAGTCAACCCTGCGTCAGAGATAACCAAACCGCTCTCGATTCCTTCTTCCTTCTTTCCTTCTAGCTTCAATTCTAATCGTCTTTGTTCCCTCTTTTAGGTGTCAGGAGAAGAAGAAGAGTTTCAAGATGCCGAGGTGGTGACCCAGGATGACGGGGACTCCCGTGAGCCTGTTCCTCTTCAAGATGACGCAGATCAATTTGTATCCCCCTTCGAGGTGGCGGGGACAGAGGGCGCGGCTGAGTTTCACTCGAGGATCGCGGGTGAGGGGACCATGCCAGCTGTGGATGAGCTGCAGCCTTCATGCTCCTCCCCTGGTAAGATTAGCCGAACCTTAACCTATGAGGATGCCTATCTGCTCTATCATCACGTCCTTCGGGTCACGTCGATTGATTGTCATTCTGGGCATACAGGTCTTGCCTCTCCAGTGCCGAGGATGGACGTTGTCAAGACAAACCCAGTCGAAGGGGCATTGGTGGAGAGGGGTGTACCCCCTCACCTTCCTGCTCGTCTTGACGGGCTTTCTGGGGGCTCGAGTTTAACGGGCCAGGTATCGGGCCAGTCGGGGCAGGGAACGATGGTCCTTGCGTCATCCTCTGCTCCAGTGGCCCCGAGGATAGACCTTTCTGCTCTACCGAGTGTCCGAGCTCTCCGGGAGACGGAAGATGAGTTTGTCGCCATCCATGCATCGTTCTACTCAGACTCTATTCCCCTGGTGGCAAGCTCTAGCGTTACTTCTCCGACGTTGCCGTTCCTGCTTCCTTTGACGCAATCCTCTGCTGAAGTTCTGGACGACGCGTTACAGGACGTGGTTGCTAGTTTTCATCGTCATTTGAAGAGGGGAATCGAGGCTGCTGTGGAAAGAGGGACCTCCTTCACCTTGGCCCGACAATGCGCCCAGGGTCAAATTAATATCCTTAGGAATCTTCCTGGTGATGCAGGGATGGCTTCGCTTCTGGAAGCAAAATTGTTAGTGGCTGATCAGCTGGTGGCCGAGCTTCGAGTAATGCGGCAGGCTGATCTGTCTGTTGTTATAAACGAGGAGCGGGGTTCCCTTATTGCTGTTATAGAGAGGACCAGGACTGGTCGGGATAAGACCAGATCGGCCATACTGAAGGATCTCAGCGATTTATCTGATCGGTATGATCAACTGAGTTATGCGAATGAAAACGTCACGGCTCGGAAGGAATCTGTCTCTCGTGAGATTACTGAGACGCGGGAGCAGATCCTTGCGCTTCAGAAGAAGTTGACTTTCTTGGAGTCTGAACTTGAGGCTGTCCGAAATAGCAGGGGGCTAATTGTTAAGGAGGCTGACGGGGTTAATCAGTCTTCGACTGACCTGGAGACTGCCCTGAAGAAATTGGAAGACGACTGCCACGCGCTCTTGGGCTTGGATAATGGGGAACGATTATTCCAGGAGGCCGAGCGTCGGGCTCGACGACGGATTGAGCGGGGGACCACCTCAGTGAGAAACCGGCTCCTGGAATTGTGTAATGCTGAGCTGTAGTCGGCCTTTTCTTCTTGTTTTTTTTTCTATTTTCTTTCTTTCTGAAAGGGACGTGATCCCGAAATATGTAATACTTTTTTCTTCCTTCAAATAAAGAGTATTTTCCCTTCTACCCTTCATTTGCGTTTGTTTGTTGTACCTGCGATATTGTGCTGATGTTCTCTCCCGCATAGGGGATATATTTGTGTACCTGTTACCCATGGCATACCTTGGTTTTAGGTACAGATAAGAAGTTTTGGTCAGGATACCTGAAGCAGCCATTGCAAAGTGGTCATGGGTGCTCTTGGTATTGGGAAAAGGAATGCCGTAGAGCAGCTGGGCTCCTGGGGTATGATGAGATGGTAGGTTTGTGCTAAGAAACTTAGCTGAGGATATTTGTGGGCCTATTATCCTTGGCGTACCCTGGTTTAGGATACGGATAATAGGATGAAGGGGAACCGACATACTTGCTCAGAGGTAATGAGGACATTGCAAGTAGGAAAGTTTTTTAAACGTAGAGTCTTCCTACTCAGAGGTAATGAGGACATGGCAGGAGTGAACTCGACGAAAAATATTGGTGGTCAACAGAGGACATTTGTGGTCAACAGAGGACATTTGTGATCAACAGCGGACATTTGTGGTCAACAGAGGACATTTGTGGTCAACAGAGGACATTTGTGGCCAACAGAGGACATTTGTGGACCTATTACCCTTGGCGTACTCCGGTTGTGGGTACAGATAGTAGGTCGAAAGGGGATCATCATACTTACTCAGAGGTAAAGAGGACATGGCAAGTATGAAGGTTTCTTCGACGGAGCCTTCCCATTCAGAGGTAACGAGGACATGACAGGAGTGGGCTCAATTAAGGAGGGTATATAGAACGACTCAGAGGTAATGAGGACATAAAAGTTCTATGTAAGGGGTGATTTGTTTTTAGCGGAAGTGGAACGACTCAGAGGTAATGAGGACATGGCCGTTTTGGAAATTTGTGGATCGATTACCCTTTTTTGTGCACTGGGAGTGCGGGTATTAGATCATGAGGGAGGATCTCCTTCAAGAAGAAAGTTCAGAGGTATGATCATACATGACTTGCTACTTGAAAGAGTGTCCGAGATGTGAGTTCAGAGGTACCAACGGGTACATGACTCGAGAATCTGGAGAATGGTGAGCGTGAATTCAGCGGTACCAGTGGGTACATGACTCGAAAATCTGGAAAACTATGAGGGTGAGTTCAGTGGTACCAGCAGGTACATAACTCAATAATCTGGAGAATGTTGTTTAGACATAATATTTCTTCAGGAACTTGCCGTTGACGGGCAACATGAGCAAGTCTCTGTTTTGCTTAGCGAGACGGTAAGCACCGTTGGAGAACACGGCCTCGATGACAAATGGACCTTCCCATTTTGGCTGAAACTTGCCGGCGGTCTTGTGAGTCATGACCATTGGCCTCCGGACTGCCAGAACAAGATCGCCCACTTGGAATGTTCTGATTTTGACCTTCTTGTTGAAGGCTCCTGAGATGCGTGCTTGGTATAGCTCGATCCTTTGCTGAGCTAGGAGGTGCTTTTCATCTAGGGCCTCTAACTCTTGTAGTCGACGCCGGTAGTTGTCATCCGTCGTCAATTGATAAGTGAGGGCGACGCGAAGTGAGGGTAGTTGAGTCTCTAATGGGAGAACTGCCTCACTCCCGTATACTAGAGAGAAGGGTGTGTTCCCGGTAGCTGTTCGGCCTGTAGTACGGTACGCCCATAAACACTCGTCGAGCTTCTCATTTCAGTCGTGTTTGTTGGAGGAGACAAACTTCTTGAGGAGTTTGATGATTGTTTTGTTGAATGCCTCTGCCAACCCATTCGTTGCTGGGTTTTACGATGTCAAAGCAATATTCTGAATACGGTGCTTATCGCAAAACCGATAGAAAGCGTGGCTTGCAAACTGCGGACCATTATCATGGATGATCCTTCGGGGCAGTCCAAAGCGGTAGATGACGTGATGCTTAAGGAAGCTGATCACGTTTAAAGTCTTGACTTCTGCGAGTGGGACAACTTCCGCCCATTTGGAGAAGTAATCAGTGATCGTAAGTATGAAGCGATATCCTCGGAAGGAAGGTGGGGTGATTAGACCAATGATATCCATTCCCCATGCTTCGAATGGCCAGGACGCCACTGTCGGATGTAGAAATTCGGATGGTTGGTGAATGAAGTCCGTGTAGACTTGGCAGGCTTTGTATTTTCTTGCATAGTATATCGCATCTGCCACCATTGTGGGCCAGTAGTAGCCCATTCGGCAGAGGCGATCTTGTAATTTAGGGCCAGGCTGATGGGCCCCGCAGACACCGTTATGAGCTTCTCGTACGGCTTCTTTGGCTTCTGCATTTGACAGACACCGAAGCAGTAATCCGTCGTAGGAGCAGCGATACAGCATTTTCGTCTCTGTATCGTAGAAGAATCTGAGAGAACGCCATCTGATAGAAGTGGCTTCCTTTGGGTTCTCGGGCAGGATGTCGTAGACGACGAAGTCGATGAATGGTTGTCTCCAGTCTGGGGCATCATCGATCGTCTGGGCGGAATAACTCGCCACGAATTGCACATTGTTCTTGGGACAGACCAGTTCGTGGCCTATCACATCCACTGATTGGCAATCATAGTTCGAAACTGCTAGGGAAGCGGCAAGACCAGCTAGGGCATCAGCTTCGATATTTCAGAGTCTGGGGACATGTTCGATGAAGAACCCCTCGAACGACGAGATGATGTCAATCGCTATTTGGTGATAAGGGATCATGTCTTCGTGGCGGACCTCGTATGAGCCCCGGATCTGATTGACGATTAGTTGGGAATCGCCGTATGCTTCAAGGTATTCTACCCCCAGCTCTCTTGCAAGTTGGAGGCCAATGACTAGAGCGTTGTACTCAACAACATTGTTAGAACAGGGTTCTGTGAGGGAATAAGCGCGGTTAATCACCAATCCGGAAGGGGAGACCAGCACTACCCCGACTCCGACGACGATATTGCCTTTAGGTCCAGTCCTCGAAGCACCGTCGAAGATTATTCGCCATATATCATCGTGAGAGGTTGCATGCGAGTCGACGACCTCATCTAGGATCTCTTTATATATTCTGGAGGACTCCGAGCCTGGGTGGGCTGCTAAGAAGTCTGTCAGGGCTTGACCTTTGACTGCCATTTGTGGGACGAAGATCATTTGATAAGGGGACAGCAATATTGTCCATGTAGCGAGGTGAGAGCTGAGTGCCCCTGGTTTAGTCATGAGGACCCTGAGAGGTTTGACTCGTGAGATCACATGTATCATTTGTCCGGTGACATAGTGCCGTGTTTTCTGAATGGCGAACACCAGGGCAAGGCATTCCTTCTCCACAGCGGTGTATCGGTGCTCTGGCCCAATCATCATTCGGCTGAGGTAATATATGGCTTGCTCATGGCCTGCGTCATTATTTTGTGCCAGCAGAGCCCCGAGGGAATGTTCCATTGCTCGTACATAGAGCAGGAATGGTTTTCCAGAAACCGAGGCCACCAGGACTGGAGGGTTCGATAAATATTATTTGATGTTGTCGAAGGCACGCTGGCATTCTTCATCCCATACGAATGAGACGCCTTTCTTCATGAGATAGGTGAATGGTCGACATCACCCGGAGAGGTTGGAAATGAACCTCCTGATGTAAGCTAGCCTCCCTTGAAGGCCTCTGAGTTCGTGGAGATTTCTCGGGGGACCCATTTCCATGATTGCTTTCGTCTTCTCAGGGTCTACATGGATACCCTGTGCAGTAATGATGAAGCCCAAGAACTTCCTGCTGGATATGTCCAGAAAGGACTTCGTAGGGTTCATTTTCAAATTGTGCGCTCGCATTAGGTTGAATATCGTCCTTAGATCCTGCAGATGGTCTTCCTTGCATCGACTCTTAACGGCTATATCGTCAACATAGCACTCCACTGTCTTACGTAAGTGGTCTCTGAAGATGATGCTCATGGCTCTTTGATATGTGGCGCCGGCATTCTTCAAACCGAAAGGCATGACTGTGTAGCAGTACGTGCCAATTGGTGTTCGGAATGATGTATGCTTTTCGTCGTCAGGAGACATTTTGATTTGGTTGTACCCCGAGAAGCCATCCATGAATGACATACGTTCGAAGCCGCAGGTATTGTCGATCATGATGTCTGTGTTAGGAAGGGGGAATTCATCTTTGGGGCACGCCTTGTTCAGATTGCGGAAGTCGATGCAGATTCGAATCTTCCCATTCTTCTTGAGGACGGGCACTATATTGGCGACCCAATCGGGATGTTGCTCCTCACGAATGAAGTCGCTGGCTATCAGTTTGTTGACTTCGGCTTCGATCGCGTCTATGATGTCTGGGCGGAAGCGTCGCTGTTGTTGCTTGACTGGCTTCGTATCCGGCCGAATATTGAGTTTGTGAAGAGCAATGTCAGGATTTAGCCCTGGCAGGTCTTCATAGCTCCAGGCGAACACATCAATGTATTCTCTGACAAGTTCTAGCAGCGACTTCTGCTCTTCGTCTGCTAGGCTTTTACTGACGAAAATTAGTTTTGGAGAAGATTCACTATCGAGGTCAACCTGTATGACTTCATCTTCAGTAGGAGGTTCTCTCAGTTCGAACCGTTTTTCCTATTGTGCATCCAATTGCTGGGCCCACGGCTCTAGCTCGAGGATCTCGGGGATGTCTTCGTCTTCTTCGTAAGCGTCGGCGAATGCCATGTTGACTGACAAGACTTGTCTGAACACGTCTCCGATGCTGGTATCCGAGTCAGAAGTTGGTAACCCTGTTGAATGTGACTGCCAGTCGCATTCTTCATCTGAACTCTCAGGGGTCGTAGTAGGCTTACATACCCTAACCCGCATCGAGTTTTGCTATAGTAGTCCCGTGGTTTGCCCGCCGGGACTGGCGGCTTCAAAGGTAATCGTCGCCCAGTGCCATAGTTCAAACCTGGGGTCGTCTCCAGATCATACCCCTGTTTCTGTATGAGATATTTGGATTGGGGGCTATAAAGATACAGAGGCAGTCTTCTAGCATCTGACCCGAGGTCGGCATTCTCTATGGTGAAAGGATGTGGGTCGTCCTTCCGGCCAAAGATGATTGGATGGTCCCCTCCCTCGATTATTCGGTAAGTGTCTTATACTGGAGTAAGCTGCATCGCGCTGTACACATTTGCCACCTGTGTGTGTAGGTGAGTGCCTATACCGTGTTCCAAAGCATACATTGTACATAGCTTATTGAGCTCGGTGTAGTTCAAAAATAACCCTTTATTGATGAAGTAAGGTATCTTTTCTAGGGGGATTACATCATCAGCGGAGAGAACATCAGTGTGGGCAGCCACATACTTGGCTAGCTCCGGTTCCTCTTCGGCTACCCCCTGTGTAAGTGAAGACTGAGGGGACGACTTTGGTAGCTTGATCGTCAGAGGTTCAGCTGATGGAGCAGAGCATGGAGTTGTTGGCAGACTAGCGACCTCCAGTTTGGCACTTGATGTGGAGCGAGGAGTGGCTGGTTCGCTAGAAGTGTCAGACCTTGCATCGGGGTGACGACCCTTCTTGGAAAGGCGTATCGTCAGTGGCCTGTCGGAGGGATTGAGCTTCTCCGTTTGATGTTGACCGACTCTCGGCAGTCTGATTGTCAGTGGCCCCGTTGTGGGTCTCGGCACTTGGCCGGACCTTGGCAGCCGAATTATTATCTGCTCCACCTGCGCCGAGAGGCTGATCGCGTCCTTCCGCAGAGTGGCAGTAAGGGGTACGGACCTGCCCAATTTGCGAGCTTGGAGGTGGATCGTCAGATGTTCTTCTGATCCTGTAGCTGTCTCGGTATGAGCTTGTACATCTCCTTCATCAAGGTACCTCTTTGACTTTTCATATAGGCAGGAGTCTGAGTAGTAGGATTCGACCCCTTTGAAGGGATCGATATCAGCAAATTCTGTCCTCACGAAACCGTATTTATCGACATATTTGAAGCACTGGTGCAACGTGGAAGGCACGGTCATGTAATCGTGTATCCATGGGCACCCCAAGAGGATGTTGTAAGAAGTGTCTGCATCTATGACGTAGCAGGTGACTTCGGATTGGAGATCGCCAATCTGACACTTCAGACGAATCTTCTCGATTGGGTAGCTCCTGTCCGAATTGAAACCGCTGATGGCGGTGCTTGTGGGTGTCAGGCGATGTATTGGGATGCGGAGATGATGTAGCAGACCCTTCAGGATGATGCTTATGGAAGAGCCAGGATTTATGTACATCCGATCCACCTTCACGTCGTCGATGTATCCCGTGTAGTATAGCGGACGATCATGTAGGTTGGTTTTGATGAGCATGTCCTGCGGAGTGAAGACAATGTTGGGCATTGCTTCCGTGCAGGCACTGTCTTGGAGATCCGCAGGCGGGTTAACTTGAGCCAGGTATGCATCCACATTTTGGAGTGCATAGCTCAAAGCTGCACGAACATCCTTGGAGAGTCTCAGGAGCTCGTATAATGATAACATGGCCGGTGTGTTGGCCAACTGTGCTAATATGTCGAAGTTGTAGGGCTTCTCCAGCCCCTGTGATGCCTCTTTTCGGAGGGATTTGTCAAAACGAGTCTCCTTCGGCCTAGGCTTGTCGGTCGTCGAAGGCTGAGCCGATCCAGGAGCATCAGTTATAGTGGGTTGATGATTTTCAGCTGGGTTGTTAACCACAGGTTGGGATTGCGCTCCAGACCGCGTGATGACGGCTGTAGCTTCTTCGATATCTGCCGAGATCGTGCGGCAGGATCTGACTCTTCCACTCTTTTTCTTGCAGGTAGAAGATGATATGGGCCGAGTCACTTCTGATACCAAATCTGGATGGATCCACATGACCTTCCCTCGTGATGTGGTGAGGGGTACTAGACCAGCAGCCTGATCTCGGAAGAGGGGGTGGAAGATTAGCAATCTCGATTGTCGCCATAGGGATGGGGACCACCCCGTCTTGAGTTTCTGTTGGAGGGAAGCTGCCGAATTGTACCGACACCATATTGGCTGCCACCGTTACCTCTTCGAAATCGATGGCCAAAGCGTTCTAATCGATAAGGTTTTGGATGTACCATTTCAGCTGGTAGCAGTCGTGTGTAGCATGGTGGATGTAGCGATAATAATGGCAGTACTTTGGATTCTCCATCTCTGTCGGCCGCGGTTCTCGTCTTGGTGGAGGAAGCTGAATTATGTCCCCTTGTAAGAGCATGTCCACGATGGGCTTGACGTGACCATCTTCGAAGGAGTACGTGATCTGCGGCCATTGTTTGTCTGCTGGCTTTGGCTCAGGTTTTTGTGCCGTGTCGGCCACCATAGCCTGCTTGCCCCTGCTGTCTCAATTATTGGAGGAATTACCCCCATTGTCGTTGTTGGTGTTAGGACGTTTGCCCTTGTTCTCTCCGTCCGAGATGTGCAACCCCAATTGGCGAGCCTTCTTCAATCGTTCTTTCGCGCTTGTGGCGCTGATGATGAACGTCTTCCAATCCTTGAATTGACTTTCGCCCATCCAGAGACTGATCGTTGGAAGCAGTCTCTTTTGGCAAATTTTAATCATGGAGGAATCCAGATTTTCGGAGGGCAGCTTCATGGCGGTTTGGCGAAACTGCTCAATGTAGTTCCTTGTCAGCTCCTTTTCTCCTTGGACGACGTCCATGAGGGTGGACATGGTGACGTCCTGTCCTACTTCGTAGAATCTCTCCAAAAATATGTGCTTGAAGCCGGCGAAGGAATGGATGCAGTTGTCTGGCAGATTGCGATACCAGTCGAAGACGACTCCTTCCAATGCCCCGACGAACAATCGGGTGAGAATAGCATCATCATGGGACAGATGATCGGTGGTGACCTCGAAGTAAGTGATGTACCGACTTGCTGAGGTCTTTCCATCATAGGGATTGATACTGAACGGCTTATATCTTGGTGGGAATGGCACATCCCTCCATGCAGCGGGGTATGGTTGTCGTATTCTGAGGTCTTGAGAATTCTCTCGGGCGTGGAACATGGCTCGGAGCTCTTGGACCTCTCTTCTTACTTCGCGGGCTTCGTCCACGGCGGTGGGAGCCGTTATTTCTGGAAGATTGTTATTCGGGTTCGGTGTCGCCGAATTCGAGTCTACATTGACTGCGGAACCCGTGCTGGTTGGGCTAGGCGTCCCTCCTTACAGAGTTGGAAGGGCCGCTTTAATTTTGTCTACAGACTTGACCAAAGCAAGCAATATGGCTTCGAGACTGTCGATGCACTGGCGATCACTGGAACAACCTTGGTTGCTGTCTGTCATGAATACCATTTTTACATGAGGGAAGATAGACGGAGCGGTGGAGGAAGCGCCCTCCGAATCGTACCCCTGTAGTGAGAAGTCATCGGGGTATGTAGGTATGTTCCCTTCTGATTCAGACTCAGAAGGAACAGTACCCCCAGTCTCCGAGTTCGTCTCGTCTTGGGAGTTGTGGATGTCATCGGGGACGTCGAGATTTGCTACACCTGATGGAAGAGTTGTCTCCCCCGGCTCGTCTTCTTGGAACACTGGATTGCTGTGGAGGCTCGGAGGGGTGCTACCCCCAGCCTCAGCAACCCCCTGCGTTATGGACGACGAATCTCCTACTGTAGTAGATTTCGTCTTAGAGCGAGTACCTTGGAAAACTCCAGTGGTGGGCACCCGCTTAGACGACAGTCTTTTAGTCGCAGTGGTTAAGATTTTCGGGCTGGGAATACTTGTCTCCTTCCCCCTTCCATCAGCGGGGACTTTCCGAGCAGAGTTACAAGATACGACGGGAAGTGCCTCGTCTTCTAAAGATGGCTGTCACAGTCTTTGAAATACGGACTACCGGCTTTTTTGTGTCGTCGCACTGTTGCAGCAGCAGTTGACGATGACTTGAGAACAGTGGCGTCCGTGAGAGGACTTTTTGCACCCCGATGCGTCTTCTATTTCCTTACGTTTGTGGAGGATAGCCTCACGCAAGTTAGATGGGTCGGGGTCGACCATCTCTGCTCCCGGAATTTTGGGAGACTTTTGCGAACCTCTCTGTCCGTCCGCCGCCGGGGGCTAGACTCGAGTGGTTCTGTACAACTTCCCATCTGAGGCCCGCATAACGGTATGCGGTACGCTCGGATGGTCGGAGGTTAGATCAGCGGATCGAACTCGCTAGGCTCGCGCTGCCTTAGACTTCTTCGCTCTAGTACGTAAGGGCACATAGTAGGAAGAGTCTAAGTGATACTAGAGAGAGTCAGACATGTCTTCTTGGGAGCACAAGAGATCAGGGCCATAAGAGAGGCGGTCGAAGACGGAGCCGCGTGGAGTAGGCGTCATGCGGCTGTCTCCGGTGGTCTGTATGCGGTTGGCAGGCGTAGCCGCATGGGCCTTCTTCATGCGGCTGGGAGTCTCAGCCGCATGATTCTTCTTTATGCGGCTGGATGATCTGGCCGCATGGATTTTCTTCATACGGCTGGTGGATCCACCCTCATAAGCCTCCTGCATGTGGTTGGCAGGAGTGTTCGGCTTCTTCTTGGGACGCACAGAGGCACACTTTGCCCCTGCAAGTCCAGCATCATAGTGTTTTCCTTTGCCGGACTTGGGAACAACAGAGTTCTTTATGGCTTGAAGTGGAGCCGCATGAGAATCGCCCTCGCTGTCTTGGGCAGCAGAGAGTATCCCGTCCAGAGCTTGTGGAGGAGCGAATGACTTCGGCCTCCACTCGCAGCGAGCTTTCTTTGTGCGGGTTCGCTTCTGGATCGGGCCAGCACTTCCTTCAGAGAGCATCTCTTCGAATGCCTGTTGGTCGAAACGGACGACCATCTTCTGTTACGTGGAGCCAAGCTTGGATGCATCCGACTGTGTCACCAACTCTTCAGCCATGGAGAAGTTTGTCCCCAGCAGAGTCACCATCGTGTTTGCCATAAAATATAAAAGAACAGAACAATTATCGGAGGACCGGACTTTTACTTCACGTTACAAATCGCTTGTACAAAGAAAGCCTAGGGACGAAAACCTAGGTACAGCAATCTAAGTACAATTGTTTATTTTAGATTCTGGGGGGTGACAATAGAGGTTCGGGAAAGCGACGGCAGCTCTGCCTTACTCCTTGGACGATCGGTATGCCGCCTTGGCTCCAGAAGATTGCTTGGCGTTGGAAGAAATTCTCTCTTTGCTTTCTCTGCTTCTCCTCTCCAAGTATTATGGTGCTCTCTCTCTCTATATGTGTACTCTTCTCTGTATCTCTCTGCATGTGTCTCTCCTCTCTTCGCATGAGAATGGCACCCTACTATTTATAGGTATAGAATGTGATCATTAGGGTTGCAAGTGATTGCTTCTTGGAGATGGCAGCGGCCTGTGGATTGGTCAATCTAGGCCCTTCGTTTTGATTGTGACGAATTCGGACCATTAAGTATATATTACACCATATCTCATCAGCAATTAATACTGATTGGAATGAATCTTCCTCATAATGATCTTCTGATGTCTGTGAATAAATTTGATTTATTCTCCTGCCACGTGTCCCAGATTATTGAGATTTGACCCAATCTCTGATTGCAATAAATCTGGAAGATTGATCGACTTAGAACATGAGTCCTAGGAGCCACTGGAGGGATCTGAACCGCATGACGATTGAGCCGCATAAGATTTTGGGCCGCATAAGGTTAGGGCCACGTGTCATGGCTGCTCGGGTAGTGGCTTCCCCCCCTTCGAACCCCTGAACCGTATGGAGATGATCATTACGAGCCGCATATGGATGCATCCGCCTCGGCCGCATGTAAATGGTCCTCTTGAACCGCATGGGAAGGACTCTGCTTGAGCCGCATGAGGCTGTCTCGGCCTGAGCCGCATGGAGCGGCTTCATTCTGAACCGCATGGGAAGTCTTTGCTCGAGCCGCATATGATCGTCCACGTGATCAATGCCACGTGGCATTTTATGGATCTCGGGAGATTTGTGTCAGAGATCTTTTCCTCTTCCCTAGGGGGCTGTCATTATGACAGGATCATAATTACTTCTTTTGTATCATAGCTGTCACTTTTTTCAGAATTGTCAGCCGTCACAGTAATTAATGCAGCATGGGTCGAAGGGGAGCGCTGTTACGCCACGTGTCTTCTGAGCCGCATGAAATATTTCAGACCGTATAGTTCCTGAGCCGCATAGTCTTTCTGTGCCGCATGGGCTGTTTGAGCCGCATGGGGTTCCCTGGCCGCATGGGTCATTTTCTTTAATATTTTCTATGCTTCTACAAGTCTGTGCTGTGCCAGATTTTGGACTCGGATAGTTGAGAACGGAGCAAGAAAGATGACCATAGATATTTTTTCTTCTGTTTATTATCATTTTGCTTTTTCTGATTATGCACGTTTATTATTTTGTGGATATGTTTTTTATGAAAAACTAAGCCCGCATTAATAATGGACAACATAGACATAATATCAACTAGTAGAAAAACCCTCATTGTTAAATAACTAAGTGGGAGAGGGAATTTATTTAGTATAAATCCCATAGTCTCCATTACTGGTTTATAGGTGATATAATTATACTTACGTGTTGGCTTTAGTGCCTTCCTCCATATCAAATTAGTATAATTGTGGATCACCAGTACAAAATTTCCCAGGGGTAACCATAGAAAGTTACCTAGTATGTTTTCACTCCTCTATCTGAAGGAACTCATTACAAGGTAATGGACTTAGTATTAAGTAATAGTATACACTTAGATACAAATAAAGGTATCCTCCCCATCAGAGTCACTGCCATTATTTGTATGACCAGAGCAAGACCAACAGATTAATTTTATTTGTCATAAAGTTATATTGACATGATAGTAAAATTAATAGGAAAAATCTACTTGAACAAAGTTGAATTTGTATACATCCACACTATCATGGCATACTAAATTCATGGTGTTCAAGGTGTTGGTAAATTTCTTATTATTGTTTTGAGGAAATCAATATTTAATTAATTCAAAAGTTTTTTATCCTACATAATTTTTTTATGTGATTCTCAGGATTTCAAAAATGGGTTCCTTTAGTCCACTTATGGTGATTCTTAAAGAAAATAAACTTACTGGACCTAATTATATCAACTGGAAACATAATTTAGACATTGTCCTAACTGCTGAAGAGTATAAATATGTACTCAATGAGGAATGCCTACTTAAGCCTGATGCTAATTCTGATGAAGAGGTCAAAGAGGCTTATAAGAAGTGGATACAAATAGATAAGATGACGCGGTGTTACATTTTGGCATCTATGTCAATTATTCTGCAACATCATCATCAGGCTATGGCCATAGCTTATAACATGATATAAAACCTCAAGAAACTCTTCTGACATAAGAGTAGAGCAGCTAGGCAGTTTGCTATGAAGTGTTTGATGAATATAAAAATGGCTGAAGGTAAGCCAGTAAGGGATCATATTCTTAAGATGATGGGTCATCTGAATGAGATGGATGTCCTTGGATCTAAAATCGATGGAAAATCCTAGGTCGATATCATTCTTGGGACTCTGCCTAAAAGTTTTGACAATTTTTGCATTAACTACAACATGAACAAAAGGTTTATAGTTTGCAGAACTTACGAAAGAGCTACAGGATGCTGAAGCTCTCTTTAGGCAGAATGGTCATATTTATGTTTCTGAAAAGGCTTCTAGTTCTAAGCTAAAAGGTAGTAAGAAGAAGATTAACATTCAGAAATAAGCAAACTCAGCAAAGAAGGGCATAGGACCTCAAGGTATTGTGAAAAAATTGAAAGGCAAATGTTTTAAGTGCAAAGGGTCAGGACATTTGAAGAGTGACTGTCCACTTCTCAAACAAGGGAACAAAGAAGGTATATCTCATTTACTAGTAGTTGAAAGCGGTGTTATCTACCGGCACCTGGTGTGTAGATACAGGAGCCATTAATCATGTTTGCAATATATTGCAGAGGTTCCAGGAAACCAGGCGGTTCAGTGATGGAGAGATATGCCTGTTCATGGGTGACGCTACAAAAGTAGTGGTTGTTGCAATAGGAGATGTTACTTTATCTTTTGGTAGAAATAAGTTTTTGACATTGAGAGATTATTTTTATGCACCTTCACTTAGAAGGAATTTAGTTTCTGTTTCTATGTTAGTTAAGGATGGATATTCAGTTTATTTTAATGATAATATTGTTATTAGAAAGAATACATTTTATCTGTTCTTGTGCATTAGTTGATAATCTTATGTAATTAATCCTATTTCACCCACAATGCAACTTATGGAAATAAATAATATGTCATCTAACTTAAATAAGAGAAAAGAACCTTCTTGTATGAACCAAACATATCTTTGGCACTTGCGATTGGGGCATATTAACCTAAGAATAATTCAAAGACTGGTTGAAGATGGACCTTTGAGTTCATTGGAAGTGGAGACACTACCAGTTTGTGAATCCTGCTTGTAAGGTAAAATGACCAAAAGGCCTTTTACGACGAAGGGGTATAGGGCAAAAGATATGTTGGAATTGGTTCATTCTGATTTGTGTGGACCCATGACTATCCAGGCTAGAGGTGGCTTTGAATATTTTGTCACATTTATTGAAGATTATTCAAGGTATGGATACATTTATTTGATGTGTCATAAGTCTGAGTACTTTGAAAAAATCAAAGAGTACAATACTGAAACGAAGAAACGTTATAGAGAATGTATCAAGTCATTACATTCACATCATGGTAGCGAGTACCTTTTTGGAGAGTTTAGGGATTATTTATCAGAGAATAGGATTACATCCCAATTGACTGTACCTGGAACGTCCCAGCAGAATTGTGTAGCCGAAAGAAGGAATAAACTCTTCTGGAGATGGTTAGATCAATGATGAGTTATTCGGATTTACCAGATTCGTTTTGGGGATATGCCTTAGAGACTGCAGCTTACATTTTGAACTTGGTTCCTTGTAAGTCAGTACCTCATACTCCCACAGAGCTGTGGATTGGGCGTAAGCCTAGTCTGAAACATGTTCAAATTTGGGATAGTCTAGCACATGTGTTGAATGGAAAAGCAGATAAATGGGAATCTTGTACAGAAGTACGCTTGTTTGTAGGCTATCGAAGAGGAACGAAAGGAGATTTATTTTATAGTCCTAAGGATCAGAAAGTCATTGTTAGCACCAATGCTCGATTTTTAGAGGAGGACTATGTGATGAACCATAAACCCACAAGTAGAGTTATTCTAGAAGAACTGAGAGGTGAGACACCAAGTACTTAAGTACCAACAGTACAAGAAGTTAAACCATAAGTAACTGCACAACGTGTCACAAATGTTACACCACAGCTGATAGTGCCTCATTGTAGTGGGACGGTTGTGATATAACCTGATAGATATATATTCTTGGGAGAGTTGTCAGACTTCGTCCCTGAGGAATAAGATTATGATCCATGTACATACAATAAAGCTTGTAGAGTCTTGGCAAAAAGTAATGATATATGAAATAGAATCTATGGTTTCCAATCAGGTTTGGGAGCTTGTAGAACCACCCGTGGTGTAAAAGCCATTAGATGCAAGTGGGTCTATAAGAGAAAAAGAGGATCAGACGGTAAGGTTGAAACCTTTAAATCTCGGCTTGTTGCAAAAGGTTTTACTTAAAGAGAGGGTATCGATTATGAGAAAACCTTTTCGCCAGTAGCCATGCTTAAGTCTATCTAGATTGTTTTATCTATTGCAGCTCATCTCGATTATGATATTTGGCAAGTGGATGTCTAGACAGCTTGTCTTAATGGAAGTGCTGAGGAAGATATATATGAAGCAACCAGACGGGTTCATTGAAAAGGGCCAAGAGCATCTTGTTTGTAAGCTCAAGAAGTCTATTTATGAACTTAAGTAAGCTTCCAGATCTTGGAACATATGTTTTGATCAGGTGATAAAATCCTATAGATTTGATCATGTTAGGATGAATTATGTGCATTCAGAAAGTATGACAAAAATATGGTGGTATTCCTAGTACTTTACGTAGATGACATCTTGCTCATTGGAAACAATATGAAGGTGTTATCTAATGTAAGGGTATGGTTATCCAAACAGTTTGATATGAAGGACTCAGAAGAAGTAGGTCACGTCCTTGGGATCAAAGTTCTATAAGATCACAAGAAAAGGATGTTGGGCTTGTCCCAAGCTTCCTATATCGATATTGTACTAACTCATTTTAGCATGCAAAATTCTAAGAAAGGTTTTTTTTACCTTTTAGGCATGGTATTGCTCTATCAAAGGAGCAGTGTCCGAGGACACCTAAAGAGATAAAGAACATAAAAAGCAGTTCTTTATGCTTCAGCAGTAGGAAGCTTAATGTATGCAATACTATGTACGAGACCAAACATCTGCTTTTCCATTGGCAGGGTCAGTAGATATCAGTCTAACCCAAGGCCAGAGCACTGGACTGCCGTAAAGCATATCTTAAAGTACCTAAAAATAACTAAAGAGTATATGCTAGTTTACCAGGCAGATAGTTTAGTTCCTTTGGGGTATACAGACTCAAATTTTAGTCAGATAGGGATTCCAGGAAATCTACCTCAGGTTATGTATTTACTTTGGAAGTTGGAGCTATTGTGTGGAGGAGTATCAAGCAAAAATGTAATTTTGATTCCACTATGGAAGCCGAGTATGTGGCAGCCTCTGTGGCAGCCAAAGAAGCGGTTTGGCTTAAAAACTTCCTGTTGGACTTGGATGTTGTACCTAGTTTGCCTAAGTCTATTACACTTTATTATTATAATAATAGTGTAGTTGCAAACTCGAAGGAACCACAAGCTCATAAGAAAGGTAAATACTTTGAGTGCAAGTACCACCTGATACGAGATTTCGTAAAGAAAGGAAAAGTTGTTGTGATCGAAGATAGCATCATCTGACAACCTAGTTGATCCCTTTATAAAAAGCTTACCAGTTAAGGCTTTTGATAGTCATGTTGAGGGAATGGGAGTCAGATTTGTAGCAGCATGGCTTTAAGTATATGTGGGAGATTTTTAACATTATATTGAAAAGCAATACTTTGAGTATAAGTAGGAGATTGTTAGGGTTATGTACTAAAAGCATCACTCTTATATTAACTTTATTTCCTAAAATTTTGAATAAGAATCATATGGGTAAATATTTGCATATTATATTTGTTGTAAGTGTTAATACAAGTGTCTGATATTCTATATTATAAATAAATGGTGTGTGGTATCACACAGAAGATCATATTATCAGTTTCCTATGGAATATATAAATAGTTCACAACCTAGATGGACTTGGACAATCTATAGGAAAGGTTGCAGTGTAATATGGTATTAGTCTATCTTGACTATAGGTTTACACTAATGCAGTTTATGTGTATTGAACAGGACCACTTGAGGTTGTTCTTTTTGTACTGATTACATAAGAGAACAAACATCTCTGTTATTATGGATACTTGTACTTTTAATTCGGATATAATAACAGACATGTATATGAAGTGTATATTACTTTGACTCATAAAAGAGTGAGATTCATTATGGGTCAACAACCTCTATGAATTGGGTAATAATATTGTACGTATGATGGGCTGTTAATTATAAAACAAATCCATGTCCTGATACATCGGGCTGATGATGTCCCCTTAAGGAGCTCATACGGATTGTCATGTAAACCCTGCATGTGGATTATATCCGACATGACAAATACAGTTGAGTGGTTCTACTTAAGGATAAAGGATGTCGATCAATATAGCTGTCAGTAACTTAATTTGATTGACAGACATTCGATATCTTAACGTGGCGAGCCAAATGAGCATATAAAAAAGAAGCCCACAGTCACAATTTGATATTTTAAAGGTAGTGCAACAATAGCTCTTCAGTGGACCGAGCTATTTTTAATGGGCCTGGGTTGTGTGTTCGGGTTGAACACGGGATACCCAGATCCGTTAGGAGACCTAACCCTAATTTCTCCTTATGGTCCCAGTCATAGCCTTATATATATCTTTTATTCTCTGGCCGTCATGATATTATCAAAAATAAGAAGCTTTCTCTAAATTCGTGATTCACGTAAGGAGAGAAAGGGAGGGCTGCCAAGGAGAAAAAAAGGTTGGGAGACCGTCGCTTACATGACGTCCAACCTGAGGAAGGATTACGTGCAGACGATCTTAGGGTCGTGACTGCTCGAGGTTGCAGGAAACTGTCTTCTTCTTCCCGTCGCAAGTATAATTCGTGAACCCTAGTTCCGCTATGAAGGGTTATAACACGTCTTAGATCTGTTAAACTTCCATCGATCAATACGCACACCAAACTAGGGGTCTTGGGAATCCCTTGTTCCATCAATATGCTCGCCAATAATCTTGTTGAGTTTTTCATATTTTTAAAAATATGTCTCCGTTGTACAATTTATCTAACGTAGAATTTCCTCGAACACGTAGTTGTTCTTAAACTAGAAACTTCATAATATTTTTCTAAAATGATTATCATGTGTCCTTCATTGTAAAATCATGTTTTTTCTTTTTTTCTGATTGATTTCAAAATTTTTAATCATTTAAAATCTATTTATTTTCGGGTCCGATCCACTGGACAAATTGGCTACTGGTGCTACTAGTTGATATAGTAATTTTATATAATAGTTTTCTTGTAAATATTTTAGTTAAATATTATTTATAAATATTTTAAATAAATATTCAAGAATCAAATATTATATTATTTTTATAAATATTATTTTGTCATGTTGATACTAGTTTCATATAGTACTAGATATTTATTTTCTTGTATATATTAGTTTGAAAATATTTTTTAAATATTTTAAATAAATTTCCAAAATTATAGATTATATTTTTATTTTATAGAAATATTATTTTTATCGTGGTGACTTGATAACTAAATATATTAGATGTAGCTATATATTGTTACTAGTCTAGTTAGAATATGTCGAGTCGAGGCTATATATAGTATGGCTGTAAATATAAGGGTGTGTGACATAGATATGTCATTGATTGGCAGTTCATGTATATTTATTCTAGGAGTACATGACGGTATGACCGAGAATACCGGAGCCAGACCGCAGTACGCACGCTTGGAGACTACAGGCAACTGTATCTTATCAATATTCCAGTTTATTATCTTTTTCTTTATTATTGTATTTTTGTTCCATGTTATAGACATTATGGGTGTAGGATTGGTTGGTACATAGCATCCATATTATATTCGAGTGCTGATGTCATCTAATAGACATCGCACTAGGCATTGCATTATATTTTATTCGTATTCACTTGACAAGATAAACCACAGGATACTGATACAATTCATGATACGAAGTCTACATGAGTATTCGTGGTTTGGACTCTGTGATAGGATACTAGATTGATACTTATAATTGAGACTTGTGAGACTTGACTTGACTCGACTTGCTAGTACTAGACATGGGGTGGGGAGAACATTATCGACATATCAGGTTATTGTATTGCTTGACCTCGTTACCATATTTAGGACTTGGTTGTTATATTATTGCTTGCCATTGTGTCTGTAGCAGAGCACTTGTGTTCTTTATTACTTATGCAGGGTACAATGACACGGTGCCTTCGATGTTTGCCTGCTGAGGAGCTTATGAGCCTCAGTAGCTAAGCCTGATATCCGGAACGTATTCTCACGTGCATATCACTTAGACTGGATATGGTAGCTACCCTTTAAAACATATATTTCCTTTACTGTTGTATTGACATGTGGTATGTACCTTGCTATGTCCCCTGAGGACCTGGTGATCTCTTCAGGTAGTCTTCTCGCAGGAGTAGTTCGGTGATCATGGTGGTTTGTCATTCCCGATTCAGGTATTTATCATGATTTACATTTTATCTATTACTTGCATTCTGCTATGTAGCCTAGTTTTACAAGCTTTATTTTGTTATGAGCTTGTTCAGACTAGATATATTAAGGTCTGGCCAACTTTAGTAAATAGTATCTTTCTTGGTATTTTTATTCTTGTGGAAGCGTGTATTACAGTTTGATCGATCAGCATTGGTACACTTGTGTAAACCCCCAAAAAAATTATTTAATATTTTGGCTCGATTAATATATTTTATGTTAATTTCTATTTTTAAAATAAACTTGCCCTATTTTTTTATAATTTCCAAATTTATTGTATTATTTATTTAATTCTAAATATTGTGTTAGGCAACGATTTTTTTGAATTTCTGTAAAAGATAATCATAGGTTTTTTTGAACACTAAAAAGATTTGCCAAATTTCTTTTAAACAAGGCTAATTCATATACTTTAAACTATTTTGATAAATATCGACTATTATTTAAACTATTTCGATAATATTACATATTAATTTAAATTATTATTGTAATCGATTATTGATCAAGATTAGATTAAATTGGTTTTAAATATATTTGATTTATGGTAGGATTTATAATGGGAATCATAATCATATTCTAATTAGGAGTACTTCTCCTACTTACGGAGAAGCATTCTCCTTGTTTCCTTCGAACCTATTCCACCACAATAATTATCACATATCATCAACATCCAACATCACAGCCATAATCATAATCATGTCTATGAGTCTGTGTCCACCATCATCCACTTTCTTCATGTCAGTCGTACCGGCCCTGGGTGTCTTTTCACTATTTTATTACTACATCTACATTATAGCATCTTCCTGTCCAACAATTTCGGGCAAGAATCCCAATTTTCTTCGGCCGTATCCAACACCTCGGATACGACACAATCATCTAACCCTAGCCATAGCCACATCTGCTTTCCCCCGACCACCAACACCACTGCCATCATCCCCGACATCACCACCGCCACCATAGACTCTATTAGCCCAATGATTATATCATGTTTTTGACTATGGCTAATCAATTAAGTTTAACATAATGACATCACTAATATTCATGTAATCACTATCATGTTGTTACTTAAACTTAGTATTGTCCTAAATGTTGTATATCATATTGCTATACTTGTATCATATTGTTCTGTTTGTCTAACATATACTTGTAGACATGCAATAAGCATGATCAAGCTTTGTCAATCCAGGACATATGCAATAGAGTAATATTGATGGGCCAAAGACGGCGTTATACAAGAAGATTTCTTTGAACCGCCCAACGACCTATCCGGGGCCTCGCATCGGGGGTCGAGGGGGCAGCGCCCCCCGTCAGGGGTTCGGGGGCGAAGTCCCCTAAAGGTATTCAGATTTCCATATTTGTTTATCTTTGGACGACCGTCGTCAAGTGAAAAAGGCGTCTTCAAGTCTGCTCAAATATTTGAAGAAAGGCATCATCAAAGGGCTCTTGGTTTTCCTATTTTATCAATATATTTTTCATATTTATTGAGTCTAGGAACATAATGTAAACTGCATCGTACTGGCAAATAGGCTACCCAAGAAACGTTTTCAAAATACCCTTTCATTTTTTAAAACAAGCCCACTTATAAAAGCCCAAACTATTTTCTAACTGTTTGACTTTTCAAAAAGCCCAAAAACTAATTTACAAAACCCTAACAGAACCCTAGCAGAACTCGGCCCGAATTTGGCTAGAGTTCAGTTAGTGAACGTTACTTTTTGAACTTGGTATTCCCGTAGTTACGGATCCCAACGAGATTTTTTCATAGAGTTCTGCCCGAATTATGTCCGAATTCTGTCAGAATTCTGCCTTTGGAAAAACTATAAATAGAGAAGGATTTCAATTATTTTAGTACACTCACACACCAATTTACTTTCATATCTCTTCTCTATAAGCCTACTACTTCTCCCAAAGTATTCCGAGCCATTCATTTTCAAATCCCAAACCAGTTACAATCCTTTAGTCGATTTGCCAGTGCGGTACGGTATAAAAGTTTCAGAGTGATTGTAATCAGAGGCTTGATTGAAGAAAGACACTTCACAATTGAAGTTGGTCGAGTAATTCAGATCAAAGCTCGCATTGTAGAAGTTGCAAGAACTTCGGATGAAAACTTGTGATTTTCCATATTGGATTCAACTGGAAGCTAGAGTTCTTCCGAGTGGACTAGTCCTCACAAGAGGAAAACCACTATACATCATTGTGTTTGCGTTTTCTCTCTACTCTCTACTTTTCATTTACATATCTGTGATATATATATTATGTGATCTTGTTACTAACATTTTTAAATAGTTAATTTCTGCTGCCTACTCTATTCACCCCCCTCTAGAGTATTGTACTTTATAACTCGTTCCTACAATCGGTCCCACAGACTCCACGCTATCGACCGACCCTCGCCTACAACTCCACCAGCCACCCATAGCCACCACCCGCCTCCAACACCCGCAGCCTCCATCTTCACCACACTCCACCACCATGGCCCCTCGTCGGCCCCGACGAACCCAGTCCAGCGCAACCACGTTGTCCCCTCCGATGGCATCAAAATAGATGGGGAGTCACAAGTGTTCATCCACCTCATCGACATCGCGGCCAGTCGAGCCCCAATGGCTCTGCACCACGCTTCGAATCGCCAAGGTTACAATGGGCGCAAGGCCAAGATTACAAGTCACTCAAGCTCTCTCTCATCTCTCAATACATGTCTTGAGCCAGCGGATGCTTCGGAAGGCGATGTCCATACATTATCTCCCGTATAATTCTTGACTCCATGCGGCCGTACGTTTCGAATCGCCAAGGAACTCCATGCCTCGACGCGTCCAAGCGAGCTCCACGACATGAGCTTCTACCTGTGCCTGCATATGGAAACTATGTGGGTGTCAGTACTCAACTGTACTGGTGGAATGAGCTCCTCGCCCACCCATACAAAACCAACACGTTGATTTACTTTGTGCAATATAGTCCCTTTATGATTGTCTTTCTACTCTTGCCTTAGGATCAGTTTTAGGACAGACGCCTTGGCCTATTTTGTGTCTTTAGACCATAACGTGCTTGCAACAATGATGTTAACTCATACTTTGCCTCTAGACACTTCTCGTGCCAACAACGTTAACCTATCAAGTCGTGTTTGTCTTACGGCCCAAAATCAGAGACGCAACTACGCGATGAGGCTCCATTTCCATGTAATCGTGCTAGAAATCCATCGTGCCGTGCCTCGCAACTCAATGTGACTTAACCGTACGCCGTCTCGCGGCCCTTGCTACTTCGATCACCGACAGACCCAATCAAGACATGTGAACTAAAAGTCACACGACCAACTTTTCCTTACGGCATTTCCTGACTTAAACTCAAGACAACTCAAATCCAACTTATGCACCTTATATGCCGACAACTTAAGACTCGATGCCACATCTCGTACCGAAGAACGTTGCCTACGTTGATGCCAAATCATACGCCTAAACACTGTCTTCTAACTGTACACACATTCAACTAACTCAATCCAAAGGCATACACGCGGATTGCCGTCTGTTCCGACCCATCTATATGAATTGGTCACTAACATCACAAGCTATCATGGACTATAGTCTTGCTATTCGGTGACCCTTTCAACGCAACTAGCTAGCCCCGCTGAAAGTTTTCGAATAACCCAAGCGGTTCGTCCAGCTACGGCTATACCTATTTCCCTCCAGAATGACGCGATCCCATGGCGCCCAGGGTTGCCGCTCGTGGAAACTCCTCCTTGTCGACAAGTTGTCCAATGACCATGTAAGACTCGACTCAAACTGACGTCTCACACAGTCATCCTTCTTTCAATGTTACTATCTCTTTCAAAACCAATATCAAGACTTCTATCATTTGAGATCCCTCGACAACCCACGGTCGCGAGCATTCTTTCCATGTTACCATATCATTTCATTCAACTCAATGCCTATTCGATGGTCCTTTCTCTAAAACTTATTAAATCAACCGTGGTTCATGCCTTAAACACTAAGTCAGTGCATCGTGCCTCAAACCGACTTTCGATCTACGCGACGCTATCGCCCAAGTCATACTTTATATGACGGGCCTTGAGACCGTAAGACTATGTGGTTATACCCAACCGTAGAACTCGTAGGACCGTGCTTGCTACCACTCCGATAGCCGCCTAACATAACTTGCCTGACTTAAATGCACAACGACTCGACGAGCAAAGGCTGCGTCAAGCCTCGCATTACGGAAACGTGCCGCGTATGTGTTCGACTTCTGAATGACCAAGTCATTTGGGTGCCTTAGCTTATATCATAAGTCGTGCAACGCAACTTAACTCACGGGACAAGCCAAGGCTATGCCAAGCCTTGGACGATAGAACCGTGCATGCTTTATGAAGCATTTATGCAAACGACGCCTATGACTTAGGCTACATTCATAACTTTGCCTACTCAACCAACTTTCCTTCTTCCAAGCCACGGGATGAAGGATCGAGTGTCATTTTCAAAGCACGCCGTGTACAAACTCTAAGCCAACCATTGGACCTTTCTATATTCTAACTCAATTCGACCTGACGGGATTACTTCTTTAGCTATGTAGATTCATCTCTTTTATTATCAAGCCTACATGTGCAAGTTGAAAACATGTGATTTATTATGTGAAGGCTAAGATGAGGCAAGTTCACCGAAACTACCCCACTTGAGCGAGCGGTCGCCTCGACCGAGCGATGTCTTCGAGCAGCCGTTGCAAGGCTAAGTCTGAACGCCGTTATTGTTCTGATTCCTCCGATTGACTGAGCGGGACGGGGCAGTACATCATATACCACTCAGAAAAAGTTTCATCCTCAAAACTAACTGAGTACTTACTTATTGACTGATCACTTTACTCAACGTTCAAGAACTCTCGCACACACTACGCCTATGTATTTTCTCCATCCGAACCACGCTCGTACTACCCTTAATCTTTTCTTTGAAACACTATTTCAAAATCCTAGACCCTTTTCTATTCCTCTAGTCTCACTTGATTCAATGTATCACTTAGTTGGATCGTACATATTTTTTAGGCGTCCCTAAAATACATGCATTTCAGCCAAGCCTCGTGATAGAGAATCCACCATCACCACTCGAGTCAGATCGTACACATATTTAGGCGTCCCTGATATACATGCATGTCAACCGATACTCGCGAGTGGTGCCTCTACAAATCCTACCACTTCGCACTCGAACGTCTGCCTAACCACTAGGCTATGTCTTTTCATCAGTATTGGAATCATAGTTCCCAAACAACAATATCAACACTGACCCCATCCTAAGGTTAAACCAAGTTGATAGTACAGGGTTTTCTACCCAAGCTCGCATCACTCTTATTTCTAAACATCGAGCATCGATTCCCTACACACATCCCAATATTTCGTCGTACGGGGTCCGAGTCATTCAGCAAAGCCATCCTATGATAAGTCACGTTTCGACCAACTCCTTGACGTATCAATATCGCTCGTCCATCAAGCCATTTCGCATAGTCTATCTCTTCGAACACGTTCGACATAATCCGTCTATCAATCCTTCCAAATCAAGCACGCTACGACACAATTCATCGCTAAACCATAATTCACATTTCATATTCCCTAAGTCATTCATCCCAATTCACGAAATCGATCACAAGGTCATCTGACTTAACAATACATTGCGCCCCGATCTTACGCGAGTTAGATTATCCACGGTGGGCATGAATCACCATGCACGCTCCCGCTGGATAATCAACCTCATCAGGACGTAACTCTTGTTCTAGTCTAGACTAATTCATTCTTGATGTGCGGATTAGACCTACTCAATCCTCAAGTTTATTTCATTCAATCACCAATCACAAGTCCTAACATCCTCGAGTTCTCCTTCGCATCAAGCCAACAAGTCGAGACAATCAAAGTTGTCGCGTCCTGATTTTTTCGAGTTCGATCGTTCCCGCGACATGAATCACCATGTCAGCGCTCACGCAGAATGATCGCCCAAAATCCGACGCGACACATGCGCGAGGCTAGAGTTGCACTCGTGCAAGACAAGATTGTCGACGTCGTGGCTATCAACGTAAACATCAAGATACGATCATTTTTATCCAACATTTCTTTCAATCAAAATCCTATGTATTACCTCCAACCGAATAATAACACTTGTATAATCGTCATTCGCCGAGTCAGAGTACCCCCGAGTTATCGTATATCGAACCTTGATACGCCTCAATACCATCGATGATATGCGTAACCTGACGATCTTCCTTTGCAACCAATTTCGAGTCGTGTGGATGATGCTATCGTTCAACTGGATAATCTCCTCGACATTTAAATTCAAGTTCGATGATTATCCCTCAAATCATTCACAACATCAATTTTCTTAAACCCAAATTTGCGTATCATTCATCCCTCTATCTTAAGTCATCGACCAACGTATTTTCTCAATTCGCATTGTCCCTTGCTAACTCAAATCATCGAGCAACATTTATTCCAATCCTCCGAGTCATTCGCGTAACTTCAAAATTTAACTTTTTTATGCACGCTATCTACCCATCATGCTAACTTTTTCTATACTATCCACCTATCGATTTTCTTTATCAAGTCATCCGTTCGCTACCTTAACTTTTTCCTTGATTCGATTTCATCTACTCGCTCATTCTCGCATTTCATACTTCCGTAATCCTCAATCCCGTGCACGTTCCGTGCGCATCAATTTCTAGGTTGTTCGAATCACACATCATCAAATCTTAAGACTACAACTTGTTCAACGATACTCAATCTATGGCTTTACATACACGCGACGCTCGTTGATAGACTTATTGACACCCGAATCCTCCATCGATCGATCGACATCCCTGAGGCTATCGTATACACCATTCAGGGATGAAGTCATTCAACTAATCCTCAACTATCATTCGAATCAAAATCGGCTTCTTCAAATTTTTTGTTCGAACCATTCCTCAATTTCTAAGCACGCTCATTTATATCGCACCGACGTTGTCGTCGCTCGATGGTACCCCTATCGATTGTCATCTCATTTACTCAATCAAGTCTAACTCATTCTAGCTTGAAACATTATGAATCCCGCACTCGACTTTGCTAGGGTCGGCGCAAATCCTTGGTGTATATGCCCAGCCCGACTTAGCCAACCGTGCTTACGCAAACCATCTTTTGTTTCTTGTCAAAAACTGTTCTCCTACGTTTTGTAAATTATTTAGACTTATTGTATGGACATCCCGCGGGACATTTGAGAGAGAGCGCACCAACGATTTCAACTTTACGGAAGCAACACTTCAGAGTTTGCGAAAACAACGGAGTTAAAGAATTCAATCGATAGCCCAAGGATGTAAAGCCGTGCTCTGATACCATTATGTCACGCCCCGCTCCCGTAGGATCGATCGTCCTCGCTAAGGCGTGATGCCGTATGAGCCTTAATTGAACTCGTGCAAGGCGGGTTCCATAATGGCCGATTACATCGGCTGCGACGGGGTCGTCACACAGAAGTCCCAAGCAGAGACATTGAACATGCAGCAAAAATTTAGAAAAAACACAAGTTATTCAAAAGAAGCTCTTTATTGATATTGAAACAAAGGTTATAATGGACGCAAGGCCGAGATTACAAGTCACTCAAGCTCTCTCTTATCTCTCAATACATGTCTTGAGCCAGCGGATGCTTCGGAAGGCGACGTCCATATATTATGTCTAGTATAAGTCTTGACTCCATGCGGCCGCACGCTTCGAATCGCCAAGGAACTCCATGCCTCAACGCATCCAAGCGAGCTCCGTGCCACGAGCTTCTACCTGTGCCTGCATATAGAAACTATGTGGGTGTCAGTACTCAATTATACTGGTGGAATGAGCTCCTCGCTCACCCATACAAAACCAACACGTTGATTTACTTTGTGCAACATAGTCCCTTTATGATTGTCTTTCTACTCTTGCCTTAGGATCAGTTTTAGGACAGACGCCTTGGCCTATTTTGTCTCTTTAGACCATCTCGTGCTTGCAACAACGATGTTAACTCATATTTTGCCTCTAGACCCTTCTCGTGCAAACAACGTTAACCTATCAAGTCGTGTTTGCCAAACGGCCCAAAATCAGAGACACAACTACGCGATGAGCCTCCATTTCTATGTGATCGTGCTAGGAATCCATCGTGCCGTGCCTCGTAACTAAATGTGACTTAACCATATCGCCGTCTCGCGGCCCTTGCTACTTCGATCACCGACAGACCCAATCAAGACATGTGAACTAAGAGTCACTCGACCAACTTTGCCTTGTGGCATTTCCTGACTTAAACTCAATACAACTCAAATCCAACTTATGCACCTTATATGCCGACAACTTAAGACTCGGCGCCACGTCTCGTGCAGAATCATGTCGCCTACGTTGATGCCAAATCTTAGGCCCAAACACTGTGTTCTAACTGTACACACATTCAACTGACTCAATCCAAAGGCACACACGCGGATTGCCGCCCGTGCAGACCCATCTATATGAATTGGTTACAAACATCACAAGCTATCATGGACTATAGCCTTGCTATTCGGCGACCCTTTCAACGCAAGTAGCTAGCCCCGCTGAAAGTTCCCGAATAACCTGAGCGGTTCGTCCAGCTATAGCTATACCTGTTTTCCTCCGGAACGACACGGTCCCATGGCGCCCAGGGTTGCCGCTCATGGAAACTCCTCCTTGTCGACAAGTTGTCCAATGACCATGTAAGACTCGACTCAAACTGACGTCTCACACAGTCATCCTTCTTTCAAGTTACCATCTCTTTTAAAACCAATATCAAGACTTCTATCATTTGAGACCCCTCGACGACCCACGGTCGCGAGAATTCTTCTCATGTTACCATATTATTTCATTCAACTCAATGCCTATTCGTTGGTCCTTTCTCCAAAACTCATTAAATCAACCGTGGTTCATGCCTTAAACACTAAGTTCGTGCATCGTGCCTCAAACCGACTTCCGATCTACGCGACGCTATCGCCCAAGTCATACTTTATATGACGAGCCTTGAGACCGTAAGACTATGTGGTTATACCCAACCGTAGAACTCGTAGGATCGTGCTTGCTACCACTCTGATAGCCTAACATAACTTTCCTGACTTAAACGCACAACAACTCGACGAACAAAGGGTGCATCATGCCTCGTATTTCGGAAACGTGTCGCACATACATTCGACTTCTGAACGACCAAGTCATTTGGGTGCCTAGACTTATATCATAAGTCATGCAACTCAACTTAACTCATGGGACAAGCCAAGGCTATGCCAAGCCTTGGACGATAGGACCGTGCATGCTTTATGAAGCATTTATGTGGGCGACGCCTATGACTTAGGCTACATTCATAACTTCGCCTACTCAACCAACTTTCCTTCTCCCAAGCCACGTGACGAAGGATCGAGTGTCATTTTCAAAGCACGCCGTGCACCAACTCTAAGCCGACCGTTGGACCTTTCCATATTCTAACTCAATTCGACCTGACGGGATTACTCCCTTAGTTATGTGGATTTATCTCTTTTATTATCAAGCCTACTTGTGCAAGTTAAAAATATACGATTTATTATGTGAAGGCTAAGATGAGGCAAGTTCACCGAAACTACCCTACCTGAGCGTGCAATCGCCTCGACCGAGCAATGTCTTCGAGCAGCCGTTGCAAGGCTAAGTCATTATACGAACAACTAGCAATATACATGTTCTTGATTCAACTTCTCTCCTAAAATTTCATATATGGTTATGATCAATTTTTTTTTATTCATACATGATCAAGACAAGTAAAATATGGATTTAGAAGGTTGAGTTGACATAAATAGATGGTAGATCATGCCATGGAAAATAATCAAAAAAGGGTTTGAAGCTTACCAAAAGTTGGAAGAATTTGTTGGTGATGCTTCTCCTTGTCCAAGAAGCACTCTTCCTTGCTTATTCTTGGGTTGCTTCTCCTTGCTTGATAGGTTAAAGATGATGACAATGGTGGTTTGATAGATTTTGATGGAGATGGTGGTGGTTCTTGATTGTTTTAATGGTGTTTGGGATTGAAGATGGAGTAAAGGAGGTTTTTGGAATGTAGTAGATGGATGGAGAGTTGTGTGGACGGAAGGGATGATGATGGGCTATCTTGGTCGCCTGAAAGAGGAAGAATATTGGGCTGGTCGGCTATTAGAGGAAGGATGAGAGGTCAGGGTTTTGTAGAGAGTTATATATATATATATATATATATATATATATATATAAGAGAATAGACAACTCTTTTGGGGCACACTCCCCAACCCACCGCTCATTTGTTCATGTATGGGTCACACTCCCGAACCCATCACTCATTTTTTTTGCCCCGGCTGTGTTGAAGAGAATAGCCAACTCTTTTGGGGCCTTCATGGCCATTGCGGAGGAAACTCGCAACTTAACAAAAGCCAGCTATGCCAAACTTTGTATGGAGCTCGATATTTCGTTGGAACTACCAAACTCCATTCAAATCATGCTCGGGAGTAAGACACACACTCAACAAGTTATCTATGATAACAACATTACCTTCTGTAAACATTGCCATAGGAGAGGACACACCTCTGATCTCTGCTTCAGAGCGCATCCGGAGACGAAGAAGAAAGAGATTCGTATGGCTACCACTGGTCGATCGACTAGTCAAATTCAACAAGCACCGCTCCTTCGTTTACCTAATTCTCATACCCGATTTGAAGACATAATATGATGCTTACTACCTCAAGAACACCCCCAACAATCTTCATCCCTGGGAAGACCTGCTGCCCCCTAGAATCACGAAGGCATAGCTTTAATCAACAAATTTGACATTCTTGCAGTGGAATCCAACAATGACAACCAGGAGACCCATCATTCCCGCTCGGCTACTTCCGATGATGAGGAGGAGGGAGATGACGTCAATTTCGAGGACGTCGTAGAAGTTAAAGAAGAAGTAGTTGATGAAGAAGTTGTAGTGGAAGACATCGTGGAGGATTCAGTAGCCGAGGACGCCGTTCACTCGACCCCTCGGCACATGGAGCCTACCCTCTCAGATTCCGACAATACTACAGACGCTACCCACACCTTGGATGTTTTAGCAAAGATTAGGGTTACTACGCATTTCCTGTAAGATTACTTTGATAGGATTACCGCTAATCAATCACCTGAGGAGGCTGCCAAGGAGTATGAATACATCGGAACCCTTGCTGGGAAACCTAATTTCTATGAAATAATGCCGACCAAAATACTGGAGATAGAACATGCTAGCGACGCTGAACAAGGCATACAACACTGTGATCGTTCTGATCATGAGGCTTACCTAGCTTCCTAACTCGCGAAGGAACCGGAGATGGCGGAGCCCCGTTATTTTTGCCCTAACAATGGTTGGCTTCAGAAAAGACTGGCCAATCTCGATAGAACTCCGTAGCTTTCGGCACTTGGGGCACTACTCATGGTCGCCCCTGCATCCCTTAAGGATTTTTCGGGTCCTTAGGGTCGGGTTTTGCCTCATCTCTTTATTTCATCTTTTTGTCTCCCGGTCTTGTCCCGGGCCTAGTTTCTGATGTCGGTAGTCTGGTGATCTCGCTCGGGTGTCATCACGACTTTAGACATTTTTATAGGTCATTCGGGCTATCTCCTAGCGCCAACATCGAGCTTTAGCTCCTCCTACTCTCAATATAGCTAGTTTGATATATATATATATATATATATATATATATATATATATATATATATATATATATATATTATAGGAATACTAGATTTTATTGATAATCGTGAGTCCCAACTCAGGTTACAAAAGTGGAGGCTTAGCTCCTATTACAAAAGAAAGACTTGACAATCTTTAAACATCAAAAGGAAATGTAGCATGAGAGCACTTCACCATTGCTTTCTTAATTTGCCTTTTAACTTCAAAGATCAGTTGATCTCTCCCGAAACCATAGTCTTCATATCTCATTTTATTCCTATTTTTCCATAACACCCACACAATAGCTCCAGCATTGATGTTCTTTATGTGTTTGTCACCTCGTGACCAAATCCTTCGTAACCTCTGTTCAATGGAGGAAGATCCTGTATGCAGCTTGAAAGATAGCATGAAATATTTCCAAACTACATCAGCTAAGGCACCTTCAGATAGTACATGACTAGTAGACTCTATTTCAAGAATCAAACAGCAATGGCAAGCCGATGCTAGGCGAAAACCAATTTTCTGAACAACGTCATCCACGGGAAGTCTCTGCCATAAGATACGCCATAAGGGTATCGACCATTTAGCCATTATACACGATCCCCATATGTGCTGAAACCTCCTGTCAGTATCATAATGAATCCTGATACAATCCCATGCAGATGTCATAGAAAAAACACCAGCTCGACCCGGGCTCCAAACATAATTTTGAAGACCTTCATGATCGATTTCTAATACAATGTGCTGATCTCCCAATTCCCTTCCCTTGATGAGTCGTTTCCAGATATGAGAGGCATGCTGAGGAATAATAGCGTGAGATGGATGAATAGAAGGAAAATATTTGGCTTTCATAAAATTGACCCAAAGAGGTTGGGATGATCTAAGCTTCCACCAAAGCTTGACAGTGAGTGCATCCATGACATCTTGCAGTCTAAGAAGACCCAGCCCTCCTCCTTCCTTGGGGGTAGTCACTTTTGACCACGAAACCCATGTCCTCTTATCATGGCCATTCGAAGAACCCCATAAAAAACTCTGAAACATATCTTCAATACGTTTGATCACACTCACAGGAGGATTACAAGCTGCCAGAGTATAAACTGGGATCGAAGTAAGAACTGAATTGAGTAATATCAGTCTACCACCCATCGATAGAGATTTGTGACGCCAGCCTTTAATCTTGTTTCTTATTTTAGTCACCAGTTCATTATACATTGATGCATTTCTAATACCTGCCGTCATAGGTGCTCCAAGATATGTAATAGGGAGATTGGTAACTTTAAAACCAAATGATGCTTTGATCTCTGCCATTCTATTAGAAGTAATACTCTGAGATAGACATATACCTGATTTCTCAATATTAACCTTCTGTCCCGAAACCTCCTCATATTGATGAACCACATTCATCAATTTTTGAATGGATCTCTTTTCACCACTAGAAAAAAACAACACATCATCTGCATACGCAAGATGCGTAATAACAGGACAGCCACTTGGGGAATAGTAAGGAATGAATGAAGATTGCACCTTAAGTTCATTCAGTTTAGAACTAAAACCCTCCGCAGCAATAACAAAGAGTAAAGGAGATATTGGATCGCCTTGTCTTAATCCACAAAGGCTCTTGAAAAACCCCGAAGCATTGCCATTAATCAAGGTGGAGAACGAGACATTGTCCAGGAGATGTAGAATCATGTTAAGCCACTCATTGCAGAATCCCATTTGTCTGAGAACTTTCAAAAGATATCCCCAATTGACTCTACCATAAGCCTTGCTCATGTCCAATTTTAAAGCTGCATTACCCCTCCAATATTTGTGATTAATCATGCTGATCATTTCCTGGGCAAGGATGACATTATCTACAATCTCTCTGCCTTTAATAAATCCACTCTGTTCTGGAGAGATAAGTCGAGGAAAAAAAGGGGATAACCTACGAGCCAAGAGCTTTGAAAATAATTTGTTCACAAAATTGCATAGACTAATAGGTCTGTAATCTGTCATAGACTTTGGGTCATTCATCTTAGGAATTGGAAGCAAATGAGTGCTAGTGATTGATCTCGGAAAGGCAAAACCATCAAAAAAGAGATGAACTGCCTCAAGCAAATCCTGTCCAATAATCTCCCATGCAACTCTGAAGAACCGCCCAGTAAAACCATCTGGCCCTGGCATGCTATCCTGATCAAGACTCTTAAGAGTGTCTATCAGTTCCTCCATCTGAGGCTTAGTCATAAGCTTGTTGTTTTCATCAACAGTAATAGAAGTCGGAATAGAGTCTAAGAATTCAGAATGTTGAATAATAGGAGAAGGAAGGAATAGCTTACTGTAATAAGAATTCGCCTCCTCTTGAATGTCCTTCAGACAAGTGAGTTGTGTGCCCTCCTTAGAGTTAATCCCATGAATCAAGAGCTTATTCCTTTTGGCCGAAACACAGGAATGAAAGAACTTAGTGTTTTTATCACCTTCACCATCCCACTTAGCTCTAGCTTTCTGTCTCCAGAAGGAGTCCTCATAACTAATCCTCTGTTTCAAATCAGCGTTGGCCTTCATCCAATCTTTTTGACTAGAATTGTCGCTCTGATAAGCAATTTTCGCTGCCAATACTCTGTCTTCTGCTTTCTTCACTTCGTGAAAAATGTCCCCAAATGTTTGATGACTCCAGGCTGACAGAGCTCTCCGCACAACAGCTAAACGAAGGCCCACTCGAACCATATTGTTCACATGATTTACTGAAAGCCAAGCATGTTCAACCACTTTGAGAAAATCCTCGTGAGTAATCCAAAAGTTCAAAAATCTGAATAATCTCTTATCTGAATTACTATTACTCTTAATAGTGATCAAAATAGGACAGTGGTCAGACTCAGAACTGTTTAGGTGAGCAGAAGAGGATAGAGAAGCCCAAGTCATCCAATCATGATCCATGAGCCATCTATCAAGTCTAGATCCTTGTCTGTTAGGTCTTTCATCAGTCTTGACCCAAGTGAAATAGCTACCCGTATATGGCATAGATTGAAGGCCTGCTCTAATTTGGAAATTGAGAAATTCATTGATGCCAACCATGCAGGCTGGAGCCCCTCCAAATTTCTCATCAACAGCAGCAATGACATTGAAATCTCCCCCAACCATCCAAGGGATCCTAAAATTAGACTGAATGTGTAAAAGCCTGTCCTATAGCTCACGTCTACCTTCTTTCTTGTTATGACCATGTACCACCGAAAGTAAAGATCTGAAAGGAAACAGAGAACCGGAAAGAATGACACTCACAACTTGATCATGAGAATCAACCTCATCCATAGCCACCTCTTGTCTGGCCATAATCCAAATATTCCCCTTGCTATTAGAAACAGAAAATTGGAAACCCAATTTAAGCTGAAAAGAGTACAGTTGCTGAACTGAGACTTTAGGTTCAATGATCGCCAAAACCTTCACTCTATGAATACGACATAATGATTTAAGTCTTTTAGAAGTCATTTTGTCTGCGATTCCTCTAACATTCCACATAAGAATATTAAACATTATTGGAGGATGAGGTGTGGAGAGTTGATGGACCTTTAGAAGAGGATCTGGTATGTCGTGGTTCGCTTGGTGCAGTGTAAACTTTCTTCTTCCCTCTTGGCTTCCTAGGTTTGATAGCTTGCACTTCCTGTGGTTCTCCATTGAGCTCCTCCTCATCATCTATGTCCGCCCAGGCCCTTGGCAACTCCCCTTCTTCAGCACCAGAATAATTGTCTTCCTCCTCATGATCAACCGAATTAGAATTGTCACCCGTCTGGATTTCCTTCTCCACGTCTTCTGCTGTCTTGTCTTTTTCCAACTCTTCCACCATAGGGATCTCCTCCAAACTATTATTAGCAATAGCCTCCATTTGAGGCTCGATAGGTAACACATCCGGATTGGCCGGATTAGTCTGAGTCTGGATAGTCATATCGGTTGCCATCAATCCTGAAGTGACCGGAGGAATCACTTCACCGTCGGGGGGATGATGTTCGTCAGCCTCTTTACCCGCCTGAGCAACTGTCCCCGAAGTTCCAGCACTCAAAACCAAGTGGTGTTTATCGATATTAGAGTCATTATTAGTATCCATATGAATGGCTTCCTCTTCAATTAATGGCTCTTTCCTTTTATTCTGAGGATGGATGGCGGGACCCCCCACTTTATGCTGAACATTAGAGTTCTCATTAACTCTTTGAGATTTGCACTCCTCTTTTGTATGGCCTTGATGAAAATATACAGAGCAGTATTTAGGAACATGTTCATATTCAATCTGCTGTGATAGGGTTCTACCCTGAGGCATGCATATACGAACAATTTTGGGAAGTTTTTTACTGGAATAAACTTCAACAAAAACCCTTGCCATACTTGGCCGAGATAAGTCCTCTATAGCCTTATCCAGGCGAAGGGGAGTACCGATGCGTAAAGCAATTGAAAAATTATATTGGAAGGCCAGGGAAAGAAACCCACACAGGGAAAAGAGGAGACTCCTTATTAGCAGAGAAATCTTTAGTCCATTTAAATATTCACATTGGTGCGCGAACAACATACCAGAGATCATGAGAGCGAAGTCTCAGAAAATCCACCTCCAATGTCGGACGAATCAGCACGTGTTTAGAGTCTATCAAACCCACTTTGATTGAACCCGCAAACTTGAAATCTTCAAAAGCTTTACGGATCGCATCAATAGATGGCCGATGAATTTTCCAATCAGTGCAAACTTGAAAGGATCAGCGAGGATGTTTTCATCCTCCTCCGAAAAAGTAACGACAGGGACTCCATTGGAATATGAAGGAGATCTAATGGCAATCGATGGTGAAGTGGAAGAGCCATTAGCCACCACCAACACAAACGTCGGATTAGACATAGCGATAATAGGTACAGGTGGTCAACTGATCCACCAGTACTCGAAAGATGACGCCGGCCTGGCCAAGGCCAAGCCGGAATCGGGGGTGGAGAAGAAGACCAAGCAGAATCGTCGTCGTCTAACCCTAGGATGATCGCAACATCAATATATATATATTTATATATTTTATATATATATATATATATATATATATATATATATATATATATATATATATATATATATATATATATATATATTTTTTACCTTATATACATATATATATATATATATATATATATATATATGTATATAAGGTAATAAATATTGTTCCAAAATATAGTTAGTAATTGGTAATTCCGAGCTATAAGGTAATAAATATTGTGCATATATATATATATATATATATATATATATATATATATATAAGGTAATATAGCTAGTAATTGGTAATTCCTAAAGCTATATTGTGCATAAATATTGTGCATATATATATAAGAAAAAGGCTCCTTTACATGCAGTGTCAATACAGGAGTTTGCAAATTTTCAGCTGGCGGCAGGGTTGATTGACTTGCCTTATACTGGGAGCTCCTTTACATGGGTCAAGTCAGATAATGCTGATCGGCGTGCGTCTCGATTAGATCGTGTTTTCTTGGAATCTCGTTGGCAACAATTAGCCCCCTGCTCGATCGAGGAACATCTAAATCGAACTGAATCGGATCATGCCCCAATCCTTCTTCGCTTGTTAAATCAACGACAAGGAGGTTTCAAGCCATTTCGATTTTTGGATTTCTGGACAAAACACCCAAACTTCCAACAGCTCATTGCAGATGCTTGGAACTCAGTGGATCATCGACACGGCCTTACCAAGGTTGTACTCCGCTTGGCTGCTTGTAGGAAGGTTCTTTCAAAATGGAGTCGGGCAACCTATGGGGATCTCTTTCAAGCAGTGAAGGAAGCGGAGGACAAGGTGTTAGCAATCGAGCTAGCAGTTGAGGCAGATGGCTCGGAGAAGAACACAATTGCGCTTGGCCACGCCATTGCTTTACTGAAACAGAGGGTGAAGACTGAGGTGTAATACTGGCGTCAAAAGTCTACATTTAAATGGGATTTAGATGGCGATAAAAACTCAGCGTATTTTCATGAGTGTGTGAATTATAAGAAAAAAGCTCTCAGGATACACACTATAAATACACCGAATGACACTTTGTTGGTTGAGAATGCACATATCAAAGCATATACGGTAGAATATTTCTCTGCATTATATCAGAGGGGTGATATCAAAGAGGATGATGAATTTCTTTCGGCGATCCCCTGTTTGGTGGAGGAAGAAGATAATGATATTCTTATTGCATTGCCAACTAAGGAAGAGCTATTTGCAACGATTAAATCGTTGGACATGAATAGTGCATCAGGCCCAGATGGGTTTACTCCAAAAAATTTTCTTAGTAGCTGGGATATAGTTGGAGATGATGTTACAAAGGCTGTAGGTATGTTCTTTGAGGGTTTCTCGCTACCAAGGGAAATTACTAACACTTCATTAGTGTTGATCCCCAAGATTAAACAACCCAAGTATTTCACAGATTATAGACCGATCAGCTTGTGTTCGGTTCTGAACAAGATAATATCGAAGACCTTAGCGATAAGGTTAGCTTCTATTCTGCCGAGACTTATTTCCCCTGAATAGAGTGGGTTTGTTCGTGGTCGAGAAATAGTGGACAACATTGTACTGGCTCAGGAGATAGCTGCTAAGATGAACAAGAAGCATTGGGGAGGCAATGTGGCAATCAAATTGGATATGATGAAGGCTTATGATCGCGTAGACTGGAGATTTCTATTGAAAGTTCTGCGAAAGTTTGGATTTCACAATAAGTGGGTTGATATGATGCTTAGAATCCAAAATAATATATGGTTTGCTCCACTCATTAATGGGGAATCGGTGGGATATTTCCAGGCGTTTAGGGGTGTTCGACAAGGAGACCCATTGTCTCCTGCTCTGTTTATCCTTGCGGCGGAGGCTCTGTCCCGTAGGTTGAAATTACTGTCGGCTTCCGAAGGGTTTACCCCTTTTATCTCTCCTAGGGGATGTTTCCCTATTACTCATTTAGCGTACGCTGATGATGTATTGCTATTTTCAGCAGGGGATCTGCGTTCACTAGCCATGATCCAGGATACATTGCGCAAGTATGAGGAAGTTTCAGGCCAAAGACTCAATACTGCAAAGACGACATTATATGTCTCGACAAAGACGTCATCAGATAGGGTCGCTGAACTGGAGGAGCGCACATGTTTTACAATTAGCTCCCCACCTTTTACATATTTGGGTTGTCCTATGGCAACTGGGCATCAAAACTCAGGTATGTATGAAGATCTTATTGACAAGATTCGATCTAGAGTGGAAGGTTGGCACAACAAGCTTTTGTCTTCGGGTGGAAAGTTGGTTTTACTCAAATTAGTTCTTACTTCGATTCCGATCTATACACTTGCTGCTTGTAATCCTCCCAGTGCGGTATTGAAGCGTATTGAAGCAATTTTTAGCAACTTCTTTTGGGGTTCGATCCAAGGGGCCCCAAAACGAAGATGGCTGGGCTGGGCGAGCATTGCCAGAACAAAGGCCGAGGGTGGTCTTAGAGTTAAAAGGTTAGAAGACATTATGAAGGCATTTTTAATAAAATTATGGTGGAAATTTCGATCTCAAGACAGTCTATGGGTACAATTTTTCATGTCAAAGTATTGTTCTCAGATGCATCCGAGTACAGTCAGGAACACGTCTAACTCTTCCCATGTATGGAAAAGGTTACTGGTAGGCAGGGGTTTAGCTGAGCAACATATATTGCATGATGATATGGGGATTCATTGGCGTAGACAGTCGGGGAGATTCACCCTTGCTTCGGCGTGGGATATCACACGTTGACAGTGGCCTCTTGCACCTGCTTTCATTCACATATGGGGGACTTGCATCCCATATAAATGGTCGATATTGCTATGGCGGGTTTTGCATAACAGACTTCCCACAGATGATCAAATTATGAAACTTGGTTTCAGTATGGCTTTCCAGTGCCACTGTTGCGTGCATAGCTCGGTTGGAACATTAGAGCATATACTAAACTCTGGGGAAATGGCTAGAGAAGTTTGGGTTGTGTTGCAAGGAGTTTATCACATCTCATGTGCCGGTCGATCACTGGATCATAGGCTGCAACGGTGGTGGCGCGGGGGAAGGCTACATCACAAGCAAATATATGTGGGTGCAGTAATTTGGGTACTATGGAAAAATCGTAATAAGTGGAGATATGAAGGGTACAAATTCTCATCGGACATGTTGGTGAAGGAGATTCAAAGGCAGATAGGCAAAGCTACAGTTAAATGTCGACATTAGTGAAGCAGTTTGTAGTTTGGTTTTATTTTGGGTAGTCACTCATCTTGTAACTGGAGTTGGAACTCTTTTTCTATTCAATAAAAGTCTAGTGTTCCCCTAATATATATATATATATATATATATATATATATATATATATATATATATATATATATATATATATATATATATATATATATTTATCAATTACCAAATACTTAGCTCCTCCTACTCTCAATATAAATATATATTTTACATATATAAGGTATTACCTTATATATATATATATATATATATATATATATATATATATATATATATAATATATATATATAAAAAAAAAATATATATATATATATATATATATATATATATTATATATATATATATATATATATATATATATATATATATATATATATATATATATATACATTTTTTTTTTATATATATATATATATATATATATATATATTTTATATATATATATATATATATATATATATATATATATATATATAATATATATATATATATATATATATATATATATATATATATATATATATATAACCAATTACTAGCTATATTGAGAGTAGGAGGAGCTATATATATATATATATATATATATATATATATATATATATATATATATATATAAAACAAAAACAAAAATATATATATATATATATATATATATATATATATATATATATATATATATATATATATATATAAGGTAATAAATATTGTTCCAAAATATAGAAAAATCAAAAAATTATTATTTAAGCCAAATAAAATAATTTTTTTGGGCGTTTACACCCAAAAACTCCGATATCAGATGTTGGTATCAGACTAGAATGAATCGAACCCTCGGTTTGATACCAGATGTTGGGAATCGAACTTGTCCTACAAGCTCCAATATCATGTCTGAGATGTTGCAACAGCAAAAATGTAGGCCAACCCACCTGAAATAACCAATCCTCTATCACGTCCCGATTCTGCAGAATCGATAGTCATCCCACGGACGTGATGCCATACGAAGCTAAGTTGCATCCGTACAAGGCAAGTCATAAGGTTATCCGAAACACAATAATACAAAGAGTACGCAGAGAAATTGAACAACACATATGATATAGAAGAAACTTTATTTTATTGATAATAAACATCATTACATGACTCGATTTACATCTTGATGCTGTGCGGGCTTACAACTTGACTCAAAACGAATGATGATGAGATAGTCGTTCCATACATTTACATCCCTTTTATATAACCAATATTTACAAACCACCTGGAATGGTAGGGAGTCGCGACATCTTTCTTGGACTGATGTAGAGAGTTTTCAAAAGGATTCAATAAAAGCCTTTTGGCACGCGGATGAAGCTTCAAAACACGAACGTCCCTTGCTAGCTGGCGCATTCCAGTTGGTTCGTAACACTTATGGAGAGCGAGGATCAGTACATTCACATGTACTAGTGGGTGGCTAATTTAAATCTAAGCTCTCATTTGTTCAAGAAGTTCTGTAAAACATGTTATATACTTGGTGTCCTTTCTAGCCATCTAGTAAATTTGCATGTAAACTTTTGATAAGCATAATATCATAACTACATTGCAACTCACCTAAGGTAGAGCGTGTCATTGCAGTATAACTTACCATATTCTTTCCTGTTCAATATCAATCATTAATGCAGTAAATATTTGTGTGAGGATCACTGGTATAACAAACCATCATGGACTATAGCGTTGGTTAGACGGTGATCCTTTCAGCGCGGTCGTGAGCCTCCTAAAAGTTTCCAAATCACTCGTGCTAGGATTCAGCACAGCTATGCTTATTTCCCATAGGTCGAATCGGTTCCGTGGCCCCCCGAGTTACCGTTCGAGGAAACTATACCTTGTGTACAAGTTATCCAATGACTGTGCTAGACTATTCTAGTTATTCAGGCATAATCTACGACTTTATAAAAACTTAATCAATTCAGTGTATTTTATCTTATCGTGGCAATGTTCATTGATTCATTTATTCATTAACACAGTTCTATATCAGGTATAACAAGTAAGCATGTATTAAATCATGGCACAACAGTTCTACAGTAAGTGCAAGTAAGAAATCGTGCAACGGTTCACTGATTCAATTCTATAAGACAAGCATTCTAATTATATTGTGTCGTCGATTGGTTTAGAAAACAAGATGGTCAAGGGAGAGAAGGGTCAGCCACTCACCTTGGGTTGATTGAGGCGAGGGACCGATGGGTTGTGCTTAGGCGCCACCTACGCAATCACCTAAAATTGCATAAGCAACTGATCAGAATACTACCTTATTCAATGAGTTCAATATAAAATACGAAGTTCGAAGAATGCAAGTAATGAAAGCCATCGAAAACATTCATAAAAATGTATTAAAAAAACTAAAGCCAACGCCAAAGAAGCAAGTGCTCTATGAAAAGCAGAGCAACGTGAGGTCTCTCCCAACTCAACCGCAGAGTCCATCCTCGAGGCGCAACCCGTTGAATATGGGACTTTACTTCGAAGAAACAATCCCATAACGAAGAAATGATCTTAATTCAATCGGTCCCGTTTAGTCGATTCAACCGATCTCGATCTATCGGTTCCGACCAAATCGATAGCGATAATGTTCCTTTATCGTGCACCCCATGGACGAAAAATAGGGCATGATGTAGGGACGGGGCACTACACCCTCGTCTAATGAATACCAAGCATATATAAATACAAGTATATGACGGTAATTACGTCACCTGGACAAATTTTAATCTATATAACTCAGATAAAATTACAAGATTGATAAAATCAATGTTGAACCCTTTGTCCTAGTAGGTTAAACCCTCTCACCATACTCAAGAAGAAACGACAGAGATTACAATAAAATCACTTACCAACCTGTAGAAATTTATTTTAACCGAAGTTGACGACTCCTTAATCAGATCTTCTTTTTCCTTTTATCTTGTATGGCGAAGCCCTAAGAGCAAAGTACAAAATTTTTCTTAGATCTCCTGTGGACGAGCATCTCGAATCTCAACTTTTGTGTTATACTTTGTGCCTCCACCCTCACCCCATATATATTTGTATGAGAAAATCCTATTCTAGTTTATAATAGAATTTCCTAAATAGGAAACCCTAAGATAAAAATTATATTACACCTAAAATAGTCAATGAACACCAATTATGGACATCCAAATCTAATCAAACCAAATATTTAGCCAGATTTGGACTCCAAATATGTTGTTACCAAATCCAGACTGGACTCAAACATGAGGAACTACATCAAACATAATAAAATACAAAATTATCTTCTTTTTAGAATACCAGGTGGATTCCGATAATAGGAGCATTTAAGCTAGGATCCAACCATCTTTTTTCTTTAACCTTATATTTTGGCAAGTTTATGAAGGATCTTATGTAAATTTATAGGAAGCTCCAATTTCTTGCATCATATTTCTAAGTTTGATTAGTCCATCTAGAGATTAAACAAGGTAGTATAATGACACCATCTACTAAGCAACTTGACCTGGCAATCATAAAAAATAATTTGTTTGTTACATGATAAGTCATAGAGAGAAGTAACATTATATTTATCGCAGCTTACTATTATGGACGCATCTTATATTGATTTAGGTATTGCATTTTTTTGTTCTAGATTAGTAAGGTCAACTATGCTTGAAAAGCTCAAGAATTTTGAGAGTTAATACATTATTAAGACTGAAAATCGACATGTGTGCAGATCTCAAGGTTAGCCTCATGATGTTTATTAATGTTTGTTGACCAAGTATCTGTTAGCCCAATGATTGTGTCATGTTTTTTTAATATGGCTAATCGATTAAGTTTAATATTATGTTATACTAATATTCATGCAATCACTATAATATTAATACTTAAACTTATCATTGTCCAAATATGTATTAAATGTTATCATAGTTGCTATTGTATATTGAATTTGTTTGTCTAACATTGATTTGTAGAAAAGTAATAAATAAGATCAGATATGGACATATGTAATAAAGAAAATATGTTGTGCAATCTCTGAACCGCCTACGACATCACCGGAGTCTCGTACTCGAGAGTTCCACTGCCCAGTCAATGGATAGGGGTCTGTAGAAGCA
The DNA here is from genome assembly GCA_029216955.1 of Iris pallida. Taxonomy (NCBI): domain Eukaryota; kingdom Viridiplantae; phylum Streptophyta; class Magnoliopsida; order Asparagales; family Iridaceae; genus Iris; species Iris pallida. Next base: position 11,822,368 of record JANAVB010004398.1, read on the forward strand.
TGAAAATGTGTAGCATCTATAAAGCGCAGGAGACACAAAATTGTTGCGCACATTAAAGAACAGAAAAATACAGTACATGAAGAAAGATGCTTTATTAAATCATGATTACAAAGGTGTATTACATATTCTTCATAATTATATATAAAGACTATTTACTCAGCCTAGAGTGCATAGCCTACAAGTGCATAGCCCACAAAAGCGCATCACTCTTCTTCGCCAGAACGAATCACTTCCTCATTAGAGCGAATCACTGCCTCATCAAAGCGAATCACTTCCTGGTCAGAAGCACATCACTCTTTCGCTCCAATATGGCTAATAAAGCAGTTATTGAGCAGAACGGGGGGGTGCATATTGTTAGCCCAATGATTACATCATGTTTTTGAATATAGCTAATAAATTAAGTTTAACCTAATGATGTTACTAATATTCATATACTCACTATCATGTTGCTACTTAAACTTAGTATTGTCCTAATTATCCTATATCATATTGCCATGCTTGTATCGTACTGCAACATATTTTGCTCGCCTAACATATATTTGGAGACATACAGTAAGCATGATCGAACATGATCAAACCAGGATATAGGCAATGAAGAATTGATGATGGACCAAGGACGGCGTCATACAAAAAGATTTCTCTGGACCGCCTAGCGACCTATCCGGGGTCTCGCATCGGGGGTTCTGCTGTCAAGAAAAATGACGTCTTCAGGTCTGCTCAAATATCAGAAGAAAGACGTCATCAAAGGGCTCTTGGTTTTCCTATTTGTTCCAAGTCTATAATCTTCAATTTATTGAGTCTAGGAGAATGTGTACGTTGAGTCGCACAGTGTCATCTTAACCCCTAGACATGTCTCTTCAAGCTCTACCATACAAACAGACCAATTCCTGAACCAAGCCCAAGCTCTACCAAACCAAATAAAGCCCAAAGGCCCAAAGGCCATTCTATCACCTAGGAGGCAAGTTCGGGCCGAACTCTTCCCCCATACAGAGTTCGGACCGAACTCTGTCTCTTGATTTTCAACACCCTGATTTTTAGGGCATGCTTGGTACAAGCTGTCCTACGTTCAAAAATTTAAATTTTTGGGGCAGAATTCAGACCGAACTCTGCCTGCCCAGAGTAGTATAAATAAGGCTTGATTTTTCTCATTTTATATTATCTTTCTATCTTTCACTTTCAATCATCTAAGCCTTATACTACCTAAGCCTTACTCTTCTAATCTACTCGCCACAAAACTTCCTATGCCCCAAGGTGCTCAAGTGCGATTCAACTAGAAGTTTTTGTGCAAGAGTTGAAAAGAAAAGTCACTTGGACAATTCCAAGTTTCGTCACCTGCGAATCTGTAAGAAGTTGGTGTGCTCTTTTGAGTAAAGGTACGTGGTTGTACACTATTTCAAAATATAGTAGATTTTAATCCTGAGCTAGAGTTCTGATTCTGAGTAAAGGCACGTGGTTGCACGTGGTTGTACACTATTTCAAAGGCTCATTGATGACAATGTCATCTCTCTTGAATACGAGGACAAGACGGTCACCGCCAACATGGTGACCTCCAATTCAGTAGCTTTCCGAAGACAGAAGTCCAAGACGGTGTCGTCCACATCCCTAAGACGATGATGGAAGTGGTCAACCTTCCATTAGCCCATGATAATGCTCAGGGCCTCATCCCGCTTACAACGCCATAAGGCGAAGTTATGTAGGTCCATCCTAATCTTGCCCCAGACATGATGTTGTCCACAACGCATACTATTAAGGGGCAGAAAACCAAGTCGTGTCATACGATTTCTGCTTCGACCAACTATGCCCAAGTTATCACTCGCTCGGCTCACCAGCGAGAGGACAACCAGGCTCTGGAAGAGGAAGTGCCTCTGCCTGCTGCTATCACCATACCTGATGCTTCGGAAGCAGGTCCAACTTAACCTCATGCAGCAGATAAGCAGAAATAAAAGAAGGTTTGCTTTGATAAGCCACTAAGGAAAGGCTCGGCGGTAGGGTCGATCAAGCCCTATAACTTTGACATATTGGCACAACTTGCCAATACTCCAACTAGGTTGTCACTCTTCGAGCTCCTCCATCTCTCTAAAGAGACTCGAGATACCCTCAGCGAGGCATTACAAAATGCTGATTCCTTTCTCAGTCAGGTCCAACCGCCTAAGGAAGATCCTACTGTTTGTCCACATTGTCATAATATGGTTGAGACAATCCTGAACATCATTTTCACTCAGCAGGACATGTTGCTGAAGAATAATCGGCACAATAGACCCCTATACTATACAGGGTATATTGGTGCCATTAAGGTCGATCGCATCCACATCGACCATGGCTCTTCCTTCAGTATAATTCTTCGGAGTTTGCTCCAGACCATGGGGATACCGATGCACCAACTGACTGCATCCAACACTACGATCAACGGTTTCAATACTGGAAAGAGTGAGCCCTTGGGTAAGATTCGCCTGAAATATCAGATAGGCGATCTCCACATGGATGTGACCTGCTATGTCATTGATACAGACATATCCGAAAACATGTTGTTGGGTCGACCATGGATACACGAGTACATGATTGTACCCCCGATCGTTCATAAATGCGTAAAGTATGTGGCCAGCGACTAGACTATCGAGACCGAATTTGCTAACTTCGACCCGTTTTGAGGACTTAAAGCGAACTTTACCGATACTGACTTGTACAAATCAGTCCCCTTGGATGACGATGCCAATGATGTGGACGATGAGGCAGAAACTGTATCAAAATGTGCATCAGTTGCTGAAGAACCGCTGAGAATTCGACTGAAGAGGAAGCCTCCCCAAACATCAGCTCCTTTTGCCATCAAGTTTCGGAGAAAGGCTCCTACTCCCTCGTCCCCGATGTCGTCAATAGCAAGTTAGGAACCAATTTGGGTCAAGCTGCCTCGAAAGGCCCCTAAAGCAGTCTTGAGGTCACAAGAATCTCCGGCTCTAGCTCCCCTGTTGGTCAAGCTGAATAAGAGGTCTCCATCACCTTTTCCCATGGCGGCTCCAGTCCTCACCGATGAAGAGTTAGGGGACTACATGTGCGCCAATGCTGAGGCACATTTTTTAGATGATGTAATCCCTCAGGATAAGATCGTATATTTCATTAATAAAAAGTTATCTTTGAATTATTCTTGTGTGCACTGGAATGCTATGTACTTCTTAGATAATGCTCTGTACATGTTATAAACACAAGTAAAAATTGCTAATCTCGCAAATCGGGTTGTACCATCCCGAGGTGCTTACTTTACGATTCTAGCAAGAAAGGACGAGAAACCTATCATCTTACGTCAGGTAGAACGTCCCAAAAAACTCACTTCCGCTGAACCAGAACCCGACAACAACAAGATGTAGATCTACCATTACACTAACCAAGCCAAGCGCCTCATCCAGAAGATGGGATACGATTTGACAAGTGGCAATGGTCTGAACTATGGCAAGGGACGACGCCTTTCCTTATGACTTCCTGTTCCAAAAGAAAAGTCTCAAAACTATTATCAACGTACTCGCCGGGGGTTGGATTATGTTACACCCACGATAACTCCGGAGAGTTTGAAACCTAAGGTAATGATGCACTCTCACTCCTCCGATTCCTCGACCTGGGACTCTGATACCAGTATCGACCAGGCCTTTATAAAGATATTGTCAATCAATATGGTCTCTGCAAACCCCCAGTAGAAGACGAAGATCGGATGCTCGAATTCTTCGAGTAAGAAGCCTGGGCTCAACGCCTAGGGTCTCAAAGGGAGTAGCACTTCGAAACATGGAGAACCTTCCACCAAAGACAAGGTCGTTCAGATCGACCTAGGAGATGAGGCTTCACCTAAACCCATCTTTATTAGAAAAAGCCTGACTGGAGAAGATAAAAAAATCTCTGACACAAATTATCCGAGAGTACATCAATATTTCCGCTTGGAGTTATGAGTATATGCCAGGACTAGACCCATAAATTGCAATGCACCGACTTAACATTCTACCCACGCTAAGCCTGTTAAGCAGCAACAACATCGCTTTCGTCCCAACATCATGGATGCTATCGAGAAAGAAGTAGACAAGCTCATAGAAAGTGGCTTCATCCACGAGGCGCAACATCCAGATTGGGTGGCCAATATCGTTTTCGTTACTAAAAAGAATGGGAAAATCCGAGTCTGTATAGACTTCAGGGATCTCAACTCGGCCTGTCCATGTAACCTCGCTTCCCCAATTTTATGGAATTTTAGAATATTTATGATATTTTAAAAATAGGTTATATTTAGGTTTTATTTTCCAATTTAAATTTCATAATTATTATTTAAGAAGTCTAGATTACTTGGCATGATTAGTTGATTCATTAATTGGTTAGTAACTAACTAGGAGTGGTCCTCCAAGATTCCTAACAACCATCTAACATATTTTGGTAGCATTATGTAAAAAACTAATTGTTATCTCCTCAAATGCAAATAAACCATTTTCTTTCCTCCGCTATATAAGTCCAGAGAGGAGAGAGAAATGAGTGTACACTCATTTTTTCTACAGATTAATTCCCATTCGAAGTCGAGATTCCCCCATCTCCTTTCTTCCCCAAATTCCCTCGTCGAAACCCTAACCCTAATTTCTGCGATGAAGATGGCGGCGACGAGGATGCTCACTCCGGCAATGACGAACCCTCAGGCGGCATATGGCAGCGACACCTAGGAGAGTTTCTTTCGACAGCAAGGACTAGCAGCGACCGATCACCTTCTCCTCCGAGGGACGACGTGCGGGCATGTTTTCCAAGCGATTTTTCTTCTCCAACGAATCTCTGCTGTGACTTCGTCTTCATCGACGTCCTCCACGGAGGGTTTGTCACTCTTCGTCGTTGGCGGCCAGTCGAGACTCGGTAAGTCTCGTTTTCTTATTTTTGACCTTTTCAAAATCGAGATTGTGTGTTTAGTCTTCGATTCATTCTGATCGATCTTTGTTTCTGTGTCAAACGAATGTTCTTGCATCAGTTCTTTCAAATTGATCGATTGATAGACTGGAACCTCCTATCTCTATCGAGTTTCTTCTCCGTAAGATGGTTTCTGTTTCGAACAAGGCTCTATTCCGGTTCAGACATCCCATCCTTGGTGAGTTTTCAACCTTGAGTTGTTCAGAACTGGGAGTTGTGTGTATTAATGGAATAGCTGATGTTTGGATCCTTCTTTCCTGGGTAAAATTGATCGGACAGATCGGAATCATAATTTTGTTGATCTAGTGTGATTGGCAAGTGTTTGTGAGATCAAATTGTAAATGTCAAGTCTCCTATTCTTAATAATTCTTGGAGAGAAAGTTCTAATTCTTCTAAATTTTCTGTTTAGATTAATGCAATGAATTTTTTTGATATAATGTCGTAACAGGCCTTTCTAAGATTCGATTGGATACGAGGAGCCGTGTCTGATTCTTTGGTTGTGTCCGTCATACTCTAGATTATTCTTAGGTATTGTTCTTCCTTTGCCAAGATTTAAGTGTTGCTGTTGAGTTTGAATGAGTATAGTATTACAGGTTAGGATCGTAGAAGTTTACGTGTAGCGGTGTTCGTGTGTGCGTGTTCAGGGTTCGGTCTGTGTCCAACCGTATGTTCTTATCCATATGGTTTAGGAGTCAGCTGGAATGGAGTAGCAAGGAAGGGGATCTCAATTTAAATTTTTTTGCTAGATTGCCTCTAGAAAATTCTAAATTAAATTTATTTTGGGTTGTATATTCTCTTCTAAGTCTATCATTTCATTTATACTCTATTTATGATTCTGGAGTTAATGTTGGCTTGGGCTGGTATGGAAATTCTGAATGGGTTTCTTTTGATTTCTCTGTGTGGAATGCAGAAGTTTAAATATCTGCAGGAAGCGGCCAAAGAGTTATGGTTTTGTATACTGGGGCGGTGTATTCTATTTTAATTTGAAACTATGGCGTATCTTCTGAGTATAGGCATGGATGTATATGGAGTTCAGTTTATAACATGTCGAAGTTAGCCAGCCGAGCAAAGTTTGAATGACTCATAGATGAGTTTGTCAGTTGGTTTAATATTAAGTTTGAAGGAGTTAGTTTTGGTTCAATTAGTAAGACAATATATTATGGTTAAATTCTATATGCAGCCTTGATGAAGTAGTATCTCTATGTGTGGTTGCCAAGCTTGTGAGTTGTAGTAGAATGGGTCTGGTCCAGGAGTTGGGTTACTATTGTTCTTTTGAAAGAATTGTTCTCAGTTCATAAATTGTTGGGCTGGATTTAAGACTCAAGTGTATTTAAGATTTCTAGTAAACTCTTATGTAAAATTATATATTGTCAGTATGACTGTACAAGAAGTTTATAATTATTCTCTACAGGAAATAGTAAGTAGGTTTTGTTTAATCTACGTTGAATAGTTACACTTAATTATTTTAGACTCTATGCAAATATTTTGAATACAATGTTAATATATGAATACAATGTTAATATACTCTAGGTATAGCTGAGTAATGTGTGTAAATTGAATGTTGGACTAATAGGTAAATAGATAAGGCAGACTTGCTAAGTCAACTAGTTGATTAGAAATTAACCAACTTGTACCTATATCCAGGGGTATATTCAGACTTTCTTCCTATTCCCAATCACCCAGAGCAAGGCATGTACATTCTATGGTTTATGTTCATTTACATTCATATCCTATGCTTTTCTTGTGATACGTCATGACACGATATCATGTACTCTTGTACTTTCATATTCTTGTACCTACTTGTAGTTGGGGAGGGAAAATACACTAGCTATGTGACCAAATCCAAAGATCAAAAATTTATGTTGATAGCTCAGGCCTCGTACCGTGTACGCGGGCCCTAAGCCGTACTCATTTCATGTGCTTATTCTTGTACTTACCCCAGCCGGTCACATATGCTAGCTATATTTCAAATATTGTGCATATGTCAGGTTCTTGTACTTCATGTTTAGGATTTATTTCATATACTTTATTTCCTGTACTTCCTGTATTTACATTCCTGTACTTTCATGTTCTTTACTTCTAGTATTTTACATCTTCATGTTCTCTGTACTCATTTCCATATTATGATGTTCTTATTCATTACCTAGAATTGTACTTTGCTCTACTCCTGACTGGATATGTTTCTGGTATACTTGAGGACCTTGTTCACCTTTATGGACCAAAGCCTAGGATCTTAGCTGAGCAGGATGGATCCATGACTCAGGACTTAGGAGTTATAATTTGGTTTCTTTGTTTAGATTGTTAGAGTTTACTTTGGATTATTGTATTATAAGTTGTATTTTATTCCTGTTACCGGATTTGTCTCCGAATGATCTTATCTTAAAAATGACTTAGTGGATTGTGGTGATCTGTTCTGGGACGTATAAATGCTGTGATGTTTTATATTATCTGGTGCTTTTGAGTTTTCTTTAGTATTGTACAGCTTACAGCATTGCGTCTTCCAACGTAGATTGGACGTGTCCGACTCGTATCCGATTATTCGGGAGCGGGTCGTGACAGTCCAAAAGACAAGTTTTTTTTTCGATCACCGACGTGATGATCGATAATACTTGTAGATTCGAACATATGTCCTTCATGGACGGATTCTCGGGCTACAACCAGATCAAGATGTTCCCTGATGATGGAAAGCATACTTTATTCCGAACCCCAAAAGGAATCTATTATTACACAGTAACGCCTTTAGGTTTGAAGAATGTTGGGGCAATATATTAGCGGATTATGAGCACAATATTCTGTAAACACCTCCAAAAAATAGTAGAATGTTATATTGGTGACATTGTTGTCAAAAGTCGGAGGAAGTCCAACCATTTAGAGGACTTGAGGATGGTGTTCGACTTAATACGGACGCATCGGCTAAAGATGATCCCAACCAAGTCTTTCCTGGGGGGTCTCTAGTGGCAAGTTCCTAGGCTTCATCATCACAGCAGGGTATTCACATTTACCCTGAAAAGACCAAGGCCATCCTGGATATGGCTCCCCCGAAGAATCTCCATGAGCTTCGAGGCTTGCAAGGACGCTTGGTATACATTCGAAGATTCATAGCAAACCTTTCAAGATGATGCCAACCCTTTACTAAGCTAATGCAGAAGGGGGTTTCTTATGTTTGGATTGAGGAATGCCAGTGGGCGTTCGATGACATCAAGAAATATCTTACTAGTCCTCCAGTTCTGGTAGCCCCAGTCGTGGGAAAGCTTTTTCTACTATATGTTCGAGCTATGGACCATTCTCTCGATGCTTTACTCGTCCAGAAAAGCAACGAAGGCCACGAGCAAGCAATCTACTATCTAAGCAGGACCATGGTTGATGTCGAACATCGGTATAATCCTATTGAGAATGAGTGTCTCGCTCTAGTCTTCGCTATATAAAAGATGCGTTACTATATATATGGACAGACAATCCTCGTCATCTCTAGGGTCAAACCCCTTAGAGTCCTTGTGATAAAGTTGGGAGCACTAAACTCGTGTTTAGCCACATGGGTGATCTTGCTAATGCCTTATGATATGGTATTCGTTCCATAAAAAGTGGTCGAGGGGCAAGCGCTGGCTTCTTGGCAGCGCATCGTGTCCCAGAAACTTCAAAACTTTATGATGGCATCCTTGACGAAGTCTTGGAGTCCAATGCGGTCACAAACAATCCTGCAACTATATAGATGGACAGACAATCCTCGTCATCCCTAGGGTCAACCCTCTCAGAGTCCTTATGATAAAGTCAGGAGCACCAAACTTGTGTTTAGCCACATGGGCGATCTTGCTAACGCCTTACGATATGGTACTCATTCTACAAAAAGTAGTCAATGGGCAAGCGCTGGCTTCTTGGCAGCACATCGTGTCTTAGAAACTTCAAAACTTTATGATGGCATCCCTGACGAAGTCTTGGAGTCCAACACGGTCAAAAATAATCCCGTCTAGCGAATGTTCTTTGACGGTGCTCCAAGAACAGTCCCCAAAGGCGAAATCATTGCATGAGTAGGCGTAGTCCTGGTCACTCTTGAAGGCTTGGTCATTCATCGTGCATTTTCTCTCATGGAATCATGCACTAATAATGTGCTGAGTACAATGCTGTTATCATTGGGCTCCAGCTCGCCAAACAGTTAGGGGTCGACTACCTCAAGGCCTATGATGACTCAAAACTGATAGTAAATCAGGTTAGAGGTCAATATGAGGTTCGACATGAAGACCTGATCCCTTAACAACAGGCGACAATTGACATCATCTCCACCTTTACAGGGTTCTTTATAGAATATGTACCTCGATTACAAAATCTGGAGGCCGACACCATCGCCAGTCTCACTGCTTCTTTGGCAGCTCCTGTCGGGACCCAACACTCCGTCACTATGATAGGGCGAGAGATGGTTTACCCAAAGAATAATCTGCACACGTGTCTAAGCTACTCAGTGTAGACAAACACCAATGTTGACATTCGGGATTGGCGATTCCCGTTCATGGACTATACGATCTACGAAATCCTACTCGAGGACTCGAAGGAAACCACTTCTATCAAAAGCCGGTCGCTCCGGTTCTACTATGATGCGGCTACCAAAATATTGTATCGCCATTCCTATGACGGACTCCTTTTCCAGTGCTTATCTAATACCGAAGCACAAGAGGCACTTCGAAAAGCACACGACGACAAGTACGGAGCTCACCAACCCGATCCTAAGTTACAAGATCGACTATGCCACATGGGCTACTATTGGCCTACCATAATGGCATATGTCGTGGACTACGCTAAAAAGTGTCAAGTATGTCAGTTATATGCTGACTTCATCTACCAACCTTCCGAGTTTCTACACCCCACTACGGCTGCCTGGCCATTTGAAGCATGGGGAATGGATATCATCGGGCTAATCAGCCCTCCATCCTCTAAAGGACATTGGTTCATCCCCACCATCATCTACTATTTTTCCAAGTGGGCTGAGGCGATACCATTAGCTGATGTGAAAACCTCAAACGTGATCAACTTTGTCAAGCATCACGTTATCTACCGCTTCGGAGTACCCACCAAAGAATCATCTATGACAATAGCCCATAATTCGTAAGCCATGCGTTCCATCAGTTTTGTGATAAAAATTGGATACAAAATATAGCATCGACATCCTACAATCCTATAGCTAATGGACTAGCCGAAGCATTTAAAAAGATAATCGTTAAGTTACTCAAGAAGGTCGTATCTTTTAATAAGTACGACTGGAATGAAAAACTTGACGAATGTCTATAGGCTTATCGTACAACCGTTCGGACACCTACTTGCAACATGCCATTCTCTCTCATTTATGGAAGTGAGGCGGTACTCCCCTTGGAATTCCAAATTTTTTCTCTACGGGTGGTTGTCACTAATCAGCTGACAGACGAAGACAATCAACGCCATCGGCTACAAGAATTGGAAATGTTGGATGAAAAGTGTCTACTAGCTCAGCAACATATCGAGCTATATCTAATTCAAATTTCTAAGGCCTTCAAAAAAATGTCAAGGAAAGGACGTTTCAAGTTGGTGACCTGGTGCTATCAGTTCGAAGGCCGATGGTCACGACTCATAAAACACATGGCAAGTTTGATCCCAAGTCGGAAGGACCGTTTGTCATAGAGACGGTCTATTCTAATGGTGCTTACTAGCTGGCCGAACCTAACGACGATTTGCTAATGATACCGATCAATGGCAAAAGAAGTACTATATCTGAAGTCTATCAACATATATTTCCACATCCCCAGCAAGTGTTGATAAATTCAGCAAACGAGTTCATTTCTCATTGTCATCCTAAAGCCCAGCTGCTATAGGACATTCCTTCCTTATTAGAAAACACCCAAGTCCATATTACCTCTGAGCTATTTTCTACACCCCGACAAGGTTCAATCCTACTTTGGAAGAAAGATGTCGTTAAAATAAAAGTTTACCACGTCCATATTACCTCTGAGTAAACCTTCTCATGTAACAAACCCTGGGTTGTTATATTTTATCTATAGAACATCCACGTCCATATTACCTCTGAGTTATTCTTTTCCCGTATAATCTCTTTTCACCATGTTCGTATAACCTCTGGGCAAGTGAATTCTACTACAAATTCCGTATTTACTATGTTCATATTACATCTGAGTAAACATCCCCACAAGAAAATATCCATAACGGAGTTATGCTACTACAAAAGTTCACAACTGATGGACAAATAAAGAAGCAAAATCAAAACTTTTTTTTCATAAAAGGAATGGTTCTGCTACATCAAGAAAGAAAAGCCTCTCTAACGAGGGGAACAAAAAGAGAACGATAAAGCTGCGGTCTAAGATGGCCGGCACGTTAGGTCCCTGATCCGATTGTTCAAGAAGATGATCCTGGGTCTGATAGATTCTCTTGCTCGACGCTCCACTTCTTGATGCCTAGTTGCCTTCTCTCTAAGTGTAACGCCCTAGTCCCAAAATACTTGGGACTAGGTACGTATCCATGCCAGCTGCATACATACGAAGTATACTCCAATATATGGAACCATCGTATGTATACATAAGCTATGAAATACAGTAATCCATGATACTAATCTCACCCACAATAAAAGAATCAATATAAAATAGGAATCAACACAGAATTTTAATTTGTACAAAAATTGGGCGGAGACAAGGTCCACTACCAACTATGTCAAATAAAATGTACAAGAAGGAATAAATGAAATAACAGGACGGCTAAGTGCAATCATCTTCGAAAGGATGAAGAAGATCACAACCTCGACTAGAACACCTATAATATCACAAAAGCACACACCTGGAGAGATAACCAGGTCCTCAGAGGGACGTAACAAGATACAGGAAGAACATGCCATAAATACTGAATACAAAATATGCTACAAAGAAAATAGGTGACAAGACAACAATAAGGTAATCTAACCGTACTACTGTGTTCATGTAGTTAAGAACAAACCTCCAATGCATGGGCATCTGGGTCAGGAGCAGGAATCTCAGGTATGGTCCCATCAGGATACCAGGGACCTCAAAGCATAACATTCATCGAATGTCAGAGGCTAGCAGGAAATCAGGTATCAGGATGCAGGACCGTATCTCCACCAGAGATAACCGGCAATAGGGAAGTGCATAAGTGACCCATACGTTAAGGAACTGTTCTTCCCATCCAATGGCTAACAGAGTCATATCCATGTCTCACATACCTCTACTAACTGCTAAGTCTTCTAACATACCTCTATTAGCAGTTAGCCCTAACATATGCACATGGGGGATCAGCCCACATGTAAGGACCTCTACATGCTACTCGTCTTACGTATCATCATAGTACAACTGCATCGAGGTATATGCAATACACTACAAATGGTGGTCCCCTAACTCTAGGTTCATATGCAATCAAACGATAATAACAAAGTAAACTAATAATCATTGAGCATGTAGTAAATCAAGAACTATAATAACTGGAAATAATGAACAGTGATATGTAATAAAATGTAGACTGAATATAAACAGTATAATGGCAAGGTATCTTGCCTGAGGTTATGTGCAAAGGAAATAATCCAGTAGCTCGAACTAGCAAATAAACGAAGCAAAAAAAGCCAAATCTCGCAGATGACTCCGGATGCTGCAACAAACATCACGAACGAGTTTGGAATAAAAAAAATGCCTAGGAAACGCATGTCCAAAGTTAAATTCTGGAACAGGAGCAAAATCATAATTTTAGATCAAAACGATGTCCGTCGTTGGACCCGCTTTGCACCGAAATGCGTGCCAGAACCTACGGTCACCAAAGTCGTCAAACTATATGTCTACGAATTTGTTTTGATGAGATGAATCCAATGGTATGTCCAATTTTAGATTCCGGTGGGTCGTGCACAAAATCGCCCGTTGAGTAGGATTGTAGGCCCGCCAAAATATCGTCCCAGTCAACCTTCTCAGAATTGAACCAAACTTGGCTCACAGGACCAGAAAAATATTTTGAGTCCAATGGTGCAAGTTTCGTCACGATTTGATGAGTGTACACGAAGTTGTGGCCAAGTTTGCAAAAGGTCGATACAGGGGTATCTCGACGGATACGTACTGATTTCGTCGCGCACATGCAAAAAAATCTGGTTTCGTCAGTTCCCATACGTCGACAACATTCATATGCGCCTTTTGATGCGTATAGTGTGCGACCATGTCGCCCAGTTTGTCGGTGCGCACGCCGTATCGGGTGTTTTTCTTATTTTCAAAAACAAAATTTTACATTTTTTTGAGAACTTTAACTATGTGTAACTTTTTACATAATAGATGAAAAGTGATTCCAGAAGGTGCGTTACAATCTCGGTTATGTTGTCTTTGACTACCTTTAATTAGTCTCTACAACATCCTATTGTACAGAAAGAAATGTGGCCGACAAGTTGGTATTTTAAAACAGTTTTTAATATTCCAGAAAAGTGGTTTTTCTCCAACTTTGTCTCGATTTTTCGAGCAAGTTGGATGGCTATATCGAAATCCACATAGGGGATCTCGAAGAGGGTCATGTGGGCTTTCTACAAGAATTTACGGATCTAAAAATGGATTAGAATTGAAGGAGAAATCGCATGGTGAAGTTGGGTACCTCGATGTTAAATTTTGTTGTTGTGGGTGTTTGTTGTTGTTGCCTTTGCTGCCGCTGTCGCTGCGAGCGCGAGGTGCTGCTCAGCCGAGGCTGGATGAAGGAGAGGGGGAAGGAAGGAGGAGGAGTTATATGAGAAGAGATTAGGGTTTGAATGGGATTTAGAGTTTACTTTTAAAACATATATATATATATATATATATATGTATATATATATATATATATATATATATATATATATATATATATATATATATATATAAGCAAAGGGGGAAGAGAAAGGGGTCGGCCCATAGCAGCATTGCTGCTGCTGCTTTGCTTGGATGTGGGCGGCCAAGCTAGCATATGGCTGCTACTGCTTGCGGCTATTCTTTTATGGTTAGGGTGGTCGGTCCCACCCCATTGGGTCGACCACTCCATGGTCTTTATTTTTCTTTCTAATTCTACTTTTTAAAACTTATAATCTAGATATGTATCTATATATATACACGCATATATCTAATACTCACCATAAAATCTCCATAATATAAAATAATTTTTAGTATATAAAATTTAATAGTATATATATATATATATATATATATATATATATATATATATATATATATATATATATATATATATATATATATATATTGTATTTAAATATATTGACATATATATACAATTCCAATTTGACATAAAAGGACAACAAATAATAATATCAACTAATAGTAAATAATAATATCAACCAATAATAAGTATGTTTATTTAGTTCCCACAAAATAACTTTAATAAAAATAAAATAATAATCGCCCAATAGGATTTTGGGTGGGCTTATACCACCCCTTATTCGGGTCCAAAAACTGCAACCTTATTGTAAAACATTATTAATATTAAAAATATAAATTTTGTACCACACCTTAATAATTAGAAAATATTTTTCAAATTCTAAAATAATTAAAGAATATTCCCACACCTATAAAATATGCTTATATGGTCGCATCTGGTCACACTACCTGCTTACATGGGCTTGGGTTTGGTCGGGACCCAGTTCGGTCTGAATTGGTCAAACCGGGTCACTTAAAAGTCAAAACTTTAATTAATAAATAATTATTTTATCGGTGGAGGTTAAGTCGCAACTTGGCCTGGTTTTCCTAGTTCGATCTTCACCATGGATAGGCTTCCCCCATCACGGCTAACACACTAGTCAAGGCACACTGCTACATCTCTCGTGCCAAAATTTATGGTCGCCTTGTGCTCCAAAACTAAACAATGGCTAAGGTCATTTTTAATAATTAATAAAATCATATATTGCACAAATTCATTTTTTAGTCTTTTTAAATAATAATTTTTTTTAGAAATTTAGAGATTTTACATCCTACCCAACTTACAAGAATTTTATTCTCGAAATTTAGGAATAATAGGGTAGGTAGGGTTGAGGGATATAAAGAATTTATCATTAAGAAAATGCGGTTAAATTTGGAGGTGGCGAGGAAACGGCTTTCAATACACCCATGCATTAGAAAATTGTGAAGTTGATGTATACAAGAATATATCATGATTATGGAATTGAATAAGGGTTGCTAGTGAAGGTAGCAAAATTTTGATAAACCAATTTGGAGAATAATAAGGAATTGAGTAGATCAAAGAGAATAATTTAGACATTTGGGAGATGTGGTTCCTAGAGAGAAACTGGAGACTAATCGCCTCGATTGAGATTTTGATTTAAGTGAATGATTCGAATCATTCTCGAGTGCTCAAGAATAATTGGAAGGGCACAATAATAATTCTAGGTTTGAGAAAATTAGGAGTAGTTAAAGGCGAGGATATAGCCACATGAGTCGGTCGGTGGCTGTCTACATTTGTGTATAAATAACTGATAGGGCAACCAAAGGTGATTCCTTGAGTCTATCTATCAAGTACAAGCTTTGTCTAGAATAGGTAAAGAAAAAAGCCATCAAGAGTCGAAGCAAGATGGTTTGAATACTAATACATGGTTCAAAGGCGATTGAATAATTCAAAGAGAATTGTGAAGGTAGTCACGAATTAGACTTTAAGGGCAAGTTTAACTATGTCTCCATCAACGGAGAATAATATATGAAAAGCGAACCAAAGTGCAATAGGTTGATCAGACCATCATGCACTAGTTCTGATTAGACAATAAGTTAGTGGGTGCACCCAATAAAATATGTCATGATCAAGCTTGATAACGAAATAAGCTTGCAAAACTGAAGCTACATTAGCAGCATGAGATAGTCAAAATATAAGCAAGGGAGGTACTGATAAAGGAAATTTTAAATAATCCAAGATCTTTTAAAATCAAGGCTCGCCCGAAGTTTGCGCCTATACAGTTGTCCTAGTGTTTCTTCATTTATGGCTTGGTAGACTAGATAAGATAGGGTCCTCTAAATTTTTATAGTCTAAGTGAACTTACCAATGTGGTTCACAAGGAAAAAGGTTTGTTAGGTGGTGAGATATTCTACCCAACTTACAAGAGTTAAACTAGTAGTATGATGGGACCATAGGTCAAGCAGCCAAGATAAAGTACAACGCTAAGGATTAAGGAATTTAATAGAACATATTCATATACCGGGTTAAGGGATTGAGTCATGGTTTGGTCTCTTAATTGGAGTCGGAAAGTATTTTGGTGTCATGGTAGAGGCTATAGTTTAGTCATTTTGACCAGAAAGTCATATAAAACAATAGAGTACAAGGAGACGTGTTTTCGTGGTACATGATATATCTACATGAATGTGGGCTTGTCTAGGTCCTACATATAAAATTTGTTGGTAGATAACAGCTAGTATTACACTCTGAATATCAAAGTCACTGTAGAGGACGCCAAAAGATCTAAAATAGAGAGTGGAAGTTCACGAGGTGATAATTAATGCACAAAAATAAAGAAGATCATGTTAAAGCATGAAATAAAATTAATTAAGGAATCCAGTAAAAAATAATAATTTAGGGACACAGTTTTAGTGAGAAGATAGTCTTCTAGATGAATACAGTCAAGGAGCTATCAATTCGTTATTCAATCCGCAAAATATTAGTAGGTCACGAGGAAAGGTCGAGTAAGTCAAGATTGGGATACAGTCGCATAGTTTGGTAGATGACTAACAACACTTGTGTACATACTACTATCATGATCATGAGTGATATGGCAATTAGTGTGAAGTACATCTATCTTTTTAGAGCTATCTTGATGGCCTACCATTAAAATTTTAACTTAAGTTTTCTCCAAAAAATTTCAAAAATAAACCACCAAAATTTTTATTCACTCCAAGCCGTTCAAATTTATCATAAAAAATTTAAATCACTTTCATAAATCTCAAAGCAAAATTTTATCATATTACGACTGACTTTTTCAAAATTTTATATTTTTCAATTCAACTTTTAAACTTAAGAGTAAATAAATCATGAATCTATTTTATATCCATAATCAATTATAACTTTAAAACTCTACAAAAATTAATAGCTCCCTAGATAAAAATTTCTAGCACATTACAAAGCAATCTCAAAATTCTAGCTCAATATTTTCATGCACTCATCAATTATAACTTCTATTCATACTAAGTCATTCCAACAAAATCACAAATTTTAAATGGTAACTTTATTTGATCAATCAAAACAACCTTATGACATCATTAATATATTTTATTTTATTTTTTCCAAAAAATTGTAATATTAGCAATCCAACATTAAACTAAAATTTTAAAAATCTTATTAGTCATAAAAATTATTTTTTTTAAAAACCAAAAATCTAAATAGATTTGTAAATCCTCCATCATAGGACACAATTTAAAATAAAAATTTTTAAAAATCGTTTTCATAACTTTTAAATATTTTAAACCAAAATTCACCATCATTACTTCCACTTAAAATTCAAAATTTACTAAACACAAAAATCGTAAGTTGTACGACACAAATTTAATTAATTTCTACAACCATATTTGA
Source organism: Iris pallida (assembly GCA_029216955.1). Lineage (NCBI taxonomy): Eukaryota > Viridiplantae > Streptophyta > Magnoliopsida > Asparagales > Iridaceae > Iris > Iris pallida. Next base: position 11,839,813 of record JANAVB010004398.1, read on the forward strand.
AATCTAAGATCATTTTTAAACCCAATTTATAACTGTTCAAAGGTGTATAACTATAACCCAATAAGTCACAGATATCACAACTCAAAAAAAAAACTAAATCTATTTTATATTTGTTCAAAAATGTATAACTATAACTCCATAATTCATAAATATCAAAACTCAAAAATCCAATCAATTTCTTAAATCAATGGTATAAAGATTCTAGCTATTTTTTTTCCTTCCTGCAGTATCAATCCTATGGTGTTTACTATTTAGAAATCTCAAGATTAAAACTTTCCTTGGTAATACCCTACTTTACAAATTACTAATCATTAAATCACACTTTTTAAAAAAGCCTTTTTAACTCAATTAGAGTCTTAAATGTATTCCAATTGCCCATATAACCATTCTAGCCATGTGCTTGACCTATAAGCATATACTAGTGTAGTCATCTTCCTAGTTGACACCAAGCACGAAAATAATAATCAACTGTAGAAAGGAATCAAGCAAGATACAATTCAAGGAAGTCGAACGAGAGTTCAGAATTTGAAGCCAAGGGAAGAGGTCAAGCTGTATGGATGAGATTCCTAGATTCTAATCCTATGTTGCAGACTCACATCGGTACAGTAACGTAACCGAAGTGACAAACTCGACCTGCATGGGCCACCACAAAAATATGTAATGCCCCAGTCCCAAAATACTTAGGACTAGGTACGTATCCATGCCAGCTGCATACATACGAAGTATTGTAAGCCCCATCTAAATTTTTAGTAATTATTAATTATTATTTAGTTAATTTCCTATTTTTGTTTACTTAGACACTTTGTTATTTTAAACACATTTCTATAGGTATATAAATATCTATATTTAAAGAGGGAGGCTTCTGCAAAAGCCTATAAGCCCAGGGACCCAAATGTAAAAGTTTTAATTCAAACTTGGTAATTACTCGTAGAAGTCTGTACTCCGAATTCTAATCGAATTTTTGAACTACACTTAAACATCAACAGATAAGTTCAAGATCGAATTCAAATGATTTGATCCTCCCCGTTTCTTCCCTTGATCCCATCCCTAAGACCTATATATATTTATATATATATATATATATATATATATATATATATATATATATATATATATATATATATATTGTATATATATATATATATATACATGATTCGATTTTGTTTTCCCCTGAAAACCCTAGAGAACCCCTATTATTCCGGTCACAGAGGATCGAACAGAGTATTGGAGTGGGAATTATTATGGAATACAGGTAACTCTTGCAACCTTCTCTATCATATGATGTTAATCTTGTATGAACCATAGGTAGATGGGTAGGTGTTTGAGGTTATTCCTCAACAGATACACAAGAAATACAATTCTGACACAGGCAAGAGTAGAGACCTTATAGCAGCCACATGAAGTTGTATGTTCCATCTCAGTGCACTGGTAGGCCTAGGAATACAGTTGTTTAAGGGAGGACATTGGTAGTAATGATCTAACAGGAACTGGCATGGGGTAGGGTACTAGATTACTAGAAGGATTGAGGGGTTTTGTGAATCCTCGGATAACTAGGATACTGATAAAGGGTTTCTTGTGTTCTTTCATACTACTGTCCTTGCACCTAGGGTGTACCAACTGAGCAGGCTACCTTGGTATACCCAGGGATATAATCATGAACCCTCCTACTATCCTCGAGACAATGGGGGAACTGGGATTTGGCTCTGTGACAGGATTGAGAGTCTAACCCCTTAGCTAATTAGGTAACCAGCATGGCAGTACTCGAATGCGTAACCTCTAGATGGGAGAGTAGGATGTCCTAAAACATATAGGAAGTATTAGCCTAGGTTAGAGTAGATGCTGGGTTTCTGGATATCTGGAATACTGCAAATAATGGTGAGGGGTTATTGAATCTAGGAACTTAACTAACAGGACACAGGTGACCCTGCCACATAAGTGCGTGCACAATATTAGACTGACCACCAACTCCTTCAGGAATACCCAAATTCAGGGTTTGACGTGGAAGCCAAGACCCTGACATAAAAAGCAAACAACCCTTGCTAACCTAAGACCTAGTACAGGAGCCTACCTGTAGACTTAATGAATTGGTGCTTGTTAACCCTGTGGTCAATAAGCCTATGAGTAACGGAGTGTTTTCAGGACTTTACCTTGTCCTGGGGGCTAACCCTATACTAGACAGGTACATTCCCCTATTTATCTAGAGGCAAGTTAGTAGGAAGTCTTAATATAACCTCACCTACCCTTCTGTAAGTTCTGATGCCTAGTACAACACTCTACCACAAGAAATGCGAAAGTCATAAACCTGTACCAGTGTACATCTTCCCAGGAAGTATCATCAACTGACACCTAAGGGAAATCTTGGGATTCATAGGAGCAAGGACAGGAAGATCCTTGTATCAGTTGATATCAAATTTAGGAGTACTCCTAGTAACTAGTGGACAAAGGCATGGTATTACTTATATGCATAAGTTCATATAACAGATTGATTTATGCCCTGTAACTTGTTGGACGAAGGATTAAACCTGATCCACCCAGTGGCACCCATTATTGGTTACATACTAACCATATGGAAGCTGATAAAAGTGTGAGTAGAGAACCCAGACTAAACAGGGGTACCCAGTGCTAGGCTTTTACTAATAGGGAGTAGCAAGAGTAACAGGTCCTTGATAGTTGCTAGGTGACTAAAACTGTCATAAAGTTGTTCACCTAGACACATGGGGTGAATGTATAGTATAGGACAGGGAATGGTATAGCTGACCCTAGGCAAGGATACGAAGTCATGTATCTTGGACTGCCAAGCCAGACATTTTGTATCCAATAGGCATTGTGATGTTCTGGTTTATCCCTTATCAAAGGGATATTGTTATAACAAAGGAGTAGTGCAAGTTGTTTCAAGTCTAGGAGGAAAAACCTGGCCAGCAGGGTAGGTGTTTCATGGTAAGGGGGTTTTGAACTCGAGTTCTTCAGGTCAGAGCTTAATCTGGCAGTTTAGACTCATAAACAGTCTGAATTACTGCTTATATTGCTGATGTATCTTATCCCCAACTCTGTTAGTGTAGATTTGAGGGTATAACACTGGTGAGGACGCTACTAAATATAAATTTTATTGTACTCAATATCAAGTCAACTGGGGTCAGTATGGATCCAAGTACATAATACTTGGTGTATCATGAAGGACTTGACCTGAGGTAGTACCAGTATAGGAATAGTGTAGTGTTATGGTCACATTATAGCAGGACAGTAGGTTGAGACTGTAAAGATGGATCATGACAACTGAGTTATCCTTAGAGTTAAACACATGGCTAAAGGCAAATTGCTGGGTCAGAGGGGTAGGCATCAATGAGAGCAGGACTGTAAGGGTTGGACCCCAAACCACAGTGGTAAGTCTATGCCAAGGTAAACCTAACTAAGCAGACCAGGATACCCTAACCAGTAGGTAACCAAAGGAAAGTAGATGTAGGTGGGTTGAATTAAAGAAAATATATAGACCAAGTAGATAGAATAATCCTGTTTGGTTCACTCTTTGACATTGTAAATTCTTTAAATAGGTTACTTGGACTTCGTCTCGGACCTCGACCCGTGTCAGTAGCTCAGGACGCCAGGCAAGTACATTTTATTGTCTATTTTCAATATTGATTTTCACTATATCTCATTGATTGGTAATTGGTTATGTGAATTTTATTCTATTATAAAATATTGAGTCGGGAACAAGGAGTACCAAAGATATGTGATCCGACCATAGATATTGTTTACTTTCATACAGTAGACCTCGTAGATATTGTTTACTTTCATGCAGTAGACCTCATAGACATTGTTTAATTTCTACAAGTAGACCTCGTAGACATTGTTTACTTTTCATGCAAGTAGACCTCGTAGACCTCGCGGTGTAGTGTCCCAGACTGATCATATATCAAAGGTATTTCTAACAGTTGGGAAGGTATATTACTTATTTCTTATTATTTGATTTCTCAGTTTTTCCCACATTTTTCTATTTATTTTCAAAACTCATGATTGATGTCTAATCTCTATTTTATAGTCATTTACATATATTGGAACTGCATTCAGTGAATTGTACTCGTTCTATCCTGATTGGGTAACCAAATAATTTTTAGGTGATTGCGAGGAGGTCGAGTGCCCTGACCAGTATGGCCCATATATAGAGGATATAGTAGAGACAGATTTCGCTTATCCGGAGGAGTACGCAGCGTCTGATCCCGCTGTGTTTGCTTAGTTTTATTTTAGTTAGAGCTGAGACTTTGTATTGGATATTGAGTTGATGTTGAGATTTGTAGTTGAGATTTCATTTGATTTTAGTTATTATACATTTTATTAGAGATGGATATTTATTTCACCTTCTAGATATTGAACTGTGATTTTGAGTTGTGGTTTGTCCCATATGAGAATTATATTTAATGCGTGGATGTTCATCATATTGTTACAGTGTTCTACCGCCGAATTTGCGGCGTAGGCTGGGCGTGTACACGGTTCATGCCCAAGTATTGGGTGCGAGTCATGACAAGTATACTCCAATATATGGAACCATCGTATGTATGCATAAGCTGTGAAATACAGTAAACCATGATACTAATCTCATCCATAATAAAAGAATCAATATAAAATAGAATCAACACAGAATTTTAATTTGTACAAAAGTTAGGCGGAGACAAGGTACACTACCAACTATCTCAAATAAAATGTACAAGAAAGAATATATGAAATAACAGGACGGCCAAGTTCAATCATCTTCGAAAGAATGGAGAAGATCACGGCCTCGGCTAGAACACCTGTAATATCACAGAAGCACACACCTGGAGAGATAACCAGGTCCACAGAGGGACATAACAAGATACAGGAAGAACATGCCATAAATACTGAATAAAAAATATGCCACAAAGAAAATAGGTGATAAGACAACAATAAGGTAATATAATCTACTACTGTGTTTATGCAGTTAAGAACAAACCTCCAACGCATGGGCATCTGGCTCAGGAGCAGGAATCTCTTGTATGGTCCCATCAGGATACCAGGGACCTCAAAGCATAACATTTATCGAATATCAGAGGCCAGCAGGAAATCAGGTATCAGGATCCAGGACCATATCTCCACCAGATATAACCAGCAACAGGAAAGTGCATAAGTGACCCATATGTTAAGGAAATGTTCTTTCCACCCAATGCCTAACAGAGTCACATCCATGTCTCACATACCTCTACTAACTGCTAAGTCTTCTAACATGCCTCTATTAGCAGTTAGCCCTAACGCATGCACATGGAGGATCAGCCCACATGCAAGGACCTCTACATGCTACTCGTCTCACACATCCTCGTGGTACAACTGTGTCGAGGCATATGCAATACACTACAAACGGTAGTCCCCTAACTCTAGGTTCATATGCAATCAAAGGATAGTAACAAAGTAAACTAATAATCATTGAGCATGTAGTAAATCAAGAATTGTAATAACTGAAAATAATGAATAGTGATATGTAATAAAATATAGACTGAATATAAACAGTATAATGGCAATGTATCTTGCCTGAGGTTATGTGCAAAGGGAATTATAGCTCGAACCGGCAAATAAACGAAGCAAGAAAAGCCAAATCCCGCAGATGACTCCAGATGCTGCAACAAACATCATGAACGAGTTTGGAATAAAAGATATGCCTAGAAAATGCCTGTCCAAAAGTTAAATTCTGGAACAGGGGCAAAATCGTAATTTCGGGTCAAAACGATGTCCGCCGTTGGACCCGCTTTGCACCGAAATGCATGCAAGAACCTACGATCTCTAAAGTCGTCAAACTATATGTCTACGGATTTGTTTTGATGAGATGAACCCAACGGTATGTCCAATTTTGGATTCTGGTGGGCCATGCACAAAATCGCCCGTTGAGTGGGATTATGGGCCCGCCAAAACAGCGTCCCGGTTAACTTTCTCAGAATAGAACCAAACTTGGCTCACAAGACCAAAAAAATATTTTGAGTCCAATAGCACAAGTTTCGTCACGATTTGATGAGTGTACACGAAGTTATGGCCAAGTTTACAAAAGATCGATACGGTGGTATCTCGACGGATACGCACTGATTTCGTCGCGCACATGCAAAAAAATCGGGTTCCGTCAGTTCCCACACGTCGACAACATCCATACGTGCCATTCGATACGTATAGTGCCCGACCACGTCGCCCAGTTTGTCGGGGAGGACGCCGTATCGGGTGTTTTTTTTATTTTCAAAAATAGAATTTTACATTTTTTTTGAGAACTTTAACTACGTGTAACTTTTTACATAATAGATGAAAAGTAATTCCAGAAGGTGCATTACAATCTCGGTTATGTTGTCTTTGACTGCCTTTAATTACTCTCTACAAAGTCCTATTGTACAGAAAGAAAAGTGGCCGACAAGTTGGTATTTTAAAACAGTTTTTAATATTGCAAAAAAGTGGTTTTTCTCCAACTTCGTCTCGATTTTTCGAGCAAGTTGGATGGCCATGTCAAAATCCCCCTGGGGATCGCGAAGAGGGTCATGTGGGCTTTCTACACGAATTTACGGATCTAAAAACGGATTAGAATTGAAAGAGAAATCGTATGGTGAAGTTGGGTACCTCGATGTTAAATTCTGTTGTTGTGGGTGTTTGTTGTTGTTGCCTTTGCTGCTGCTGTCGTCGTGACCGCGAGGTGCTGCTCGGCCGAGGCTGGACAAGGGAGCGGGGGACGGAAGGAGGAGGAGTTAGATGAGAAGATATTATGGTTTGAATGGGATTTGGAGTTTACTTTTAAAACATATATATATATATATATATATATATATATATATATATATATATATATATATATATATATATATATAAGCAAAAAAAAATAAAAAAAAAATATATATATATATATATATAAGCAAAGGGGGAAGAGAAAGGGGTCGGCCCATAGAAGCATTGCTGCTGCTGCTTCGCTTGGATGTGGGCGGCCAAGCTAGCATATGGCTGCTACTGCTTGCGGCTATTCTTTTATGGTTGGGGTGGTCGGTCCCACCCAATTGGGCCGACCACTCCACGGTCTTTTTTTTTCTAATTCTACTTTTTAAAACTTATAATCTATATATATATATATATATATATATATATATATATATATATACAATTCCAATTTGACATAAAAGGACAACAAATAATAATATCAACTATTTGTAAATAATAATATCAACCAATAATAAATATGTTTATTTAATTCCCACAAAATAACTTTAATAATAATAAAATAATAATAGCCCAATGGGATCTGTTCATGGAGGTGTTCACGGAGGTCTTCCAAGTGTCGGATCTGTTCACGGAGGTCTTCACACTACTACTCCAGGGTAGCTTGGAGGCAAACTTGGACCTCCCCAGCTGTGATCACCTCTCCGACCTGCACCTCAATCTTAATAATCTGGTGTACAACAATGGCTCGCTCTGATTCGTATTGGGAGTGCTCAACAGTCAGCCTCTCCAGCTCCATATCCACCATAGGAGTAAGGTCACGTTCGAGGCCTTAAAGCTCCGGAAGACCAGGATTTAATTCCTCTATTGATGTTTCTAAGGCATCGACTTTTGCCCCATACCCAGGGTGACCTCGCAGTGTTGCCAACTAGAGTGTTATCGAAGATCGGAATTTCCCCTTCCTAGGATCATCTCTGGTTTCCCAGCAAGCATTAACATACAATAGGGCCCAGTCGCCCCAAAAGATATCCATGTTTATATCTCCCAACTAGATCAAAAATATTTTAAAACTATTCCATGATAAAGGTCATAGTTCATGTCCACATTACCTCTGAACTACCCAGTTGTCACTACCCCAGCAAATTTGTCCTCGGAGCCCAGCTGCTCTAGGATATTCCTTTATCATTTCCCTAGTAGAAGACATCCACGTCCATATCACGTCTGAGTTGTTTTCTATATCCCCGCGGAGTTCTATCTTACCACGTTCATATAAACCTCTGAGTAGGATAATTCCAATTGAACGTTTACCATGTCCATATCACCTCTGAGTAAATATTCTTACCTAAGCAACCTCCATGTCGCTATATCTCCAACAGTAAACAATCACGTCCATATAACCTATGAATTGTTTCCTACATCCCTACAAAGTCATATCTTACCACGTTCGCATAACCTCTGAGCAAGATACCTTTAATGAAATTCTATGTTTACCATATCCACATTACCTCTGAGTAAACATCCTACCAGCACATCCATAATATCTCTGATGGTGTCTGTTATCTCAACTTACCATTCGTACTTAGTTCTAAGTACGCCAAGGATGATAAGTCCATATAAAATCCCCATTGGAAGTACCAAACCTATCCCGTCCATATTACCTCTGATAGGGTTGTCACACTAAAAACAACAAAAAGTTATGCGCCTAAACAGCTCTATTGTCTATGCTTCTTGTTCAAAGTATTTTAAAACTTGTCCAAGTTTTAAAAACTTTAAAGGGGGTCTTGTAGAAGCATGAAAAAGTACAACATCTACAAAGCGCAGGAGACACAAAATTGTTGCACACATTAAAGAACAGAAAAATGCAGTACATGAAGAAATATGCTTTATTAAATCATGATTACAAAGGTCTATTATAGATTCTTCATAATTACATATAAAGACTATCTACTCAGCCTAAAGTGCATAGCCCACAAAAGCGCAGCACTCTTCTCCGCCAGAACGAATTACTTCCTCGTCAGCGCAAATCACTGCCTCGTCAGAGCGAATCACTTCCTGGTCAGAAGCGCATCACTTTTCTGCTCCAATATAGCTAATAAAGCATTTATTGAGCAAAGTAGGAGGGGTGCAGCTCCTACGTGAGGCTTCCAGCTCAACTTGCGGCTCTTCCAACATAACGAAGGGCTAGTGATCAACCCAAATCTAGTATCTTGGCCCTCGAAGACCTCCAAGATGTTGTTCATGTTCGAATCCCTTATGCTAAATTCTTAAGTGCATCTTGAAACTCTAAAGTTGTCCTCCACCAAGACTACCGCTTCTTTGAACAAATAGATCTACAACCAATAGTCGACTTATGCAAGGCCTACGGTCGTCCGAAGCTAAGTCGGGATCGAGCATGACAGAGGAATGTCAAGAAGCAATGAGCAATGGTTCCTCAAAAAGATCCCCCTTATATAGGCTGTGTGGTCCAAACTGCATGCCAAGTGGTAGCAAGTCAAAGGCTCTAAATTAACTGGATGAACCTAGAAATTATTACAATGAATCTCATTTAGTGAAGTATTTGACTAAGTCTTTAGTCATCACTTTTCGAGCCCCGTAACAGTGGCAAGAAGTAATGAAGTTGTTGACTTGGCATCGGCCCAAAAAGCACAGTGAATCAGCATTCCAAAAGCGTAGTGACGTAGCATTCCAAAAGTGCAGTGCTTCGGAAACGAAAAGTGCAACCCTCCAAATGAGCCCCGTAGAATGGGCCATCACTTCAGCATTAATGGCACGCTAGACGAAGTGTCAGAAGATAGTAAATGACAGCTATCATATTGTCAGTTGTTAAGATAGCAGTTGGCAGACGTCCATCAAAAGTACGTCTTCCAACACTACTTCCAAAAGCACAATCAACGGGATGTCCAAAAGCGCAGTCAACGGGATGCCCAAAAGCGCAATCAATGAGACATCCAAAAGTATAGCTTCAATTACGTCCAGAAGTGCAGCCACAGTAATATTTGGCATACAGCTCCTTCACAACGTCGCACTATGCCACGTGACCAATATGACAACAGTATCTTTTTAGATACAATCAAATCCAGTTTGTTTAAACTACATCTCTGCTGATATGATCAAGATCTATTCTATTTAAACTGAATGAGATCCTTGACCATTGTGCATATGATACATGTCGTTGATGAATGGGTGTCAACCACCCAATATTTCAACAACAAAAGAATCTTTATAATTGCCACATGTCAGCTCAGCAGCAACCCTACAGTACGGTTACAACATATTCTCCTAAAATCTCATGCGCGCAGCGCTCCTATACACAAAAAACCATGTACACATCGTACATGTGCATGCCTATAAATAGAAGAAGTCATCCTTCATTCAGGACACTTCGACTGCTTCTTGATTGGCAAACCCAGATCACCACTAACAGGCATTCAGAGAGTCAGAACAAGTTCGTTTCATCGTCAAATCATCAATAAAGTAAGGGGGCCACCATAGTGCTCGATCTCTATCGTTACACTTTTCTAGAATGAATTGTACTTAGATCTTCTGTTCAGGGGCCTCTTGTACTCTTTTTTAAAAAGTTTGAAATACAAAAGTTGTTTAACTTTTTGTTCATGGCAAACAAAATGGAGACTCTGTTGGGGATGTCCTTCTCCTCCGATGAGAAGGTAATGATGCAATCAGACAACCTGCTGGGGTCTTCCCAGAATATTTTGGTCTTATGCTTCGAACATCAAGCTTTTGAAGATCTCCTCTCTGAAGTCAACTCGAGTCCTTCAAAGCGGCTAGTAAAGCCGAAGAAAAAGACTCGACGCACCAGGGTGCCTAAGGCTGCTACACCGAACGACAAGACTAAAGGTAATGCGCTATAGGCTCATGTGAACTCAGGCGTACTCAACACACCTTCATGTACCGCTGCTACAATTTCTCAATCGACTCCAGTTGCAGGGAAGCGCAGCGAAGGCTGCCACTCTTCGGCTGCACGCCGGACGAAGGTGCACCCGATAAAGAAAGGTGCAGCACTCCATCAGTATTCGAAGATGGTTGTACATGATGGAACTTTTGTCTTTGACAGAATTACATATCCCCTTGGTAAGGCTATGTTGGACACTGAGTACTACACACCTCCTAGGGGTAATACGAAGAAATCTAAGGCAGCACGCACCTCACGCAACCAACGTTCTATGCCAACAGTTAACTGAATGTATGCGTTGACGGTAATGCGCACAACCGGTGGCTGTAGAAGCTTCAAAAAAGCCAAAAGAATGTATTGTGCTACTTACAGATAGCGCCAGGATCTGTCAATTAAATCGCACCTGATGTCAAATAACATAGAATAATAAATTATGCAGGACATTAAAATGGTGCATGGTTGCCACGTGTAAGTTTCCTCGAGAAGCTAAGTTGTCAGTCATAATGACTGACAACATGAAAGTCGAGTAACATCCCTTCGAATCCCGAGCGTGCAGCGCTCGAGGAAGATTATGTCAGACCGATCATAATAAGCTTTGTCAGTTACTCTGCGCCATTTATCACTAGCACAAAGTGGCTAACTCCTCATAGAATCAATATTTAATTGCATTTCAACAATTGGCGCTCCTCAAAAACATGCTCCATTCATCAAATGGCACTAAACATTCAACTATCATCCAGAAGCAGTTAAGATGATATGGCATGCATGCCACTAATCTCGAAGAACGTATACACAATACTGTCCATGACCAAGCGCACTTTTCTCACATAATGCCACGCATCTCATGCAGTTAAACTAACCGTTCGCACAAATGGGCAAAATAGAACATGGTATGCTAAACAATACTGTGCGCTAATCATTGTAATTACCTGACAGTTGTCATAAAACTCTATAAATAGAGTTCAAAATCACTCTTAAAAGCATCATGAATGACCATAATCTTCTGAAAAGTTGTCGCAGCACGTTCAAGAGCATTTCTTCTCCTACATCGCATCGTCCAAGAGATAAAGTGATCACCTTTTGATCAGATTCCTAAAGTTGTACTTCCCTAGAAGTACTTTATACTTTTTTCTTAGTTTGTATTTAAGTTTTCTCGGTAAACTTTTACTTTTGCAAACAAAATGACGACTCCACTGGGGACGAATTTCTCCTCCGAAGAGAAGGTGACAACTTAATGTGATGTTGCGTTGGTCGGCACAATACATAAGACTTTAGTCATTAAATTCGATCAAACTGCTTATGAGGAACAAATTGGCGCCAGGGGTGCCAAGCGAGCCACCACTGCTGCTGCCAAGAATAAGGCACGCACAATCTGGACTCCGAAGTCCACTGCTGTGCTTATTGTTAATGTTGCTACCCAAGACAAGGGAAAATGCCCTATAGCTACTCCCTACTCTTTGCCAGTCCTCGACTTGATGGAAAAGTCAATTGATTGCGCCTCCGCGCCAATCAGTGCCAAAACATCTCTTAACAAGAGCTGTACTTCCAATAAATTAGATTATGTTCAGAGTTTGCTTCCTTCTGCCCATAGGCTCCATGCCAAATGTGCTGTGCCAATGCGTGCAGAGCACCAAGGCATATTGCCTACTCCATGCCAAACTAGTTTGCGCCAAGCTATCCCAGGACAATCAGGCCTGCACCGTGACCTCCTTACTCTATGCATATTAAGAACAGAACATGGGAAGCTATGGGTGTTACAGACTAGCAATCAAGTGATAGCAGATGCTGACATGTGCACCAATCTTAATAGGCACAAAGCAGAACAAATAAATCAGACGGCGCGCCAAAAGACTGTAACACAGTCTATGCCAAATGCTAACTTGCGCACTTCTAAGATCTAGAATCTACTCACCTATGCTAATGAACTTAGTACTGCCCTGAATATACAAGAAACTCAAAAGTTTAGGGATAGACATCATATTCCTAATGTAATCAGGCAGGGTCTGCCTCCTTCTTCCTCTTCTTCTTCTTTTCCTACTACTGTACCAGATCTTTGCGAACTCATTGTGCATAAGCGGAAGACTACGAGTTCATCTCGTACAACGATGACTCCACACACTGAATATTACTATAATCAGTATCATGAAATTGTAATCAAGTGCTGCAGCAAGATAACCAAACGTTTTGTATTTGACCTGTTGAATTACTCTGCTTTCCTAGAATGATCTTAATAGTTGAGGATGACATGATCATATATGACAAACGTCTCTGCCATTCACATGAAATTGATGTCAAGTGCTGTTGCAAGCCAGCAAAACTGGCAGGGTTCAATCATTTGAATTACTCTCGATCTTCGAATCACTTTTGGTCTCCCACTGTGATCTTAGTAGATGAAGACGAACTGTTGTTTGCTTCTGCCAATATGGCATTTTATAGAACTAGGATAGAAGACGCCCAAGGCATAATTTATTACGACCGTCGAGTCGACAAATCTGCGATAAAATCTTAGATTCTTCTGAAGGAGTCTATCAAAATACACGATCAAGAAGACGAGACTTCCTTGGTTAAAAGAATCTTCCCGATTCCAACCCTGGCGGTAACATTCTATTAGATTTTGATGTCGACAGTAAAGACTCTAATCAAACCATTCTATCTACTAGCTCATCTTATGTATCTTGAGAAGTGTCTGCTTAGTGACGAACAAAGAGCAAGATGCTTCTAGTTCTGCTAGCCAAGAATAGAGAATTACTGCCTTGGAATCTAATCTGAAGGACATGGCTGACATGGTTACAAGCATGCACACGGTGATTATGACACAACGTGCTATTACGTCGATTGCGAATCCAATTCCAACCCAAGAATATGCAGCAGGTGCGGTGCCTATCAACACTAGTCCTGGAACACAACCTCCTCTAAATATTACCATTCTAGAGGTCATACCCCTTCAAGCACAGGCTACTCTAAGTCACTCTGGTGCTGGGGTAGTGCTTACCATGCAGTTCCATATCCCAAACCTTCAAATTAATCTGCTGCTCCCAAACACTGGAAGACCCTCTCGAAGCAGTCAAGCTTCTGCATAATCGGTTTGAAGCCTTCAAGTAGAAAAAGGGATTACATAAATTAGAGATCAAATAACCCTATCCCGCAGAATGGAAAGAAGTTCCATTTTTACCTAAATATAAGCCATCGACTATCACGCTATTCGATGGTAGCACATCTTCAAGTCGGTATATCAACCACTTCTAGATGATGACTCATCACCTTCAACAGAACGATGCTCTACTTACTAGAGTCTTCGTCGGATGCTTAGCGGGTGTTGCCTATGATTGTTATCGAAGCCTGCCGGATGGTTGCATAACATCCTTTGCAACATTGAAGCAAATGTTTCTGGAACGATTTTATGAAGGAACCCACGACATGACTATGTTTGCCCTTACCAAAATCAAGAAGGTGCAATAAAATAGCTAAATATTTCTGTTTGCCATGAAATATAAAAGCACAGAACAATTATCGGAGGATTGGACTTTTACTTCACAATACAAACTCGCTTGTACAAAAAAAGCCTTGGGACGAAAACCTAGGTACAACAATCTAAGTACAATTGTTTATTTTAGATTCTGGGGGGTGACGATAGAGGCTCGAGAAAGTGGCGGCCGCTCTGCCTTACTCCTTAGACGATCGGGTGCAGCTTTTTGGCTCTGTGGAAGAACTGCTTGGCGTTGATGAAGAACTGCTCTCTCTTTTGGCTCTCTGGATCTCTATATTTCTATGTCCGTCTGTCTCTTTCTGCGTATATGTCTCTTCGTATCTCTGTATATCTTCTCGCAAGGGAATGGCATCCTGCTATTTATAAGAGTGGGGGACCTCATTAGGGTTTACCATGATTGCCTATTCTTGAAAGTCGGCGGCTAAGGATTACTGGATCTGGGCCGTTCATCGAGATTTGAGCAATAAATGTGATTGCATCAAATCTTTTGTGGGTAATTAATGCTCATTGATATAAATATTCCTTATTTATCATGCCAACCTCAGATTTCTCGACACGTGTCATCAATTTGCTTATTTGCAAATGATCTGATTTGATCCTAATATTTCATTGGGATTTGCTGAGAGATTTTGATCAATCTGATGCCACGTGCCCTGCTATCATGCCACGTGTCGAGCTATTACAGAAATCTGTGCTGCAGGGAGGTTACTCCTCATTGAGCCGCATCAGGCTGGCCACGTGTCTAGGCTGCTTGAAAGTGGCCCCCTGAACATTTAAACCGCATAGTAATAATTTGAGCTGCATGAGCGTGGATGACCGCATGAGTGAACCGCATGGAGATAGTCCTTGTGAGCCGCATGGGGATGGTCTTCGTGAGCTGCATGGGGATAGTCTTCGTGAGCCGCATGGGGCTGGTCTTCGTGAGCCGCATGGAGCTAGTCTTCGTAAGCCGCATGGGGCTAATCTTCGTGAGCCGGATGGGGATAATCTTCGTGAGCCGCATGGGGGAGCCTCTGCTTGGGCCGCATACAATTGTCCACGTGTCAAGGCCGCATGACAGTTTCTGAATCTCTGGAGATTGTGTCAGAGATTTTTTTTGCTTCCCAAGGAGTCCGTCATTATAAGGGAGTCATAATGATATCTTTGTGTCAGAACTGTCACCTTGTCAGAGCTGTCAGCCGTCAAGGCTTTTAATGCAGTAAAGGACAAACGAGAGAGCTGTTTGTAGGCCACGTGGCTCCTCTTTGAGCTGCATAGGACTTGTTTGAGCTGCATAGACGCTCAAGCCGCATGGATACTTGAGTCGCATGAACTCTTTGAGCTGCAGGGGGCTCTCTGGCCGTATGGATCTTTCTTTTTTTCTTTTCCATGCTTCTACAAGACCCCCTTTAAAGTTTTCAATTTGCAAAATTGAAATACTTTGAATAAGAAGCATGGCCATGTATAAATTCTCCTGGCCGCAGATGATGTCCTGGCCGCATGGATGTTTCGGCCGCATTGAGTCAATCAGCAGCAGGGACTTTCGGGCCGCATAGATCCTTGCCACGTGTGCGCGCCATTAATTGCCTCGAATTTGTTTTAGTGCCGCCTTTAGGGGAGATCCCAAGGGTCGGCTCATTAAATCTTTTGGATTTTATGCTCTGGGTGAATCTCCTTTATGAGAGAGGGGACGAAATTCGACGAGTCGATTTCATCTTTTCCGAGGCGGTTATCAATCTACGTGTTCCCCTATCTCTTGTCCTCCTATAAATAAGAGGGGTTTGAGAGAGAAAACTTCTTTACTTTCTTCTTCACTTTGAAATTTCCCTACTCCATTGTCATCTTCTTCTTTAATTGCCAATGACTCCCAAGAAGACCGTTGCGACTAAGGGCAATAAGGCGGCATCTTCGTCGAAGAAGACTACCTCTACTTCAACCGCGGTCGTTCCTCCATCGGCCGTCGTGCCCGCAGCTCACCCTGACGTACATCCTCCCATTGTTGGTAAGGACTTTATGTGGCTTTGAAGAACCCTAACTGCTATGGCTACGTCGCATGCTTTATGTACGAGCCTTTATTTTCATGTGAGTCGTATGTTCGTCCTATGGTCGAGCCGTGAGCCGTATAAGAATAGCCACTGTGGCCGCATTCACGCTTTGCCAACAAAGCCGCATAAGCTACACTGAGCAGCATAGACTTGCACACATATGTCTTTCACGTGGTCCGCACGAACTTATCCGATCCCTGCGGGCCTTATGACAGTACAGTCGCATGACCCTTCATTAAGTGGAGCCGCATGAATGTTCTGCTGAGCTTGAGCCGCATGAGGCTTCCGTAAGTTGGAGCCGCATAAGCGTTCCCCTGACCTGCATGAGGCTTCAGTGAGCTGGAGCCGCATAAATGTTCTCCTGAGCCGTATGAGGCTTTGTTAAGTTGGAGCCGCATGAGCTCGAAAGCACCCATTAGTTTCTTTTTGTCCATCCTTTTAACTTATCTTTTTCTGTCTTCTTCTAAGTAAATTTGTCGGTTAATGCTGCTGGAGAGCTCCTGGTAGGCAATGCCTAAGCTGCTCTGGGCTATAGGTACGACCATATAGTCCAATACATGGCTGACCAATTTCCGAGTGACGAGCCCCCGGCGAGATCGAATGGCCTCAAGGGTCAGCCTTTCTATTTTCTTAATGCTATAATGAACTCGAGGAAATTAGAAGGGGAATACTTGAAGCCCGCTTTCTTCTTTGGAGACGCCTTGACTGTAAAGAACAGACAGATTCTGGAGGTGTTAGAGAGCTGGAATTTTGTTTCTAACGGGATGGCGATCCGCATTCCCCAGATGGAGCATCACTTCCCTTCATCCTGGTTGAATATGCTCCCACTGGACCAGAAGATGGAAGATTCTTTAACTCCTACCCGAAGTGGGATGTTCGTAGGAGACATCCATTATAACAACAGCCTGAAGTCAGTGTGTGCGGGCAAGGTGCACACCAGCTGTTCTGTGATGGGGTTGGCCCCGGGTACGTTCTTGAATGTGCCTGTTCCCAATTTTATATTTTATACAGCCGACACTTTTATGAACCAACTTGTTCGAAAGGGATCCTATTCCATTGGTCGGTTGATGCTCCCCAGCTGGATACATCCGATTCCCTCGTGGACCAATCTGTCTACGTAGATTTTGCAAAAGTATGAAGCCTTTCTGTGTGAGATTGGTCTTTACCATACTATTCGAGGCACCAGCCATGTCTTGCCTATAAACAAGACATTGTTTATATCTCTGCTGGAGATGTATAATCGCCGTACGGGGACCTTCTATACGCCCGTAGGGGAAATAGGACTTGCGCTCCACGAAATGCATGCGATCTCCAAGCTTCCTTGGGGGGACGAGGCTTCTGAGGCGTATACTCCCACGAACGAGAAGTTCGAAGAGTTGGAAAGGCGGTATCCAGGCTTCGTGGCTCTTTATCAAGAGGTATTGTGCCATTATAACACGTGTCATCAAATAGCCAAAAAAGAGAACAGCTCGGAAGGGAATGCCCCTCATACCAAAGACTGGGTGCACTATTTCTTCACGACGGATGCTTCAGGTCAAGTTACTCTCCGTCGTCCTCAGTCCCGGGAGGCTGTGAAAGCCTTAATGTCGTCAGCTAAGAGGGTGACCACCTCTAGCGACAGGTTCGGGAGTCAGACCGACTCTTTCGGTTATTTTTATCAAGACACCCACGAGTTGTCAGAGAAGGCACTCCTGGCGGGATTCTTAATGATATGGCTGCAAAACTGTGTAGTCTCGGGCGGAGCAGGCTCCATCGAGAGGATTAGTCGCAATTTCATCCTTCCGGCTGTAAAGTTAGTTTTACAGTCCGGCTAGCTCTCCTTCCTGCCATGGTGTGCAGCATACACCGTGGCCTTCGTACTTTCACATCCAAGGTTATTGCTCACAATGTGACAAAAGATTTTGAACGGATCGAGCTACCCTACCATTATTTGATGGGGTGGCTGTTGATGCATTATCCGTCTTTGATGAGACCGGGCTCTGAAGACGGCGTAACTGATGACGACGCTTTTATCTTCCGCTATCGTAATGAGTCTTAGGAATTCGAGACCATGCGTGCTTTCCGGATGGCACTGGCGAGGGTAGACATGTACAACATTTTCGTATCTGTCTCTCGTTTTACTGAAGAGGAAATAGCGGCCGTCCATCTTGACGGTATTGGTCCCCCTCAACTTCTGGACGGTCAGATGCTTCTGTGGCTGCAAAATATCCGCCCCGTTCATCTGGTGTATCGTAACCGCAACACTGTCTTTCTGGAACCCTATCTGCCTAGCAGGTTCGCCCGACAATTTGGGTATAGTCAGCTTTTTCTAGACAGCCCCAGCTCTTGTCTGGGCTTTGAAGGTAGCCTTCTAGACGGCATCCGGGCCTGGCATTACTATGACACATTCCATACCCGTACCGTTTTCTCAGTTCCTGCTATCAAGGCGTCAGTAGATATCTTGTATATGACGGCTATGTACCACGTCATGGCGAACAAGCCCCATGTCGGTTTTAACCCATGTACCAGTTTTATCGTTGGTACTGGCCTGGATAAGGGTTCCCAGGGGGCCAAGACAAGGAAGAGAAAGAACAGAGTCGAGGTGCCGGATTCAGACTCCGATGCTGCAGATGACGAAGGCGACGAGCCTGATGGAGATGACCCTTCCTTTTCGGCGACAGATGTAGGGGCGGATCAGCCGCCTATTTTGCCAGATGGGATAGTGGTTGATCAGCCATCCGTTGCACCCGGCCCTGCACAAAAGCGTAGCAGGCAACTTTCTCCTGTCGGCGACATTCCTCGCTCTCGGAAACTGGCTGTGACCAGACACCGCGGGCTAACTATAAAGGAAAGAGGCAAAGAAATTGACCCCGCATCAGAGGTAAATAAGTTACTACCGGTCCTTCCCTTCTTCTAGCTTTGATTTTAATCATCTTCTTTCCCTCTTGTAGGCGTCAGAAGAAGAGGACTCTCGAGTAGCCGAGATCGTGACTCGGGATGATGGGGGCTCCGGTGAGCCTGCCCCTGAAATTGTTGAATTCTGTCCAGATGATGCTGATCAGGTTGCCTCTCTCTGAGGTGGCTGGGTCAGAGGAGCTGGCCAAATTTAATTTGGAGATCGCGGGTGAGGAGACCCTGCCAGCTGCGAACGAGCTGCAGCCTCGATGCTCCTCTCCCGGTAAGATAAGCCGTATCTTAACTTGCGAGGAGGCCTATCTTCTCTATGATCACATCCTTCGGGTCACGTCGATTGATCATTGTCATGGACATGCAGGTCCTACCTCTCCCGTGTCGAGGATGGACCTTGTTGAGCCAGACTCTGTCGAAGGGGCACTGGCGGAGAGGGGCGTACCTCCTCCCCCTCCGGTTCGTCTTAATGGTTCTCTTACGGGCTCGAGTTCGACAAGTCCGATGATGGGACAATCGGGACAGGGGACGATGGTCCTCGTGTCTTCCTCTGCTCGGGCGGCCCAGAGAGTCGACCTCTCCGCCCTGCCAAGCGTCCAGGCTCTTTGGGTGGCAGAGGAAGAGTTAGCCGCTATCCGTGCCTCGTTCTGCTCGAAAGTCGTCCCCCTGGTGGCAAGTTCTAGCACCACTCCTTCGATGCTGCCGGCCACGCTCCCTCTGACGCCGTCCTCTACAGAGGTCCTGGACGAATCGTTGCAGGACGTGGTCGACAGCTTTCTTCATCACTTGAAAAGGGGGATAGAAGCTACTGTGGACGGAGGGACCTCTTTCGCCTTGGCCCGGCGATGCGCCCAGGGCCAAATCGATATCCTTAAGGCCCTTCCTAGTGGGGCAGGGGTGGCTGCACTTCTGGAATCAAAATTGCTGGAGACTGATCAACTGGTGGCCCAACTTCAGGTATTGCGGCAGGTTGATCTGTCTGCTACTATTGATCAGGAGCGCGGCTCCTTCACAGCTGCTATAGAGAAGGCAAAGGCAGCTCAGGATAAAACTAGGCCATCCATACTGAAGGATCTCCGTACTTTGTCTGATCGATATGATCAATTGAGCTATGAGAGTGAAGACATTACGGCTCGGAAAGCAACTGCCTCTCGCGGGATTGCTGACACACGGAAGCAGATCCTTGAGCTTCAGAGGAAGTTAACTTTCTTTGAGTCTGAGCTTGAGGCTGCCCGGATCGATAGAGGGATAATTATCCAGGAAGCTGACAAAGTCAATCAAGCTTCGGCTGACTTGGAAGTGGCTCTGAAGAAGTTGGATGACGACTTTCGGGCACTCATGGACCTGGATAATGGGGAGCGGTTGTCTCAGAAGGCTGAGCGCTGAGCTAGACAGAGGCTTGAGGGGAGTACTGCCTTGGTGAGAAACTGCCTCTTGGAGTTGTGTAATGTCGAGCTATAGTTGGTCTTTTCTTCTTTCGTTTCTATTTTCTTTTTCTTTTCTTTTTGAGAGGGACGTGGTCCCAAAACATGTAATGCTTTTTCGTCTTTCAAATAAAGAGTACTTTCTATTCTACCCTTCATTTGTATTGCTTGTTGTGCCTGTGGTATTGTGGTGATATTTGCCCTGCATGGGGGACTTGTTTGTGGACCTGTTACCTCTGGCATACCTTGGTTTTAGGTACAGGTAACAAGTTTGACTGTGAATACTTAGAATAGTTTCACGGCAAGGTGGTCGTGGACGTTCCAAGTATCGGGATATAGAATGCCATGGAGCAGCTGGGCTCCTGGGGCATGATGAGGAATAGTGGGCCTGTACTAAGAGACCTAGCAAAGGACATTTGTGGGCCTATTATCCTTGGCGTACCCCGACTTAGGATACGGATAATAGGATGGAGGGGAACCAACACACTTACTCAGAGGTAATGAGGACATGGCAAGTATGAGGGTTTTACCGTGGAGTCTTCCTACTCAGAGGTAATGAGGACATGGCAGGAGTGGACTCAACGGAGGATATTTGTGGTCAACAGAGGACATTTGTGGGCCTATTACCCTTGGCGTACCCTGGTTCAGGGTAGGATAATAAGACAAGAGAGGACTAAAATACTTACTCAGAGGTAATGAGGACATGGTAAGTACGGAGGTTTTACCGTAGAGTCTTACTGCTCAGAGGTAATGAGGACATGGCAGGAGCGGACTCAGCGGAAAATATTTGTGGACCTATTATCCTTGGCGTACTCCGGTTGCGGGTACAGATAATAAGTCAAAAGGGAATCATCATACTTACTCAGAGGTAATGAGGACATGGCAAGCATGAAGGTTTCTTCGACGGAACCTTCCCACTCAGAGGTAATGAGGACATGGCAGGAGTGGGCTCAATGAAGGAGGATACATAGAACGACTCATAGGTAATAAGGACATAGAAGTTCTATATAAAGGGGTGATTTTTTTTGGCGGAAGTGAAACGACTCAGAGGTAATGAGGACATGGCCGTTTTGGAAATTTGTGGATCGGTTACCCTTTTTGTGCACTGGGAGTGCGGATAATGGATCATGAGGGAGGATCTCTTCAAGAAAGAAAGTTCAGAGGTATGATCATACATGGCTTACTATCTGAGAGAGTGACCGGAATGTGAGTTCAGAGGCACCAGCGGGTACATGACTCGATAATTTGGAATAGTGTGGATGTGAGTTCAGCGGCACCAGCGGGTACGTGACTCGATAATCTGGGATAGTGTGGATGTGAGTTCAGCAGCACCAGCGGGTACATGACTCGATAATCTGGGATAGTATGGATGTGAGTTCAGCGGCACCAGCGGGCACATGACTCGATAATCTGGGATGTATCATTTAGACATAATATTTCTTCAGGAACTTGCCGTTGACAGGCAACATGAGCAAGTCTCCATTTTGCTTTGCGAGGCGGTAAGCACCGTTGGAGAATACAGCCTCAATGATAAATGGATCTTCCCATTTTGGCTAGAACTTGCCGGCGGTCTTGTGAGTCATGACCATCGGCCTCCGGACTGCCAGAACGAGATCGCCCACTTGGAATGTTCTGATTTTAACCTTCTTGTTGAAGGCTCCAGAGATGCGTGCTTGGTATAGCTCAATTCTTTGCTGAGCCAGGAGGCGCTTTTTATGTAAGGCCTCTAACTCTTGTAGTCGGCGACGGTAGTTATCATCCATCGTCAATTAATAAGTAAACGCGACACAAAGCGAGGGTAATTGAGTCTACAATGGAAGAACTGCCTCACTTCCGTACACCAGGGAGAATTATGTGTTCCCTGTGGCCGTTCGGACCGTGGTACGGTACGCCCATAAGCATTCACCAAGCTTCTCGTTCCAGTCGCGTTTGTTGGACGATACGAACTTCTTGAGTAACTTGATAATGGTTTTGTTGAATGCTTCTGCCAACCCATTTGCTGCTGGATTGTATGGCGTCGAAGAAATATTCTGGATGCGGTGCTTGTCGCAGAACTGATAGAAGGTCTGGCTTACAAACTGTGGACCATTATCGTGGATGATCTTTTGGGGCAGTCCAAAGAGATAGATGACGTGGTGCTTAAGGAAGCTGATCATGTTTGAAGTCTTTACTTCTGCAAGCGGGACAGCTTTCGCCCATTTGGAGAAGTAATCTGTGATTGCGAGTATGAAGCGATATCCTTGGGAGAAAGGTGGAGTAATCGGACCGATGATATCCATTTCCCATGCTTCGAACGGCCAGGATGCCACTGTCGGATGTCAAAATTCGGATGGTTGGTGGATGAAGTCCGCATGGACTTGGCAGGCTTTGCACTTTCTCGCATAGTCTATCGCATCTGCTACCATTGTGGGCCAGTAATAGCCCATTCGGCGAAGACGGTCTTGCAATTTAGGGCTAGGCTGATGGGCCCCGCAGACACCGTCATGAGCTTCGCGTACGGCTTCTTTGGCTTCTGCGTTTGACAGACACAGAAGCAATAACCCATCGTAGGATCGTCGATACAGTATTTTCGTCTCTGTATCGTAGAAGAATATGAGAGAACGCCGTCTGATGGAGGTGGCTTCCTTTGGGTTCTCGGGTAGAATATCGTAGACGACGAAGTCAATGAATGGTTGTCTCCAATCTGGGACATCATCGATCATCTGAGCGGAATAACGTGCCATGAATTGAACGTTGTTCTTGGGACAGACCAGTTCGTGGCCTATCACATCTACTGATTGATGAGTATGATTTGGCACTGCTAGGGAAGCGGCCAGGCCTGCTAAGGCATCGACTTCGATATTTCGGAGTCTGGGAACATACTCGATGAAGAACCCCTTAAACGATGAGATGATGTCGATCGCTATCTAGTGATAGGGGATCATGTCTTCATGGCGGACTTCGTATGAACCCCGGATCTGATTGACGATTAACTGTGAATCATCGTATGCTTCAAGATATTCTACCCCCAGCTCTCTTGCGAGTTGGAGGCCAATGACCAAAGCGTTATACTCGGCCACATTGTTAGAGCAGGGCTCTGTGAGAGAGTAAGCATGGTTACTCACCAATCCAGAAGGAGAGACCAGCACCATCCCGACTCCGACAACGATGTTGCCCTTGGGTCCAGTTCTTGAAGCACCGTCGAAGAACATCCGCCATATATCATCGTGAGAGGTTGCATGTGAGTCGACGACCTCAACTGGGATTTCTTCATATATTCTGGACTACTCCGAGCCCGGGTGGACTGCCAAAAAGTCTGCCAGGGCTTGACCTTTGACAGCCTTTTACGGGACGAAGATCATATGATAAGGGGACAACAATATTGCCCATGTAGCGAGACGAGAGCTGAGTGCCCCTGGTGTAGTCATGAGGACCTTGAGAGGGTTGACTCGTGAGATCACATGTACTGTTTGTCCCGTGACATAATGTCGTATCTTTTGAATGGCGAACACCAGGGCGAGGCATTTCTTCTCCACGGCGGTATATCGGTGCTCTGGCCCAATCATCATACGGCTGAGGTAATATATAGCTTGCTCATGGCCTGCATCGTTGTTTTATGCCAGCAGAGCCCCGAGGGAATGTTCCATTGCTCGTACGTAGAGTATGAATAGTTTTCCAGCAACCGGAGCCACCAGGGCTGGAGGGTTTGATAAATATTCTTTGATGCTGTCGAAGGCTCGCTGACATTCTTCGTTCTATACGAACGAGATGCCTTTTTTCATAAGGTGGGTAAATGGTCGACATCGCCCGGAGAGGTTAGAAATGAACTTCCTGATGTGAGCTAGCCTTCCTTGAAGGCCTCTGAGTTCGCAGAGATTTCTCGGGGGTCCCATCTCCATAATTGCCTTTGTCTTCTCAGGGTCTACATGGATACCCTGGGCGGTGATGATGAAACCCAAGAACTTACCGCTGGATACGTCCAGAAAGGATTTTGTGGGATTCATCTTCAGATTGTGCGCTCACATCAGGTCGAACACCGTCCTCAGATCCTGCAGATGGTCTCCCTTACAACGACTCTTGACGACAATATCATCAACATAGCACTCCACCGTCTTGCGTAAGTGGTCTCTGAAGATGATACTCATGGCTCTTTAATATGTGGTGCCGGCATTCTTCAAACCGAAAGGCATGACAGTATAGCAGTATGTGCCAATCGGTGTTCGGAATGATGTATGCTTTTCGTCGTCAGGAGACATCTTGATTTGGTTGTACCCCGAGAAGCCATCCATGAATGACATACGTTCGAAGCCACAGGTGTTGTCAATCATGATGTCCGTGATAGGGAGGGGGAATTCAACTTTAGGGTATGCCTCGTTCAGATTGCGGAAGTCGATGCAAATTCGAATCTTTTCATTCTTCTTGAGGACGGATACTATGTTGGCGACCCAGTCAGGATGTTGCTCCTCACGAATGAAGCCGCTGGCTATCAGTTTGTTGACTTTGGCTTCGATCGCATCCATGATGCCCGGGCGGAAGCGTCGTCGTTGTTGCTTGACTGGCTTTGCATCCGGCCGAATGTTGAGTTTATGAAGAGCAATATCGGGATTTAACCCCGGCATGTCTTCATAGCTCCAGGCGAACACATCAATATATTCTTTGACAAGTTTTAGCAGTGATTCTCGCTCTTTCGTCTGTTAGGCTTTTACTGACGAAGATTGGTTTTGGAGAAGATTCGCTGCCGAGGTCGACCTGTATAACTTCATCTTCAGTAGGAGGTTCTCTCTGTTCGAACCTCTTTTTCCATTATGCATCCAGCTGTTGGACCCACGGCTCTAGCTCGAGGATTTCAGGGATGTCTTTGTCTTCTTCATAAGCGTCGGCGAATGCCATGTTGACTGACAGGACTTGTCTGAATATGTCTCTGATGCTGGTATCCGAGTCAGAAGTTGGTGACCCGGTTGAATGTGAATGCCAGTCACATTCTTCATCTGAATTTTCAGGGCTCGTTGTGGGTGTGACATACCCTAATCCACATCGAGTTTTGCTATAGTAGTCACGTGGTTTGCCAGCCGGGACCGGTGGCTTCAAAGGTAATCGTCGTCCAGTATCGTAGTTCAAGCCTCGCGTCGTCTCCAGATCATACCCCTGTTTCTGCATGAGATATTTGGATTGGGGGCTATAAAAATACAGAGGCAGTCTCCCGGCATCTGACCCAAGGTCGACTTCCTCTATGGTGAAGGGATGCGGATCGTCCTTCCGGCCGAAGATGATTGGATGGTCCCCTCCCTCAATTATGCGGTAAGCGTCTTCCACGGGAGTAAGCTTGTTACGCTCGAAGTAGTTCAAAGGTGGGCCTTTATTGATGAAGTAAGGTATCTTTTCTCGGGGGATTACATCATCTGCGGAGGGAACATCAGTGTGGGCAGCCACATACTTGGCTAGCTCCGGTTCCTCTTCGGCTACCCCCTGTATAAATGAAGACTGAGAGGATGACCTAGGCAGCTTGATCGTCAGAGGTTCGGCTGGTGGAGCAGAGCATGGAGTTGTTGGTAGACTAGCGACCCCCAGCTTGGTACTCGACGTTGGGCGGGGAATGGTTTGTTCGCTAGATTTCTAGGCCTCGCATCGGGGTGACGACCCTTCTTGGGAAGGCGTATCGTCATTGGCTTGTCGGAGGGATTGAGCTTCTCCGTTTGCGGCTGGCCGACTCTCGGCAGCCTGATTGTCAGTAGTTCCGTTGTGGGTCTTGGCACTTGGCCAGACCTTGGCAGCCGGATTATTATAATCTTTTCTTGTGCCGAGAGGCTGATTGCGTCCTTACGCAGAGTAGCGGTAAGGGGGCAGGCTTGCCAGGTTTGCGAGCTTGGAGGTGGATCGTCAGAGGTTCTTCTGATCCTGTGGCTGTCTCGATACGAGCTTGTACATCTCCTTCACCAAGGTGCCTCTTCGACTTTTCGTACAGGCAGGAGTCTGAGTAGTAGGATTCGACCCCTTTGAAGGGATCAATGTCGGCAAATTCTATCCTCACGAAGCCGTGTTTGTCGACATACTTGAAGCATTGGTGCAGCGTGGAAGGCACGATCATATAATCGTGTATCCAAGGACGCCCCAAGAGGATGTTGTAAGAAGTGTCTGCATCTATGACGTAACAGGTGACTTCCGACTGGAGATCGCCAATCTGACACTTCAAACGAATCTTCCCAATTGGGTAGCTCCTGCCCGAATTAAAACCGCTGATGGCGGTGCTTGTAGGCATCAGGCGATGCATAGGGATACAGAGATGATATAACAGACCCTTCGGGATAATGCTTATGGAAGAGCCAGGATCAATGTGCATCCGATCCAGCTTTACATCGCCGATGTATCCAGTGTAGTATAACGGGCGATCGTGCAGGTTGGTTTTGATGAGCATATCCTGCGGAGTGAAGACAATGTTGGGCATCGCTCCCGTGCAAGCGCTGTCTTGGAGATCTGCAGGCGGGTTCTCTTCCGTGAGGTTGACCTGAGCCAGGTATACGTCGGCATTTTGGAGTGCATCGCTCAAAGTCGCACGAACATCCTTCGAGAGTCTCAGAAGCTCGTATAATGACAACTTGGCTGGTGTGTTGGCCAATTGCGCCAGGATATCGAAGTTGTAGGGCCTCTCCAGCCCCTGTGGTGCCTCTTTTAGGAGGGATTTGTCAAAGCGAGTCTCCTTCGGCCTAGGCTTGTCGGTCGTCGGAGGCTGATAAGGTCCCGGAGCATCAGTTATAGCGGGCTAGTAATCTTTAGCCGAGTTATCAGCCACATGTTGGGATTGTGCCCCGGACCGAGTAACGACGGCTGTAGCTTCTTCGATATCTGTCGAGATTGTGCGGCAGGACCTGACTTTTCCACTCTTCTTCTTGCCAATGGAAGATGGTGTGGACTGAGTCACTTCAGATACCAAGTCTGGATGGACCCACATGACCTCCCCTCATGATGTGGTGAGGGGTACTAGACCAGCAGCCTGATCTCGGAGAGGTGGAAGATTAGCAATCTCGATTGTTGCTAGAGGGATGGGGACCAGGTCGTCTTGAGTTTCTGTTGGAGGGAAGCTGCCAAATTATACTGACACTATATTGGCTGCCACAGTTACCTCCTCGAGATCGATGTCCAGAGCGTTCGAATCGATGAGATTTTGGATGTACAATTTTAGTTGGTAGCAGTCGTGTGTAGCATGGTGGACGTAGCGGTGGTAATGGCAGTATTTTTGGGTTCTCCATTTCTGCCGGCCGAGGTTCCCATCTAGGTGGAGGAAGCTGAATTCTGTCTCCTTGTATGAGCATGTCCAAGATGGGCTTGACGTGGTCGTCTTCGAAGGAGTAGGTGATTTATGGTCATTGTTTGTCTGCCGGTTTTTGTTCAGGTTTCTGTGCTGTGTCGGCCACCATAGCCTGCTTACCTCTGCTGTCCTGATTGTTGGAGGGGCTACCCCCATTGTCATTGTTGGTATTAGGACGTTTGCCCTTGTTCTCTCCGTCCGAGATGAGCAGTCCCAATTGGCGAGCCTTCTTCAATTGTTCTTCGGCGCTTGTGGCACTGATGATGAACATCTTCCAGTCCTTGAATTGACTTTCGTCCATCCAGAGACTGATTGTTGGGAGCAATCTCTTTTGGCAAATTTCAATCAAGGAGGAATCCGGATTTCCAGACGGCAGCTTCATTACGGTTTGGCGAAACTGCTCGATATAGTTCCTTGTCAGCTCTTTCTCCCCTTGGACGACGTCCATGAGGGTGGACATTGTGATGTCCTGCCCTACTTCGTAGAATCTCTCCAAGAACATGTGCTTGAAGCTGACGAAGGAGTGGATGCAGTTGTCTGGCAGGTTGCGGTACCATTCGAAGGCGACCCCTTCCAATGCCCCGATGAATAATCGTGTGAGAATGGCATCGTCATGGGGAAGATGGTCGGTGGTGACCTCGAAGTAAGTGATGTACCGACTTGCTGAGGTCTTGCCATCATAAGGATTGATATTGAACGGCTTATATCTTGGTGGGAATGGAACATCCCTCCAGGCAGCAGGGTACGGTTGCCGTATTCTGAGGTCTTGAGAATTTTCTCGAGCGTGAAACATGGCTCGGAGCTCCTGGACCTCTCTTCTTGCTTCGCGGGCCTCATCCACGGCGGTGGGGGCCGTTACTTCAAGAGGATTGTTGCCCGGGTTCGGTGTCGCTGAATTCGAGTCCGTATTGACCGTGGGACCCGCACTTTTGGCCAGGCGTCCCTCCTTGCAGGGTTGGAAGGGCCGCTTTGATCTCGTCAACAGACTTGACCAAGGCAAGAAATATGGCTTCGAGAGTGTCGATGCGTTAGCGATCACTGGAACCACCTTGGCTGTTGTCTGTCATGAATACCATCTTTACATGAGGAGAGAAGGACGGAGCGGTGTAGGAAGCGCCCTCCGAATCATACCCCTGTAGTGAGAAGTCATCGGGGTATGTGGGAATGTTCTCTTCTGGTTCGGACTCGGAAGGAACAGTACCCCCAGTCTCCGAGTTTGCCTCGTCTTAGGAGTTGTGGACGTCCTCGGGGACGTCGGGGTTTGCTACATCTGATGGGAGAGTTGTCTCCCTCGGCTCGTCTTCTTGGAACATCGGATTGTCGTAAAGGTTCGGAGGAGTGCTACCCCTAGTCCCAACAACCTCCAGTGTTGTGGACGACGAATCTCCCAGTGTAGCAGATTTCGTCTTAGAACGGGTGCCTTAGAAAACTCCGGTGGTGGGCACCCGCTTAGACGACAGTCTTTTTGTCAAAGTGGTTGAAACCTTCGGTCTGGGAACATTTGTCTTCTTTCCTCTTCCATCGGCAGGGACTTTATGAGCAGAGTTGCAGGAGACGACGGAAAGTGCCTCGTCTTCTGAAGACGGCTGTTGCAGTCTTTGAAAGACGGACTGCCGGTCTTCTCGAACCGTCGCGTTATTGCAGCAGCAGTTGACGATGACTTGGGTGCAGTGACGTCCGTGGGAGGACTCTTTGCACCCTGATGCATCTTCTTTTTTCTTGCGTTTGTGGAGGATGGCCTCACGCAAGTCAGATGGGTCTGGATCGACCATGTTTGCTTCCTGGATTTTGGGAGACTTTTGCGAACCTCTCTGTCCGTTTGCCGCCGGGGGCTGGACTCGAGTGGTTCTGTACAACTTCCCATCTGAGGCCCGCATAACAGTATAGGGGACGCTCGGATGGTCAGAGACCGGATTAGTGGACCGAGCTTGTCAAGCTCGCGCTGTCCTAGACTTCTTCGCTCTAGTGTATAAGGGCACATAGTAGGAAGAGTCTAGGTGATGCTGGAGAGAGTCAGACATATCTTCTTGGGAGCACAAGAGATCAGGACCATAGGAGAGGCGGTCGAAGACAGAGCCACGTGGAGTAGGCGTCATGCTGCTGTAATCAACAATCTTCATGCGGCTGATAGACGTAGCAGCATAGGCTTTCTTCATGCGGCTGGGAGTCTCGGCCGCATGAGTTTTCTTCATGCGGCTGGATGATCTGGCCGCATAGACCTTCTTCATGCGGTTGGTAGATTTAGCCGCATGAGCATCCTGCATGTGGTTGGCAGACTTGGCCATATGAGCGTTCGGCTTCTTCTTGGGGCGCATAGAACCACTTTTTGTCCCGGCAAGTCCAGTATCGTCGTGCTTTCCTCTGCCGGACTTGGGGACAGTCGAGTGCTTGTCACGACCCGCACCCTTGAGTTAGGGCACGAGAACGTAACAACGTCCAGCCTACGCCGCAGTGTCGGCGGTAGAACGTTGTCCTAGGTCTCAATGCATCTAACAGTATAAGACTAAACAGTTTATACTCCACGAATAGGGGTGACATAGGAGAATGTAAACTCAATCACATCTAAGGTAGAGCATAAAGGAAGATAGATAAAACATGAAATCAAAAAGAGATACAACAGATAGAAGTCTAAGTGTCTAAGATACATAAACCCAGAAATACATCTCAAAACTCAAATACAGTAATCCACAAAGTAAATACAACTCCAGACAAATAAAATAACTATCTAAACAACCTCTAGTGTGTCTCCTCTAGGCTAGCAGGCAACATCCAAGCTATCTATAAAATTTATCAACAGGTCCAGTCAGGACAGGAGCGAGCACATTACATCTCAACAGTTCATAGCAGGTTAGAAAATATAATCATGCAGTAAAGTAAGATACATGTACTGAAAGAAATGCTGTATGCAAACAGAGAGAGAGCTGTAAAAAAAATATCTACTATAAATAGAGAACTAATATGTGGCTAGTGAGTCAGAGTACAACATGGACATGTAAATGGCATGGGATGATTCTGATAAGACACTATAGAATGATTCTGATAAGATACTACTGGTGTATTATTCACATGTCCACTTCTACTCCCCCGTACCCCCAATCAATACACAAGAATCCAACCAGGTTATGTTATGATTCCATGTACAGCCCCCGAAGGATGGTAAGCCCCCGAAGGGTGATAAGCCCCCGAAGGGTGGTACATAGTAGACCCATAAATGGGATAAGGATTCCACGAAGACTCTGTGATCATAAGAGTATATGTCACAAGTGATCGAAGAACCAACGAAGCATAGTGATACGCCATGTAAGTGAAACGCACAGAACATCGAGTACCCGATGCTCCCTAAGGATAACATCTCAAGAAGGGATCCATATAGTACCAATCCATGTGACCAACGTGATAGTACAAGTAAAGTAATTTAATACAGAAAATAATTCTAAGCAGGATATAAAATGATCAGAGAATGTACTCGCCTGATATCTGAATGTCCAAGGTAAAGATACTGTCCGAGAAGAGGTGTCTGGCTCCAAATTAAAACAGCACAAGTCACAACATGTCCAGAAGGGTAATATAAAGCACTACAATGCATTCTACATGAATCTAGGTCAAACTAGGCCAAAGTCAACCCTTGGTCAACTCTGGTCAACTGTACTAGTCAAATTAGGTCAAACTAGGTCATGTCCTAACCCAGCAAGTCTTACTAGGCCTAACCAAAACTATCCTAGCAAGCACACATCAATACAAGGCTATACAAGCCAACATACACCCAACTCTATATAGCATGCAATTATTCAATACTCAAATAGGCAAGAATTCACATTGGATATACACTAGGTAATCTATTACTTTAAGCTATATATGTCTACACATATATACACATGCATATATTGGTATTCAACATTAGGTCTATAATCATGGCATTTCAAATGGTTATATAAACTTATATATTACAACACAATATGCTAACATATATATAATATACATACATAGCTAAGTTAACTATATTCATAATTACTTATTTAAGGGGCTATGTGTGTGTATGTGAACATGGCAAAGGGGAAAGTGAGGGTTAAATGGGCATACATAGTGTATACATATCAAAGAGTGTCAAAGTGTAAGTGAACAATGTGTCAAGTGTGATAATGTCAACATAGTATAAGGGGGTACATGAGGTAATATAGGATTTGTGTTAACATAGAACATTATATCTCATTAACTTGTATATTGCATACATTATATCTATTATTACATTACATTCATGCTTGCATTCATTCATCATTCATTTATTCTCTTGCACTACTATATGCACCATACATTACATACTATGGAACCTACATATTCATTACAAGCCATACTTATACATGCTTACATTAGATAGGATACTTATACCTCATACATCATTTATTTAACTATTTACTCATGCTTACATTCTCTATTTAATTACATAATGTATATACATTAACATGGGTTAAAGCCAAGTAGAACAATATATTACACACAAGGGTGCACAAAATGCATATGCCGAATAGTAACTTCTACTAATAATCAATACTGTACCATCTCAGCATGAATTAAAATCTAGGATTAAAGTATGTTATAGATCTATGTGTTAGCTTTCTGAAACTTCAAACGGATCGCGTTTTCGTTTCCTGAAACTCCCGGAATCGCGAAAACACCGAGAACGCGTTTGTCTTTCGTACAGCTGACACTCAAATAATTCTCCAGAAAGTTACAGAAAGAATTAGGCCTACTAATACATGTTTTTGGAAATCTAACTTCAATACGCTTCTTTTAAAAAAAATAGAAGATTAAACCGAGCTTTGAGCTAGAAGTTATGATATTTCTAATTTAGGACTGAAATTAAAAACGTGGATAAAAATCATGACGGATTTGGGTAGTTTGAGACAAAATAACACAAGTATATAACATAATATATCAAGAACTCACTCTCTACACTAATATATATATATGAGACACTATAGAACACATCTCCAATACAAAAATATGAGATTAAACATGTAATAATTCATTCATACATAACAACAACACATAGTGTGTCCAAATTTGGGATTTTCTCACATGGACACAACCACAACACAAAGGACACTCCTATGACCTCCAAATGGACACAAAATGGCCACAAATGGAGATACAACCATGGGGGTCATTCCTATGGGTTCATAATAGACCTATATGCATGAGAAAATGAAAAGGAGAAGGAATTTATACCTCCCGGTAGATCGAATCGAAGAAAAGCCTTTCCGGAGCGACACCGACACGTAGAGATTTCAAAAGGACACGAACGAGCTCCGAATCCTTCCAAACTTGGGTAGCTTCCTCCATGGCTAGAAAGGAGAAGGAAAGAAGAAGATTTGGTGGCAAAATGGAAGGATTTGGTGGAGAAATTGCTAGGGATTGCTCTCTAGGAATTTGGGGAAGAACAAGAGAGAGAGTGTGGATGAGAATACTGAAATGAACTTGAGCCTATCATCTCCAAAAGTGGCTGGCCATATGGGGCTATTTGTCCTATTATGTTAAGGTCCAAAATGCCCCCACTAACCTATTCTATGAGTATTAGGAAAGGGCTAATTGGTTGGGGCTAAATTAGTCATTCTAAATTCTCTAATCACACTAACCTTATCCATAATAATTAGTCTAACCTCTAACTAAAATATTTCTATCATGTGGACTAAAATTAATATCATGTGGGCCATGCCTAACTAGTGTGTGGGTCCCACTAGAGTCAAACTACCCCCGGGTCCCGGTTTCAAGTCGGATTGAGTTAAAATTCGAACCCGACTCAAATAACCCCAAAACAATATCATAAATAATAAAATAATATCAAAATAATTCAAAGAGGTCAAATGCAAAAATATTCTTAGGCCAAAAATGATATTAAAATATCATAATCACATGGTTAGGCTCTAGGTCAAACAGTCTCTAGGGTTTCACTAGCAAAACGTCAAAACCACAAGTCATTGATTTAAATAATTTTAAAATGATTTAAAATCACCAGAAATCATATCATGAATTAAATATCATTATTAAAATAATTATAAACACAAAATTTCAAAATTACCCTCATTTGGGAAACTCGGTGCTACAACTCTACCCATCTTAGAAAATTTTCATCCTCAAAATTTAAGATCGATAGTACTCCTTCTAGAGCCTCTAACATACCCAATATCTAAGGTAACACTTCCTAACACTGGAATAATAAACGGACATCTAAAAAGTATCAATCTAGGAATACCTCCAATACTGCTCTGCTGTACGGCGGTAATGGAACTTCAATAAAATATGGACTGGAACCTATATCCAAGGGACTGGACCTATTTTAAAGTGGTCTTAATTAAGGATGAAAAGGAACTGATCATAGGCTATAGGTATGCTCAAACTATTATCTTCCTATTAACCATCTACTAATACATTCTATTACCATAGAAACGATGCATTACTAAGACATATAGGCCCCTATCTCTCATAACACATTTATACTCACCAAAAGACTAGTACATTCTATCAAGGCTGATACTATAATCTCTCATAAATCTCCTAAGCTACATGTTTATAGACACACATCCCCACATCAAGGACTAACCCATATATATCTACAACTGATACTAATAGGGTGACGTCCCTATTTTCCAACAATCAAGGTCTAAAATTTTTTATCTAAATCATGCAATTTGAAGGAATAGTATACAAGGTCAGGGCATACCGTAGCAGTTGGAAGTCTCACCTAGGTGCACTGGTCATTCTAGGTCAAAATAGTACTATTGTATCAACACACAAACAATCTAGGGTGTCCTAATTGGAAAGGTAAGGGAACAACAATCATCAAGGTTGTAGGGCTGTCTTCCATCCTATATAAAAATTGGTCATTAACAAGCAACTAAGAAATTATTAAAAGGTTACTATTCCATAAAATGGCAAAAATTGAAAATTTAGGCACAACAAATCACAAATAGATTTTTGTCTTGACACGATCTAAGTTGATCAATTTCGGGATAAAACAAGATTTGGGCAAGAAGGGAAATCAATAAGATCAAAGTATGAGCACGAGCATCCAATGATGGAGGTTCAGGTCATGATTAAATTTAATTCGACTGAGTACGAATACGAGGTTCATAGGCGATAAAAAGATTTCAAGGAGAATTGTCAAGGCTGTCGCGAATGAGACTCTAGGGTCAAGTTTAACTATGTCTCCATTCTCGTAGATTGATACATGAAAAAGCGAACCAAAGTGTAATAGGTTGATCAGACCATCATGTACCGGTTCTGATTAGACAATATGTTAGTGGATGGCCACCCAATAAAATATGTCATGACCAAGCTCGAAAATAGATAAGCTTGAAAAACTAAGGCTAATTTAGCAGCACAAGATATAAGGGTGGTAATGATGAAAGGAATTACATAGTCCAAGTTTCTTAACCAACGGGTCAAGTAATCAGATAAGGTACAAGGTTAAGCATCTAAGGAAACAAGCAGAACACCATCACATGTCGGATCGAAAGAATTGAGTCAAGGCTGGATTTCTAATTGAAATAAGAAGAAATTTAGTATAATGGTAGAGGTTATAGTTTAGCCAGTTGACCAGAAAATGATCATATCTAGAAAATAGAGTACAAGAAGACGGGTTTTAGTAGGACATGATATAATTACACGAAGGTGAGCTCGTCTAGGTCTTGCATATAAGATTTGTTGGAGGGTAACAGCTAGTATTACATTCCGAATATCAAAGTCACGATAAGGAACGTCAAGGATCTCAATTAGAAAGTGGGAGTTCAAGAGGTGGTAATTAATGCACAAAAATAATGAAGATCGAGTTAGTCATCTGCTTCTGATACACTTAAGTTCATCTGGTCATAACTTGCCAATCATATCTTTACCTCACCAGTCTCCATATGAAAATTTAACCTTTACTTAAACCCTTACCATGACTACCGTAGGCAATTCCTTATTTCCAAACATCACTCTTGAAGCACAACCCTCACATTTAGGAATCAACATTAACCATTTATTTAAATTTCCAAGTTCTTTTACCTTGTCTTAAATTTGACCCAAAATCTCTAAATCCCATTTACGAATTCCTTGAACTTGTTCAAATTGTTCTCCTCGTATTATTTAATTTAAATCTCTAGGCCTTACAAAACTTATCTTCCATCATAAAATCAACTTCCGTATTTTTTTCGACATACACCCTTGAATATTATTCTCCTTAAAATATTTTACAACAATCTCTAAACTTCCATAACTTTGTGCTCTCTCTATCCCTAGTCATTTCCTCGCAACATCTTGTTTAATATCCTTATTAAACACAATTAACTTCTCTTTTCCATTACTAACCTTCTACATAGCCTCAGAGTAAAAAATTTCCCCAGAATCAATAACCAAGATTTTCTAAGTTCTCAAAACTAGGTTGACCTCTGATATCCTCATTAGTTTTGAATACACCTATAAACTATCTCATAACCCCAAAATTTCTTTAAATGTAATTGTTTCCAGATTGGCAGTATACATCTCTTTATTCTATTCGACACCTTTACCACATTTCTATCTCAAGTTTCCATATGGAACACTCCACATTTGATTTCCTTTAGATCATCATAAAATAACCAGTTACGTCTTCTCTGAGCTACATAATTTACGTCAGTTCCTTAGCCTTCCCCATGCAAAAGATACGTAGATTCAAGGGTTTCGAAGTACATCTGGTAGGGACAACAAGATATGGGTAATTAATGTAATGAGACAGAGTTTAAGATAAGAGGTAAATAAGAATGCAAGGGAATAATGGCGAGAAAGAATAATGAAGATATGTTCCTTCTCATCGGTTCAAACGAGAGGAATCCATCAAGCTTAAATTCAATAGCAAGGAATGAGGGTGAATCCAAACAAGAGGAAAAAGAATTCCAATTGAAGTTCAAAATGAGTTTCTCAGGGGTCGTCCCAGAAATCTCTCAAAGAATCCTAAGTGTGATTGAGTACCTTGGATTTGAAAATATTAATCTAAATACAAAATTAAATCAACAACTACAAAAAATTTTCAAAATCATCAACTAATACCAGGATTCAAAGTTCTACAATGAATCCACAAAATCAAATTCAAATCAAGGGAAAAGGTGAATCAAAACAAGGAAAATGAGTTTAAATCGGAATTCAAAATGAGATTCTCAAGGGTCATCCCAGGAATCTCTCAAAGAATCCTAACAGAGATTGAGTATCCTCTCATCCTAACATCTTAATTTATATATCCTATAGCAGGCTCGTAGTAGTACAACTAAGTCGTTGCGCTACTACGAAATCGCACTAATGCGAATCTCGAACTGCATGGGCCACCACTAAAAACGTGTCACAACCCGCACCTTAGAGTTAGGGCACGAGAACGTAACAACGCCCAGCCTACGCCGCAGTGTCGGCGGTAGAACGCTGTCCTAGGTCTCAATGCATCTAACAGTATAAGACTAAACAGTTTATACTCTCCGAATGGGGGTGACATAGCAGAATGTAAACTCAATCACATCTAAGGTAGAGCATAAAGGAAGATAGATAAAACATGAAATCGAAAAGAGATACAACAGATAGAAGTCTAAGTGTCTAAGATACATAAACCCAGAAATACATCTCAAAACTCAAATACAGTAATCCACAAAGTAAATACAACTCCAGACAAATGAAATAACTATCTAAACAACCTCTAGTGTGTCTCCTCTAGGCTAGCAGGAAACATCCAAGCTATCTGTAAAATTTATCAACAGGTCCAGTCAGGACAGGAGTGAGCACATTACATCTCAACAGTTCATAGCAGGTTAGAAAATATAATCATACAGTAAAGTAAGATACAGGTACTGAAAAAATGCTGTATGTAAACAGAGAGAGAGAGAGCTGTAATAGAAATATCTACTATAAATAGAGATCTAACATGTGGCTAGTGAGTCAGAGTACAACATGGACATGTAAATGGCATGGGATGATTCTGATAAGACACTACGGAATGATTCTGATAAGATACTACTGGTGTATTATTCACATGTCCACTTCTACTCCCCCGTACCCCCAATCAATACACAAGGATCCAACCAGGTTATGTTATGATTCCATGTACAGCCCCCGAAGGGTGGTAAACCCCCGAAGGGTGATAAGCCCCCAAAGGGTGGTATATAGTAGACCCATAAATAGGATAAGGATTCCAGGAAGACTCTGTGATCATAAGAGTATATGTCACAAGTGATCGAAGAACCAACGAAGCATAGTGATACGCCATGTAAGTGAAATGCACAGAACATAGAGTACCCGATGCTCCCTAAGGATAACATCTCAAGAAGGAATCCATATAGTACCAATCCGTGTGACCAACGTGACAATACAAGTAAAGTAATTTAATGCAGGAAATAATTCTAAGCAGGATATGAAATAATCAGAGAATGTACTCGCCTGATATCTGAATGTCCAAGGTAAAGATACTATCCGATGAGAGGTGTCT
The DNA here is from genome assembly GCA_029216955.1 of Iris pallida. Taxonomy (NCBI): domain Eukaryota; kingdom Viridiplantae; phylum Streptophyta; class Magnoliopsida; order Asparagales; family Iridaceae; genus Iris; species Iris pallida. The sequence continues at coordinate 11,877,990 of JANAVB010004398.1, forward strand.
GGCTCCTAATTAGAACAGCACAAGTCACAACATGTCCAGAAGGGTAATATAAAGCACTACAATACATTCTACATGAATCTAGGTCAAACTAGGCCAAAGTCAACCCTTGGTCAACTCTGGTCAACTGCACTAGTCAAACTAGGTCAAACTAGGTCATGTCCTAACCCAGCAAGTCTTACTAGGCCTAACCAAGACTATCCTAGCAAGCACACATCAATACAAGGCTATACAAGCCAACATACACCCAACTCTATATAGCATGCAATTATTCAATACTCAAATAGGCAAGAATTCACATTGCATATACACTAGGTAATCTATTACTTTAAGCTATATATGTCTACACATATATACACATGCATATATTGGTATTCAACATTAGGTCTATAATCATGGCATTTCAAATGGTTATATAAACTTATATATTACAACACAATATGCTAACATATATATAATATACATACATAGCTAAGTTAACTATATTCATAATTACTTATTTAAGAGGCTATGTGTGTGTATGTGAACAAGGCAAAGGGGCAAGTGAGGGTTAAATGGGCATACATAGTGTATACATATCAAAGAGTGTCAAAGTGTAAGTGAACAATGTGTCAAGTGTGATAGTGTCAACATAGTGTAAGGGGGTACATGAGGTAATATAGGATTTGTGTTAACATAGAATATTACATCTCATTAACTTGTATATTGCATACATTACATCTATTATTACATTACATTCATGCATGCATTCATTCATCATTCATTTATTCTCTTGCACTACTATATGCACCATACATTACATACTATGGAACCTACATATTCATTACAAGCCATACTTATACATGCTTACATTAGATAGGATACTTACACCTCATACATCATTTATTTAACCATTTACTCATGCTTGCATTCTCTATTTAATTACATAATGTATGTATATTAACATGGGTCAAAATCAAATAGAACATTATATTACACACAAGGGTGCACAAAATGTATATGCCGAATAGTAACTCCTACTAATAATCAATATTGTACCATCTCAGCATGAATTAAAATCTAGGATTAAAGTACGTTATAGATCTATGTGTTAGCTTTCTGAAACTTCAAACGGATCGCGTTTTCGTTTCCGAAAACTCCCGAAATCGCGAAAACACCGAGAACGCATTTGTCTTTCGTACAGCTGACACTCAAATAATTCTCCAGAAAGTTACACAAAGAATTAGGCCTATTAATACATGTTTTTGGAAAGCTAACTTCAATACGCTTCTTTTAAAAAAATGGGAGATTAAATCGAGCTTTGAGCTAGAAGTTATGATATTTCTAAGTTAGGGCTGAAATTAAAAACGTGGATAAAAATCATGATGGATTTGGGTAGTTTGAGACAAAAGAACACAAGTATATAACATAATATATCAAGAACTCACTCTCTACACTAATATATATATATATATATGAGACACTATAGAACACATCTCCACTACAAAAATATGAGATTAAACATGCAATAATTCATTCATACATAACAACAACACATAGTGTGTCCAAATTTGGGATTTTCCCACATGGACACAACCACAACACAAAGGACACTCCTATGACCTCCAAATGGACACGAAATAGACACAAATAGAGATACAAACATGGGGGTCATTCCTATGGGTTCAAAATAGACCTATATGTATGAAGAAATAAAAAGGAGAAGGGATTTATACCTCCCGGTAGATCGAATCGAAGAAAAACCTTCCCAGAGCGACACCGACACGTAGAGATTTCAAAAGGACACGAACGAGCTCTGAATCCTCCCAAACTTGGGTAGCTTCCTCCTTGGCTAGAATAGAGAAGGAAAGAAGAAGATTTTGTGGCGAAATGGAAGGATTTGGTGGAGAAATTGCTAGGGATTGCTCTCTAGGAATTTGGGGAAGAACAAGAGAGAGAGTGTGGATGAGAATAATGAAATGAACTTGAGCCTATCCTCTCCCAAAGTGGCTGGCCATATGGGACTATTTGTCCTATTATGGTAATGTCCAAAATGCCCCCACTAACCTATTCTATGAGTATTAGGAAAGGGCTAATTGGTTGGGGCTAAATTAGTCATTCTAAAGTCTCTAATCACACTAACCTTATCCATAATAAAGAGTCTAATCTCTAACTAAAATATTTCTATCATGTGGACTAAAATTAATATCATGTGGGCCATGCCTAACTAGTGTGTGGGTCCCACTAGAGTCAAACTACCCTCCGGGTCCCCATTTCAAGTCGGATTGAGTTGAAATTCGAACCCGACTCAAATAACCCCAAAACAATATCATAAATAATAAAATAATATCAAAATAATTCAAAGAGATCAAATGCAAAAATATTCTTAGGCCAAAAATGACATTAAAATATCATAATCACATGGTTAGGCTCCAGGTCAAACAGTCTCTAGGGTTTCACTAGCAAAACGTCAAAACGACAAGTCATTGATTTAAATAATTTTAAAATGATTTAAAATCACTAAAAATTATATCATGAATTAAATATCATTATTAAAATAATTATAAGCACGAAATTTCAAAATTACCCTCATTTGGGAAACTGGGTGCTACAGTGCTCTACGGCTCGAAGTGGAGCCGTGTAAGAGTCGCCTTCGCCGTCTTGGGTAGCAGAGAGTACCCCGTCCAGAGCTTGTGGAGGAGCTTTCTTTGTGCGGATTCGCTTCTGGATCGGGCCAGCACTTCCTTCAGAGAGCATTTCTTCAAACGCCTGTTGGTCGACGCGGACGACCATCTTCTGTTACGTGGAGCCAAGTTTGGCTGTATCCGATTGCGTCACCAACTCCTCAGCTGTGGAGAAGTTTGTCCCCAGCAGAGTCGCCATCGTGTTTGCCATAAAATATAAAAGGACAGAACAATTATTGGAGGACTGGACTTTTACTTCACAATACAAACTCGCTTGTACAAAGAAAGCCTAGGGACGAAAACCTAGGTACAACAATCTAAGTACAATTGTTTATTTTAGATTCTGGGGGATGACAATAGAGGCTCGGGAAAGCGACGGTCGCTCTGCCTTACTCCTTGCACGATCGGGTGCAGCTTTTTGGCTCTGTGGAAGAACTGCTTGGCGTTGATGAAGAACTGCTCCCTCTTCAAGCTCTCTGGCTCTGTATATCTCTATGTGCGTCTGTCTCTTTCTGCATATATGTCTCTCCGTATCTCTGTATATCTTCTCGCAAGGGAATGGCATCCTGCTATTTATAAGAGTGGGGGGGCCTCATTAGGGTTTACCATGATTGCCAATTCTTGAAAGTCGACGGCTAAGGATCACTGGATCTGGGCCGTTCATCGAGATTTGAGCAATAAATGTGATTGCATCAAATCTTTTGTGGGTAATTAATGCTGATTGATGTAAATCTTTGTGATTTATCATGCCAACCTCGAATTTCTCGACACGTGTCATCGATTTGCTTATTTGCAAATGATCTGATTTGATCCCAATATTTCATTAGGATTTGCTGAGAGATTTCAATCAATCTGATGCCACGTACCCTGCTATCATGCCACATGTCGAGCCATTACAGAAATCTATGCTGCAGGGAGGTTACTCCTCATTGAGCCGCATAAGGCTGGCTACGTGTCCAGGCTGCTTGAGAGTGGCCCCCTGAACATTTGAACCGCATAGTAATGATTTAAGCCGCATGAGCGTGGATGACCGCATGAGTGAACCGCATAGAGATAGTCCTTGTGAGACGCATGGGGATGGTCTTCGTGAGCCGTATGGAGGTAGTCTTCGTGAGCCGCATGGGGCTGGTCTTCGTGAGCCGCATGGAGCTAGTCTTCTTGAGCCGCATGGGGCTAATCTTCATGAGCCGCATGGGGCTAATCTTCGTGAGCCGCATGGGGGAGCCTCCGCTTGGGCCGTATACAACTGTCCACGTGTCAAGGCCGCATGACAGTTTCTGAATCTCTGGAGATTGTGTCAGAGATTTTCTTCGCTTCCCAAGGAGTCCGTCATTATGATGGAGTCATAATAAAATCTTTGTGTCAGAACTGTCACCTTGTCAGAGCTGTCAGCCGTCAAGGCTTTTAATGCAGTAAAGGACAAACGAGAGAGCTGTTTGTAGGCCACGTGGCTCCTCTTTGAGCCGTATAGGACTTGTTTGAGCTGCATAGACGCTCGAGCCGCATGGATACTTGTGCCGCATGAACTCTCTGAGCCATAGGGGGCTCTCTGGCCGTATGGATCTTTCTTTATTCTTTTCCATGCTTCTACAATTTCATCGAGCGCTTTCGATGAGAGGCCCTAAAAAATGCCTCTAGGTACTCTTGATGCATTGACAATAGATACTTGTAAATCAAACTTGTTACCTATTGTCAGCATGTGGATAGGACCTACACAGTTTTAAGATTGGAGTTCCTTTATAGTAAGTACCAGAGCAGCTGAAGATAGTGCTGCAAAGTTCAAGCAATTAGGCATCCCGATGCCTAATCTTGACAAGGATAAGCATCCCACTACCAGCAGCGGTAGTCACCAAAACAATCACAAAGGCAAAGGGGCCTTAGCCATCAATATAGGTCAGCCAGCACCTACAGCGACAACAACTCCATAGAGGGCATCACCACGACCTAAGGAAGAGTATTCTTTCGACGATGACGATGTCATGAGCATCTTCGATTGCTTAATCAAAAGCAATAAACTTCAACTATCGGAGATCAAACGGCCAGACGAAGTAGGTAAGACTAACAATTGTAAATATTGCATGTGTCACATATTTCTGGGACATCCAACCAGGGCATGCTATGTGCTCAAAGAAAATATCCAAAAATTGATCAACACTGAAATAATCACTCTCCAAAAGGAAGAGAAATCGGTGACAGCCAACATCGTCTCTCTGTAATTCAGAGACTTCGCTCCACAACTAGTTCCTGACGGTGTTGTTTCGATACCTAAGGCAACTATAGAGATTGTCAATCTCCCGTCGACACAAAATGACGGTTTTGGTACCACTGTCAACAGCTAAAGGCAAAATAATATGGGTTCATCCAGACCTGGTCGGCAAATTTTAACAGAAAGGAACTATTTCTTTTTCCAAATCAAAGAAGTCGGTCAAGTACAAATCCTGCAACATGACTTCAAGTGAGCACTCCTCGCGTGACGGTTGTGTTCCTCTTTTGAAGAATACTTTTATTCCGGCAGGGTCCATGTCTTCTTCTTCAAAAACTACTCCGCTAATATCAGAACCAAACTACCAACCTGAATTCCATCGATACAGTCAGCAATCTTATGAAATGATCATAAAGATGGGATATTACTTTCAAAAAGTACCAAATCTGAACAATGAAAAGGGGTCTCTAATACCTCTATCTTTACAACTTTAAGACAACAGGTCTCGTGTCGGACTAGGATTTGGGAAAGATCACACGGTTCTCCATCAGAAAAGAAGCTCTCCAAAAGCAAGGCACGAATGAGAACCTGTAATATGGTTTCCCTTTTACCTGCTTCAAAAGAGGAAGTCTTGACCAGTACTAGGTCTGGTAGACTCTATCTCCGAGACTATCTGAATGGTCAAGAGAATAAAGTTGTTACTCCTCCTCCTGCTCTTGATGCTCTTCCAACATTGGCTCCACCAGCTGATTTGGGTCCTTCTAAACCGATAATAGTTGATAAAGGCAAGCAGCAGGTTCGCTTTGACAAGAACCTGAAGAAGACCCCACTACTCCGGCAAGACTATCGATCTTCGAGCTCCTTTGTCTCTCGAAGGAAACTCGAGAAACATTAAGCGAAGCCCTGATGCAAGTTGATGCTTGTCTTGCACATCTTAAAAAGTTAGACGAAGAACCTGTGGCAAGCCCTCAATGTCATAGTGTAATGGAAATAATACCGAACATTACCTTCACCCAAGATAAAATGCTGTTAGTGGACAATTGGTACAACCGACCTCTTTACTTCACTAGGTACGTTGACACGATGAGGGTGGATCGTATCCTTGTCGATCCTGGGTCTGCACTCAGCATAATCCTTAAAACTTTGCTGAATTCTCTAAAGGTTTCAGTCTATGGTCTCTCAGCAATGGTTACAACTATTATTGGATTCAATTCTAGAAAGAGTAAACCACTCGAAAAAATTCGCTTGAGAGTCCAAATCGGCGATCTCTGCACAAAACTCACCTGTTATGTGATTGACAATTACGTTTCCTAAAAACTATTGTTAGGAAGGCCGTGGTTGCATGAACCTAATATTGTGCCATCCACTCTCCATCAGTTCCTCAAGTACATGGATGATAATAGAGAGATCGAGAAGGAAATTGGTGACCGAAATCCTTTTCAAGGTGTCGACGCCTACTATACAAACTCCAGAATATACAAAAAAGAGTACATGAAGGTCGTGCTGGCTTTGGACATAGAAGAAAACCAAAAAGATGACTCAGACGACATCTTGGTGATTCCAGTCAAAGGACGAACCTCTCATCCTTCATCTTCTCAGATGCTAACCATCACTCTTACTCCTCCTACTGAAAAAGTGGAGCAAAGGGAGCTCACCTCTTCTGAGCCTCTTGTTATCGACCTTCATCGTAACAAGCCTACTCCTTCTCTTTCTCCTCCATTTGTTATTGACCTGACAGTACCTCCAGCCAAGGTCACAAATGCTGTTGTAACTTTTGAGACTGAAGATATCAATAAAACAATGTCTCCTTCGCAGTATATTAATGTCAACTATTATGCACAACATTATTTAGAAATTGTGGACAATTTTGAACCTTTCACCTTAGGAGCAATTCAACCTTTTCAACATAAGATCGTTTATGAACTGGTACAAAATTCATTCTTCATAGTTTCTCCTCGAAACGATAAGGAGCATGTAATCCTCTTTAGTAGAGAATGTAACCAAAGAACTATACTCGACAATGATTCTGAAAATGACGACCGTGGACGAATACAACTGCATCATTATAGTCAACAATCCAAAACTATCATTCGAAAAATATATTAAAATTTTTGTTTAGACTGAATGAAGGTAAAGGTGACGTACACCAATTCGATTACCCGCTTCGAAAAGAAGGTCATCACAATACTATAATAAGACCAGACATGGGTTATGCTACATTACGCCGAACAAAATCCCTGATAGATCTGAATCAAATGAAGAGATATGATCTCACTCTTTCGATTCTCCTTCATGGAACTCAGACACCAGCATAAGGGATGTTTATCAGCTGAATCTATATGTCAATATGGCAACAACTGAATTCCCAGAAGGCGATGACAATGATGACTTTATCGAAACTTATGAGGATGAGCCTTGGGCACAAAGGATGGATACTCAATGGAACTTCGCTTTGAACAGAGTGAACCACCACTGAGGACGAGTTAATCCAGATCGACATCGAAGACGAAGCTTCTCCAAGGCTAATCTTTATCAGCAAAAGCCTCTCTAAAGCAGACAAACAAGACTTGATCCAGCTTATTAGAGTTATTAGAGAATACATTGACGTGTTCTCCTGAAGCTATGAATATATGTCGAGGCAAGATCCTTAGATTGCTACCCATAAGCTCTATATTTACCAAATACTAAGCCGATCAAGCGACAACAACGGTGGTTCCGACCTGATATGATGGACGCCATAGAAGAGAAAGTCAAAAAGCTCATTGGATGTGGCTTTGTTAGGGAGGAACAACATCCTAACTGGGTGGCTAATGTCATCCCAATCATGAAGAAAATAGGAAAAGTCCGGGTCTGTATTGACTTCAGACACCTCAATACAGCTTGTCCCAATGACGAGTTTTCTCTTCCAATCCCCGTTGTCATGATCGACAACACCTGCAAATTCGAATGAATGTCTTTCATGGATGAGTTCTCTGGATATAATCAGATCAGGATGAATCTCAAAGATGAAACCCATACGTCATTACGTACTCCTCTAGGAATCTATTGCTATACAGTCATGCCACTTGGTCTCAAGAATGCTGGTGCTACCTATCAGTGGACTATGAGTACTATTTTCTATGAGCATTTATGAAAAATAGTCGAATATTATATCGACAGATATTGCTGTCAAGAGTTGTTTAAAGACATAACATTCGACTATTTTTCATAAATGATCAAACTATTTTCAATCTAATACATCAGCATCAACTCAAAATAAATCCTACCAAGTTATTCCTGAGAGTTTCTAGTGGTAAATTCCTGAATTCGTTATTACCTCTAAGGGTATACTTGTTGACCCCGAGAAAGTCAAAGTCATTCAAGAGATGTGTCCTCCACGCAACCTAAAAGAGCTACGAGGATTCCATGGACGACTTACGTATATCAGGAGATTTATCTCAAATTTTTCTAGACGCTGCAGACCGTTCACTCAACTAATGAAGAAAGGTGTGTCTTTTGTTTGGACTAATGAATGTTAGTGAGCATTCGACGATATTAAGCGGTACTTGATGAACCCTCCAGTTTTAGTTCCTCCAATTATAGGAATACCCTTCTTGATGTACGTTCGAGCAATAGATCGGTGCTCTTATAGCTTAGAAGAACAATGAAGGTCATGAGCAAGCAATCTATTACCTCAGCCGCACAATGATCGGTACTGAACATCGATACAGTCCGGTGGAAAAAGAATGCTTAGCCTTGATATTCACCGTCCAGAAGATGCATTTTTACATCACGGGTGAGACTATTCATGTCATCTCCAAAGTCAATCCTCTGCGGGTTCTAATGAAGAAGCCTAGTACACTCAAGTCCAGACTCACTACATGGGCGATATTACTAGCACAATATGATATGGTCTATGTCCCGCAGAAGTCTATCAAGGGTCAATCCCTAGCTGACTTCTTGGATGCTCATCTAATTTCTGAAACTTCAAGCTCTACGACAAATTTCATGTTGAGACTCTAGAGTCTAACATGACTTCAGGAGGAATACTCGCTTGGCATCTATTCTTTGATGGTGCATCTAGAATCGGACCTAACATATCATCATCGCTAGAGTAGGACTTGTCCTTATATCTCCAGAACGTTTAGCTATTCAAAGAGCCTATTCTTTAGACGAGCCATGTTCGAACAATGTTGTTAAATATAATGCCTTGCTCATCAGTCTCCAGTTAGCTAAACAGCTGGATATCGTCTTGAAGTATATAGAGACTCTAAACTGATTGTCAACCAGGTTAGAGGTACATATGAGGTTCGATATCAAGATCTTATCCCCTATCAAGAAGTAGCAGTTAAACTTGCTATATCATTCAAAGGTTTCTTTATTGAGCATGTACATCGAGCATGCAATACGAAAGCCGATGCACTCGCTAATCTAGCAGCAATACTAGTTGTTCCTGTGAGAAGGCAACAATTGATCGTCATTGCTAATTGAGATGTGTCGAGAATAATTTGAATATTGAATTCAGTAATATGATTGAGTTTGTACTACTAGTGAAGACTGGAGGACTCCCTTCATCGACTTCACAGTACATGATATCTTACCAGAAGACCTTAAAGAAGTAACAAAAATTTGTCTCGGTGTAAACCCTTAGCCCAATTTCTCCTTTTAGTTTTATTTGAAAATAATTTCTCCTCTAATTTTTTCTTTTGTAATGATTTTTTTAAATGCAATATAGATATATACCAATAAATTTTAACTTTGTATATGTATATATATATATATATATATATATATATATATATATATATATATATATATATATATATATATATCAAGGAATAAGAAGGATCTTATAAAACCCAAATAAGATGGGGGTTTTGTGCGAATTTAGAATTCAATTCTATTTGCCATAGCCGAAGTTTCAAACTTCCTTGTGGATAAAATACGAATCTCATTCATAATCTAAACAGGCAAAACCAGGATAGGATCAAATTGATTTCGAACTCCTCTTCCCAATCTCTACGTGATCCTAACTAGAGATTCATATATAAGGGAGAGCAGATGTTCTCGATCCTCTCCACACAAAACCCTAATACCCCCTGTGCCTTTGAGTTTGAGAAGGACTATTATCGAGAGGGTGCGGCATGAGCAAGGCATTCAATCCCCCAAAAAATAGGTAATTCTCTTCTTTCACCTGCCATCGCCTTGATTCTTTGAAAACTAATTAGTTATCACGTTTAATTGGGATAGAGGTATTTGAGTTAAATCCTAAATAAAAACCTAGATGAAAGTATCCTTATATGGGATTAAGGAGTGAAAATAGTATCGGGACACGAATTGTATCAGGTACGGAGTACCTGCTATTGGTCAATGCTCTGATACTTGGAGGGTAAAGGCAAACTCGTGTAGGCATCGGTATAGAAGAGGCACGTGGTGTTTGGCATACAAAAGCACATCAAACTACATATTCTACCTATTCGGAGGGTAACCTGGGTAGCATATAGCCCTCGAATAGCTTGGTATCCGATACCAGTTATATGACCGGATACCCATAAGGGTATAGGTATCAAGAAAGGCATGTTTGTGTCCATCCAACTGGTTTTAAGACTATATCTCCTTGTGCTAATTCAGTTGCATTGCAATGAGAAGCAATACACTGTTACCATTATATGGATACGCATGGGGCTGTATCTTACGCTCGAGTATTAGTAATAAAATAGGAACCCAGATAACAAAATCAATTGGGATGCATTGATCAGCTTATGCACCAATAAGTTAGTAGCATATTACATATTAAGTCTCTACTTTGTCTTTAAGCCAAGAGTTTTACTCAACACTTGAACACTTTAACCTTATGCCAGTTATAATTGACAGGCAAATAGCATATCATGTAGCAGAGGGATTCTTGTTTTGACCGATTATGGAAATAGCCTCAAACCTGTGGGAAGGAGATTTGACATATAAGAATATATTGTTCGGGGGGGGTATGCCTATACCTTTGTGGCAAAGGAGTACCCTATATTAAATGTTAGAGGTTAGTATCTGTATCTAGAAACCGACACAAGAAGAGGGACTGGAGGTGACCAAATGAGGAGTAGCAACCTATATATGGGATACATGTTCACGCATTAGTCAAACATTTATTAGCTAATAGCAGACATGGGATGTAGGAGTCATAGTATACAATCCAAAGTAAAGGGTATATAGGCTCTCGTATAGATATCTCTGTCCCGTAGAATGGTTAAGAATGTACCAAACATGAGTCCAATGAATCCAGAAGTAAGTGAGCAGTAAAGGGTATGTAGTACATCAAATCAAAGGAGTATCCTATCAAACCATAGTAGACCTTCAAACTATAAAGAACAGGTGATCATGAATTAACTGGGATGGGACACTTGTTCAGCAGTTAGAAACTTGGGGCTAGAAGAGTATAACTTTTAACTGATGTGAATGGGATTAATGTGAGCATATCAGTTCTTGTATATAGGAATGAGAGGAATAGAAAGGGGGTAGTAACTTGTGTGATGCCATGACCCTTAAATATAGCCTTTAGCCTAGTACCCATAATAGTCGGGTATCCTACAGACATATCTATAGGGGCTTAGTTGACTATCTGGTTGTAGTACTACATAACAATACCCTGCATTCATAGCTACTCCAGATTTTGGGCAACCTGAGCAACTGCAGCCCAAGACAATAGGTAATGGCCTATGGGAATAAGGTCCAGTCTTAAACAATGTAACCATGTACAAATTACATAAAGATGTGGTGTCATATTAGAGAGGTGGACCAAGTACCAAATTATGGGTTAGGTATGTGGATGAGTTGTTGTACAACTGTTATGGGTATAGAAAATTTAGTGTTCCAGTAAGAAATGGCTTGGATGCACAGGTTAGGTAGATTGGGGGCAAGACATGCGTATACTTGTAGGTGTTGGATACCAAGGATTGGGGGTTAGCTTGTGTCCTATCTAAACAGAGTAGTAGAGGGGTGACAAGCCAAGGGAAGGATCAAGAAACCAACCCAGGTTTGTGTTCATAGCCTACAGAACAATGTGTCTATATTCAAGATCTATTAGGGATATACTTGTAACTACAAGCAAGCAACATAGAGGTAATTAGTGTTTTGTACACATAGGTGTTAGATATGAGACTAGAGTTAACATGGATTCCAGGAATAAAGATGAGTAGGGTGTTATTAAAAGCAAGAATACCATAACAAGTAAGAGAATCATATAAATCTAATGATAAGTAGGTATGTCTTATGAATGAGGCAATGAAGTAGGTTAGAGTAATATTGAACCTAGTAACTAAAACATAAATAGGTAAATAGTTGTTTCCCATAATACATCTATTGATTTGTCAATTCATAATATAGGTTCTGGAGACTTGACTCGGCACTTGAACCGTAATCGCAGCTCAGGACCACCGACAAGTATACCTTGCCTCTCTTTACAGTTTTATTTGCATGCTTGTTCCTTTCGTTATCCAGTCTCGTTTATTGATTGTTGACATGTGCTTTTTCATATTATATATACTAGTTGAGTTGCTTCTTTGACATATAGTCCTCATTCATGATTGTCCTTGTAGTCCACACTTGAATCGGTTCTCACCCGTACTTGATTGAGTCGTCACTACAAAATATAGGGTTTTAGCGACGAATTTTTCCATCGCTGATAGCGACAGAACAGCGATGTATAGCTGACAAATTACCGTCAATTTAGAAGAAGAAATTGATCATTTCTTATTGTAACAAACTGTCGAAAAGAAGTCGCTAGGCCGTCGATACATTAGCGACGAAAAAAAGGGCGTCGCTAAGCCGTCGCAAATCTGTCACTATTTGGTAGGGAACACGCTGGAAAGTGGCGCCAAATTTAGTGACAACCTAACGACGAAAATGTTTTCTGTCGCTAAATGTAAGCCATCACAAAGTCGTCGCTAAGTTGTCGATAATTTGTCTAGACCTTCACGTTTAGCTTATGCGAGTTACTGGCGAACGAATTTGTCGTCGCTATTCGGCGACTACTTAACGACGCCATTTTTTGTCGCCTGGTCCGTCGCTAAATTATGTGCCCTAACTTAAATGATTCGAACCGATCAAGATTTTTCATTTCCTCCCAAATTCTCTCTCATCTCTTTCTCTCTCTTACCGTCCACCCGCCCTTCCTCCGACGAGCCCCCTCCCTCGTCCGTTGTCCGCCACTTGCCGTCCGATGTGCCCCCCGCCATCCGACTTGCCCCCGCCATCCGACGCACCTTCTGTAATCTGACGCGCCCCCTCGATCTCTCTCAGGTACTCTCTCTCTCTCTCTTGCTCTCCTTCTCTTTATATACATTAGGGTTTATATAGTTGGAGTAGGGGTCGGGTTTGGGTGTGCTTTAATTGGGTTAGGGTTAGGGTCGGTATCTGTATCGAAATTGGTATATCGGACTATTTCTATGAGTATCGGTATCAGAATCGGTATATCGAACTATTCCTATGAGTATCGGTATCGAAATCGGTATATCGAACTATTCCTATGAGTATCGGTATCGAAAATCGGTATATCAGACTATTCCTATGAGTATCGGTATCGGAATCGGTATCGGACTATTCCTATGAGTATCGATATCGATATCAGACTTCTCCTATGAGTATGGGGATCGGACTTCTCCTATGAGTATCGGGGATCGTGCCGCACCAGGCGAGATAATGATGACATAGTTCGGACAGCGCAGGGAGAGGGGGGATCAGTGACACACCGGGTTGGATATTTTATAGCTAAAAGGTTCAAAGTATCGGTATCAGAATCAGGATATCGGACTATTCCTATGAGTATCTGTATCGGTATCGGACTATTCTTAATTGCCATTTTGTTTACTTTGTCTTACGATACAGATTTTTCACATCCAATCTGTGATGGATCATTGCTTCGTTGATAATACATGGATGTACAAAAGACAATACGAGAGCAGAATTGGTGTGAGTGATGATTTCAAGGCAGGAGTGGAAGTATTTCTTAAGTATGCAGTACATGGATGGTAACAAAATCAAGTATCCATGTGGTAGTTGTCGCAATAGATGTCACGAAGAAGTGGTGACTGTGAGAGATCATTTGACCTGTAAGGGTTTCATCTGTGATTACAGCCTGTGGTCATCGCAAGATAAACTATATACGGAAGACATGATGTGTTTGTTGCGGACAATGCTACTTCTGCTTTTGATGAGGATGCTGCAATAGGATTTTGCCATCGAAGACGACGTATGCTCTGTTGATTATATAGACCTGCAGAATCTTGCACGAAAGATGGTGCACGATACGGCAGGGCCTAATTTTGATCCGGAGGATCCTAATCCCGAGGCAAAGGAGTTCTATGATATGTTTCAGGATGCAGATACTCTTTTATATCCTGGTTGTGAGACTCATTCCGTACTGTCAGTGATGATACGGTTGTTGAACATAAAGTCTGATTTTAACTTACCACAAGCTTGCTATGATCGGATCACACAACTAATCAAGGAGGTATTACCGAAGGAATCGAAAGAGCTTCCAAAAAACTTCTACAAGTCAAAGATGATGGTCCGACAGTTGGGACTGGGGTACAAGAAGATAGATTGTTGTCGTAACGAATGTATGTTGTACTACAAGGAGAATGAAGACATAAAAAGATGCAGTTTCTGTAATGCAGATCGTTACAAGCCTGTTTAGGAAAAAGGAAAGTCAACTAAAAAATGATGTCCTAACGGTTAGCCCAATGATTATATTATGTTTTTGAATATGGCTAATCAATTAAGTTTAACATAATAACATCACTAATATTCATGTGATCACTATCATGTTGCTACTTAAACTTAGCATTGTCCTAATATTAGCATTGTCCTAAATGTTCTATATCATATTTCTATATTTGTATCATAATGCATCATACTGCTTTGTTCTTCTAACATGTATTTGTAGACATGCTGTAAGCATGATCAAACATGATAAAGCCAGGACATATGCAATAGAGAATTATTGATGGGCCAAAGACGACGTTATACAAGAAGATTTCTCTGAACCGCCTAACAACCTATCCGAGGCCTCGTATCGGAGGTTTTGCTGCACGGTCAGCGGACAGGGGTCGAGGGGGTAGCGCCCCCCATGGGGGTTCAGGGGCGAAGCCTCCGAAAGGTATTCAGATTTCCAGATATTTTTATCTTTGGACGACCGCCGCCAAGAAAAAAGGCGTCTTCAAGTTTGCTCAAATTTCAGAAGAAAGACGTCATAAAAGGGCTCTTGGTTTTCCTATTTGATCAATATATTTTTCATATTTATTGAGTCTAAAAATACGATGTAAACTACATCATATTGGCAAATAGGCTATCCAAGAAACGTTTTCAAAATACCCTTTCGTTTTGAAAATAAGCCCACTTACAAAAGCCCAAAATGCTTCCTAACTGTTTGACTTTTCAAAAAGCCCAAAAACCATTTTGCAAAAACCCTGACAGAACTCCAACAGAATTCGGCCAGAGTTTGGCCAGAATTCGGCCAGAGTTCAGTTAGTGAACGTTGCTTTTTGAACTTGGTCTTCCTGCAGTTACGGATCCTAACGAGATTTTCTCATAGAGTTCTGCCCGAATTCTGTCAGAATTCTGCCTTTGGAAAAACTGTAAATAGAGAAGAATTTTGATCATTTCAATTCACTCATACACTAATTCACTTTCATATCTCTTCTCTATAAGCCTACTACTTCTTCCAAAGTGTTCTGAGCTATTCATTTTCAAATCCCAAGCCAGTTACAATCCTCTAGTCAATTTGCCAGTACGGTACGGTCTAAAAATTTCAGAGTGATTGTAATCCGAGGCTTGATTGAAGAAAGACTCATCACAATTGAAGTTGGTCGAGTACTTCGGATCAAAGCTCGCGTTGTAGAAGTTGCAAGAACTTCAGATGAAAACTTGTGATTTTACATAGCATTCAACTGGAAGCTAGAGTTCTTCCGACTGGACTAGTCCTCACAAGAGGGAAACCAGTATACATCCTTGTGTTTGCGTTTGCTCTCTGCTCTCTATTTTTCATTAGATAGTTAATTTTTACTGCCTACTCTATTCACCCCCCTCTAGAGTATTGTACTTTACAACTCGTTCCTACAATCGGTCCTATATTAACAAGTATATGCATTACTTGTCGATCACGAAGTACTTGTAGAGGATGTATATATCTCTGAATACAGCAAAGCACATGACGTGGCATAGCGAGGAACGCACAAAAGACGATTTAGAATTGTCACATCCTTCGGATGGAGAGGCGTGGAAGCATTTTGATTTGTGTCATCCAGATTTTGCTGCAGAGCCTAGAAATGTACATTTGGCGCTATGTTCTGATGGCTTCGCCCCTTTCGGGTAGTCGGGATCTCAATACTCCTGTTGGCCGGTCATTCTTACCCCTTATAATCTGCCACCATGGATGTGTATGAAGACTCCTTATATGTTCTTGACAGCTATCATATCCGATCCCAAAAATCTGACAAAGAACATCGATATATATATTTACAGCTGTTAATGGATAAGCTAAAATAGCTGTGGGAGATCGGCATCACGACCTATGATATTTCCAAGAAATAGAACTTTCAGACGAAAGCTTCACTAATGTTGACAATCAATAATTTTCTAGCATACGGTATGTTGTCGGGATGGAGTGCGCACGACACTATGTCATGTTCGATATGTATAAAAAAGAGTAACGTGATCCGCCTTAAGCATGGAGGAAAAACTTCTTTCTTCGTCTATCATCGTCAATTTCTGCCCGCAGCTCATACTTGGAGAAAGAACAAGGACAAGTTCAGAGCTGGAAAGCAAGAATTTTCTCATCCGCCTGCCAGATTGTTGGAATAAGATATTTGGGAAGATGTAAAGGATTTGTCCACCGTAATGGAAGATCCAATATCGAACAATCGTGTCGAGGGGTTCGGACACAGCCATAACTGAACCAAGCGGAGTATCTTTTGGGACTTGCCTTATTGCAAAGATAATCTTATAAGGCAGAATTTTGATGTCATACATATCGAAAAGAATGTGTTCGATAATGTCTTCAATATCGTTATGAATATTAAAGGAAGGACGAAGGACAATCCAAAAGCAAGACAAGACATAGCCGAGATATGCAAGCGTCCTCATCTAAACTTGATACAAAGTGGAGCTGGTGGACAACTATCTAAGCCGATAGCGCAATACACATTGAGCAAGGAAGATGGATTAATAATCTGCAAGTGGATATCTATTTTAAGATTTTTCGACGGCTATGTGTCGAATTTGTCTACATGTATTAATCTCAATGAACGCAAGCTAACGGGAATAAAGAGTCATGACTGCCACGTGTTTATGGAAAGATTACTACCCATTGCTTTGAGAGAGTTGTTGTCTTCTGATGTATGGGTTCCGTTGGCCGAGCTATCTATATTCTTCAGGGATATTTTTTCAACTAAGCTGACGGTGTAACATATGGTTGAACTTGGGGAGAAGATTGTCTTAACAATTTGCAAGTTGGAGAAAGTATTTCCACTGGACTTCTTCGACAGCATGGAGCATCTACCGATTTATCTAGCATACGAAGCCCGTGTCAGTGCATCTGTTTATTATTGATGGATGTACCTATTTGAATGGTAAATAAACATCGATATAAATTAAGTGGATTTTATAATTCAATGTTAATTCAAGATAATTTGTCTCTCTAGGTACCTATACCATCTAAAGAAGAAAGTTGGCAACAAGGCTCATATAGAGGCTTCGATATGCGAAGCATATCATATCGATGAGGTATTAAACTTCTGCTCCATTTATTTTGATACTCATGCCCAAACAAATCGAAATAGACCTCAAAGGAATGACGAAGTCGTTGAGGATGGACGCATATTCAATGTCAGAGGCAAGCCTATTGGGGCTAGAAACAAACGGTGGTTGGGTGATGATGAATTTGATACAGCTCACCGATATGTCTTGTTAAATTGTGACATACAGGAAGTGAGAGATTTGGAGAAGTAAATGACTACACTTACACTCGTTATAGTCTCTAATTTGGTAAAGGAAATATACTGACTCGTTTTTACTCTCTCTATCAGTGTATTTAGAGATGAAGTCAAAATGAGGACACCCGATATTACTTACGAGGGACTTCAATGAGAGGTTGACTATAACTTTCTGTCATGGTTTCGCAAATACGTAAGTAACTAAAATAATATGTTATGCAGCTACCATTAAAATATATGCAGCAAAAATATTTAAATTCTTAATATGTTTACAGGTTTTATTCCCTGAAATAACCCTCACAAATGAGAGCCTTTGTTATTTGGCATTGGGACCGATTAAGCAAGCAAAGACTTGGCCAGGCTATGTCATTAACGCCTTCAAGTTTAAGGCAACTCAGAATGCTATAAATGCCAAATTTCTCAATGACGACTTCAGTACAAAGGATTCTAATATTTGCATAAGAGGCACCATTTATGATGATGAGCCAGACTTTGACAATTATGGAGTACTTTGGGATATTGTAGATTTACAATAACTTGCCCCATATCTTATGCATATTGTGATGTTCAAATGTGAGTGGTTCGATACGACACCAAATATCAGATGGAGAATCGATAAACAATTTGGATTCGTGGATATAAATCATCGCAGGAGATATAGAGGGTCTGACACATTTGCGATAACAAGTCAGGCTGTTTAAGTCTACTATACAAGCTACCCAAGGCATCGTAGAGATTGATTTGACTGGTGGACAGTATGCAAGATTAAAGCTAGAAATACATTCAATGTTGGAGACCCAGCATACCAAGAGGACCAGGTCGAAAAGCCCCAATACTTGGGACAACAGTCGGATACCATAGATGTTGCAGATATTATTGAGGAAAATAGAGAGGAGGAAGAGGTTGATACACAAGACTTAGCCATCAACCAGGGGAGAAAGAGGCGTCTTATCCCAAGTATTGAGGCTAAAGAAGAAGAAGAAAAAGAAAAAAGAACTTGATGAGGATGAGGATGAGGATAAGGATAAGGATGAGGATACAAATGAAGTCGAGGATGAGGATGAGAATGAGGATGAAGATGAGGACGAGGTCGAGGCTGAGGACGAAGACGATGACAATGATTAGATTAAATACCGGTATATAAAAACAGTACTTCCAACTAACTTAGTGAATTTACTGCAGTCTACTTATTTAGTTTATACTTTTATATTCTTATTTCAGTTCATACTTTTGTCGTTCGATTTATCTACTTATTATATGGTTTTCTTTTTACAGATGGCACTCCTAGTCTTGCTTTGCGTCACGGCCGCACTCCTTGTCTTGCTGGTAGTATATTTTAGTTTAGTCTTCTATTTATTTATACTTCTATATTGTTAATTATGTTTATATGTTCTATTTACAGGTTATGGCTACTGGCGGTCGAGATCGTGGTGGGGGTGGTCTTGGTTGTGGTGGAGGTGGTCGTGGTCGCATTATGCCCCGAGATGCAACCCCATCTACCGAACCCGACCTAGAGAGTACCCCGGGCACCTCCTCATCCCACTGTCGATCTACCCAGCCAGGCATCTTCAACTTGTCATCGCATCCATTGGTACGTCGACGCCTGTGACTCCAGATGTTGCCGATCTACTGCAGGGTGGACCCTGGAGTATCTATGGGTTCAGTTCTATCCGGTTACAGGTGAGTACATTCGCGGACCCGTGGATCCTACGACGCCACTAGAGAGACCGGCATGGGAGTTCAGACGAGAGTTACGACCCGCGGGTGAGCTGTAAGTAAATTTGTATTTTATAAGTTAATTTATTAAATTTATTTCATTTATTCAAGTAAATAATCCAGTTGTTGCTTCTATGTAGGCTTTTTCCGTGGGATTCTACCAGGGAGCTAGGGCTCAATATTAGGTAAAACTTCCATGGCCCTATCTCAATTTTAGTGAGGTGCCCCTGGAGTCACGGTACATCTGGCTCGACCAGATGAGGGTATATATATATATATCTTGTGATTACTTAATTATCAATTATTCTTTAATCCAGTATTTTTTAATTACTTGATATTGGAATTTGTATGTCAGTTGACGTTCTGGTGGCCCCCCTATCGTGAGGCGGAGATTATCAAGACTTATAAAAATGTCTCGAAAAGAAGCTGCGGGACACGAAGGATGACATCCGTAGGGGGATGAAGAGCTGGCTCCGGGACGAGTACTATGAGCAGATGATAGAAAATATGGATACTCCTGTGTTCAAGGAGAAATCAACGAAGGCGAAAGCGAATCGACAGGCAGCAGATCTACATGCGGGGGGATCGAGGCCCTATGCAGTGACTCTTGGAGATCTGGTGAGATACCGAAAATACTTTATTTTTCCACTACCTATTCAGTACTATTAATCTACGAAGTGAATTATATTCTATGAATGTTTCGTACGCAAGCCACAAAGACTGCAAACAAGGGAAAATATCCACGCTGTGTCACCTTGTGTGATGTATTCGAGCGTACGCAAAAGAGAAAGAAAGACCGTACCTTCATCGACGAAAAGGCCGAGCAGACTCATGTAAGTATTTAAGTTTATAAGATTTATGTTAGAATTGTAAGTATTTTAGTTTATAATTTTTGTGACAATAGTGTGAGGCCTTAGGATTTAGACTATAACTTAGAAAAACTTATAGTAAACTAAATACATTCATTGGATAGGCTAAGTATCGTTAGGCCATTAGGACGGCTCAGCCCCCTCCTGCCGAGGGTATCTGTGAATCGACGCTCGCCCAGACATCCTCTTCCATGACCGCTCGCTTCGACAACATTTTTGTAGAAGCTGTCGGTGGAATAAGGAATGGCGGGCGTATCTACGGCACCAGCTCCTTGTTGTAGTCGCAGATATCTTCGAGACTTCCACCGCCGCCGCCACCTGCTCTCGCAACTCCAACTGATGAGGATATGAGGATACAGCTTTGGACTCTAACCACGGCAGTAACGTCCATGCAGGAGAAGATAACCCGGATTGTATCGCAGTTACCGGGTTCTTCTACTACTCCGGGTCCTTCTTCTCCTGCTCCTAGTCCTACTGCTTATGCTCCCGGTCCTTCTGCTCTTGCCTCCGATCCTTCTTCCGCTAGCCGTGCTTCATTTGATCCTACTACCCCTTTTCTACCAGCTTTGTCTACAATTCACCTCATTGACATGATGTCGCCGACAAAGCTACGTCAAGTTCCATAGCACATATTTGAGGGCCTACCGACTCACGTCGTTGAGGGGTATCTTCGTAAAGCACAGTTGGCACCACCAGACAATTAAGATAACATTTGATAGTTTTTTTTTGTATTTGGATGTTGAAAATTTTGGATAATTTTGAGTTATTGTGGATATTTTGGTGTGATTGTGTGAATTTTGGTGGATATTTTGGTGTATTTGGTATTGGATATTTTAGTGTATTGGTGTATTTGGATATTTTGTTGTGGAAAATATTGGATATTGTGTAATATTGTGAATGGTTAATTGTGTGTATAGGGAATGCCGTGATTTCAGGGTTTTTTTTGAAAAACATTTCTCTTAGCGACGGACTACAGACGGGCTGGTGACTAACGGCGACGGACAAGCGACGGATATTCCGTTGCTAAGCCTCTGGAAGTTTTCTTATTTCCAGTTTGCGACGAATGGCGACCGTACGGCGACGGACTATCCATCGCTAAGCTTCTGGAAAATTTCCTATGTTCAGTTAGCAACGAATGGCGACGGAGCAGAGACGAACAATCCATCGCTAAGCTTCTGGAAAAAAATTAGTTTGCCAGTTAACGACGGATAGCGACAGATTGGCGACGGATTGGCGACCATTTTGCATATTAGAAATTCTCTGATACACATATACCGACGTGTAACCTACGAAAAAATCCGTCGCCAATTAGTCGCTACCATAACTTTAGAAAATTTATGATACTCAATTTTGACGACAATACATCGGTAGGTCTTCGCTAAGTCGTGAGACGAAAACGTCGCATATCTATCGCTAATCCGTCGAATCGATCGGCCGCTAACTCGTCGCTAAGTTGTCTCTATAAGGATGCCGCTTGTCAGTCACGTTTTAGTCGACGCTTCGTCCAAAATTTGACTATCTAGCGATGGATGCTTTTAGCGACGAGGTAGATACCGACAGTCCTTTTAGCCAAAATTTAGTCGCTAATCCATCTATAGTACAAATTGGCGACGGATTAGCGACGGATTAGCGACGAATTTGTCCGTCGAAAATGACTGTTTTTTAGTAGTGTGTGTCGTAGGATGAGTACGCTATAACTGAACTTCTTTTTCCCCTGTTTTCGATTTTCTCAACCTACAAGTCCACAATCGGGACGAGGGTTGACTGTTTGCACCTGCGAATCCACACTCGGGGCGAGGGTGATTGTCTCGAACTAACCTGCGAGTCCACACTCGGGGCAAGGGTTAGTGATTAGTTCAAACCTGCGAGTCCACACTCTAGGCGAGGGTTTGGTATCCATTAATCTCTTATTCACTTGTTTCTTCCAGCAGTTCATTTATGTGTAGTTATTCATATATTCGTGTATCGTATTTGCTTAGTCTTTTTTCTGCTTATATCCGATATTCTTTATGCATGATAAACTGTTAGATAGGCATGTTTTATCTATCTTGCTAGTTCCCTGAGGACCTGATGATCTCTTTAAGTTTAGACGAGTTTGAGCCAGGTACAGACGGGCAGGTTTGAGCTAATATTAGACCACGGTACCACTATAGCTGTGAGTGCCATTGGTGATTAGCAGTTGGACTCAGCTTTACGTCTTTATTTTATTTCTGTCTATTGGTAATAGATTTGTATCCAGTGGACGTGACTTGGATTTTTGATAACTTGGAAACATTTAGCTTATATATTCTCTATTATTCAGTTTCATTGGCATTCATTGATCTTATTGTATCTTGTATTCTGTGGAAGAGATATAGATTGCCATGTAATTTTAGATTTCTGTGACTCGTGAACACTATATAGCGTTCTACCGTCGAAACTGCGGCGTAGGCTGGACTTAAACACATGCTCGTATCCGAAAGGCGGGTGTGGGTCGTGACAGTCGATCACTCTAGTTCTACTATAACCATGCATCCAAGACACTACCGTCACTCTTTTGACGGCATGCTCCTGCATTGCCTCATGGGTGATGAGACAAAACAGATATTACATGAAGCTCATGATGGTGTCTGCGGTACACATCAGCATGGTCCCAAGCTACAGGACCGTATCAGACGCATGGGATACTATTGGCCCACCATGGTGGCGGATGCAATTGAATATGCAAGAAAATGCAGAGCATGTCAGATCCATACAGATTTCATCCACCAACCGTCCGAATTCTTGTATCCGACTATAGCATCTTGGCCCTTTGAAGCAAGGGGCATGGATGTCATCGGTCCTATCAACTCACCATTATCTCGAGAACATCGGTTCATCCTAGCTATAATCGGTTATCTCTCAAAATAGGCAGTAGTTATTCTTTTAACTAAAGTCAAGGCAAGCAGTGTCATTAACTTCATTAAGCATCACGTGATTTATCAATTTGGAGTTCCTCGAAGAATCATCCATGACAACGGACCTCAGTTCGTGAAGCAAGCATTCACTTGATTTTCTAATGACACTCGAATCAATAATATTACTTCTACAGCTTATAACCTCACAGCCAACGGTTTAGCAGAAGCATTCAACAAGACAATCATCAAGCTTCTCAAGAAGTTTGTTTTTGCTAATAAACACAACTGGAGCAAAAAGCTTGGAGAATAACTATGGGCGTACAACTGTACGTACCTCGACTGGGTGTACACCCTTCTCTCTGGTGTTTGGATATGAAGCTGTTTTATCGTTGGAGATTCAAAATCCATCCCTAAGGATGGCTATCGCCAACGAGTTAATAGTAGAAAATAATGATCATCTTCGACTTCAAGAGCTTGAAGCACTCGACGAGAAACAGTTGCTATCTCAACAGCACATTGAGCTATATCAAGTCCGCATTTCAAAAGCTTTCAACTGCAAAGTCAAAGTATGAACCTTTCAAAAAGGCAAGCTAGTCCTTAATGTCAGACGTCCTTTGACTATGACACACATGAGCAAAGATAAGTTTAAGCCAAACTGGAAAGGTCCTTATGTCATAAGCAAAGTCTTCTCTAACGTGGCTTACTAGCTGACCGAAATGGACGGTCGAATAGCTATGATGCTTATCAACGACAAATTCCTGAAGTAATATCATGTTTGAGAGTATGTATTATATTTTCTGATAAATATTGTACATACACAAATCTTCAAATTATTATCTTTTATTAATTTTTTAATGAGTAAACCTACAAATAATAAATCCTTAAAAATCCCCAGTGGAGTCTAACGCGAATTTTATAGTACATCCTCAAAACACTACTCTATAATTTCCATCACAACTTACCATCTCAGCATCATCTTTTGAAACCAAGTCATTTTAAGAGATATCTTATACTTAAGCCCCAGTTGGTTTAAGGATAATCAACAGATATATGAATTCACGTCCATATTACCTCTGAATTCCACCATCTGTATCAACGACTTATCACGTCCACATTACCTCTGATAATGTCGTCACAAAAGTAATATCACATGAAGTATATTCTATCACGTCCATGACCTCCGAACAGATATAATTAGTGATGTTATTTTTAACAAATGTGTCACGTCCAACACCTCTGAATGTATTTCTCTAATACTATCTATTACATGTGTCTCAAACAGATACATGAAGTATTAGAATCACAAAACAATAGCATTTTTATTTCATTTGATCTTGAGAATATAAACTATTACATTCATCAAGATGTGATAAAATAAAATTGTTCACAAAAAGATTATTACATTGATCCTCTAAAAGACTCATTGGGTGAGGCGGGGGGGCTAGAGTACTGAGGTCATAAATCATTTTCTTTAAAGTTTCGGCTCGCTCTACCCTTGTGGCCATCACCCTTGCCCTCATCAAGTCCCTCCTGAACTCTGGAAGCAAAGGTTGCATTGATGTAACGTGATGCTCCATCTCCGCATTCCGAGCTCGGAGAAGATCATATTTTTGCCTGTTCAGATCATCCAGATGGCTTGAGGCAAATTGATGTAACTTGAATACCTCTTCTTGGCACTTTCTAGCGGCTGACACCGATGCACGGGTCTTGGCCAGTTCAGCTTCTAGCTCTTAAATGCGAGCCTGACCCTCAATTACTTCTCTGCCTTTCTTCGCTCCCTCGGTTCTATAAAGCTCAATAGAGAAAGTGGCCTCAACAATACCAGACTCTATCTCTCCAGATTGTATCATGAATACGACCATAGAATTATCCAGTACGGATTGTCGTTCCTCATACTCATGAGCTATGGCCTCGCACTCAGCATCCACCAGTCTTTGTATGTTTCCCCTTGTCAGCTCTTGATAAGACTGGATAGGCTCCTCAAGCTCCCTTAGGATCTGCTCTAAGGCACTTGCTTTTTCAACGTCACCTAGGTTACGTATGTCGTCAATTGGATAGCGAGAAGCGTCCTCACAAAGTCGTAAAGATGATTCTTCTCTAAGGCCAAATGAACCAAAGAGCGCAGGGAAGTAATGAAGGCATATGTATAAGTACGGATGATGTCGCTCATCACTGTTGATACACCAGGTGTCGCTGCCTTGGCGGGAACTCCTTGTAGGTCCTAAAAAATCAAGTTACACACATCAACAAAGTCATGAAGATCAAGAAATATATCTTTCAAATGAACTGCGCAGACATCAGATTGCGCATCATACAGATTGCGTACACTAGACTGCGCACACTCTCAAGCGCGCAGGCTGACGTGGCAAATAATCATCATTACCTGACACAATCAAATCTTCTGACAGCTGACAGTATGGAGAACGAGGCGACTTTTTGTTTAATCGTGCAGCACGACGCTCGAGGATAGCTGGCAGCACAATCGGCCAGCCTATCTGATGCACAATCCATATTGGCACAATCTATGCCTGTGCAGTCCATTCCTGCGTAATCCAAAGTCAGCGCAACTCAGGTTGCGCGCTCTATCAACACAACTGACAACATATACGTGGCATTCATGCCATCAATTGCTCATTACGTGGCAACCGTCTATACATGATCATGCGTATTTCAATCAAATGATGCCATGTGTCCAAGACAGTTGGCCCATGATCAGACAACTGCCTGCGCAGTCTACTGTTGTGCAATCCAATTCATGCGAAATCCATCATGCGCAGTCTAGAATAACTAAAAGTTAGTTATTTCCAGAACTCTATAAATAGAGTTTCAAGTCTCCATTCAAGGGGATCACAGATCAGAAATCAGAGATCAGATAGAGAGATCAGACATAAAAGTTCAGAGAGTTCAGGAGTTCTTGCCCAAGTGCTGCTGCATTCTTCCGAGGCTTTCGCCTTCAATTCTCCGAGGCTTTTGCCTTCAAGTCAACTTCAGAGGCTACCGTCTTCAAAGTTCACATCGTCCAAGGAATAAAGCAATCGTCTTCTAGATTGGATTCCTACAGTTGTACTTTTTCAGAATTCTTGTAATCTTTATAAAGTTTGTATCAGTAAAGTTCAATACTTTTGTTTTTGCAAACAAAATGGCGACTCTGCTGGGGACGACTTTCTCCTCCGACGAGGAAGTGACAACTCAATGTGATGTAGCGTCTATCGGGAAGACGCAGAAGACTCTGGTTGTGAAGGTCAACCAGACAGCCTATGAAGCTATGATCAACTCTAAGACCACTCCTCGCACTGCAACCACTTCTGCCACGAGTAGAGTGCGTCCAGTGTGGGTCTCTAAGACTGTTGCGCAGTCCATTAACTCTGCCTGCAAGACTGCTGCATAGTCTGCCAAGAAGCCTGCTGTGCAATCTGCTGCACAATCTACAGTTGCTGCCACTAAGACTGTTGCACAATCTGTCTCAACTACTCATGCGCAAGCTGCTGCTGTCAGTGCACAGAAGACTTCTTATGCTGCCTTGTCAAAGTATAAGACTCATCTGCCTCTGGCGCAGTTGGCTATCCATCTTCCTGCACAAACCAATACTCCAGCAACTAGAGTGCATCCTAAACACTCTGTGGCCAGAACTCCTGATGCGCAAACCACAGTGTCTGTGGCCAGAACCAGAAAGTTTTATGTCAAGGACTCTCATGTGCAACCTGCCAGTGCGCCATCCACCCATGCGCAAGCCATGTCTGCGCAATCTAAGAGAGACAGCCCTTTTGCTAATCTTTCTTCTTCTCACAACAAGGAGAAAACCTCTACTCCTCTCCAGCACCCTGCTGCTCCTGTGCAATCCACCGGGGGTAGTCTTTTGGCTATTCCTCCTCCCCACAACAAAGGAAAAGGCCCTTTGGTCTTTTCTCAAACTTCCTTGTCCCATGACTTGGGAGGCAACAGAGGGAAACGCTCTTTAGCTAACCCTTCTTTCCAAAACAAAGGAAAAGTCCCTTTGATCTTTTCTCAATCTTCTTTGGTTTTTATCATTGAAGATCAATCTGAATGTGCTCCGGCATCAGTCATTACAAGGACCCTTTCTCACAAGGATTCTCCTTCTTTCCTTGCCAAAGGAAAGTGTGCTGATCAGAGAGCCATTCTGCCTACTCCGGTAGCAGAGTTCCAAGATCTCCTAACCCTCAAGATCTTCCATTTAAGACAAGAAAAATTGCTGGTGTCTCAAACAGAAACCCCTGAGGGTGAGTTTGCTGATCTAAGAACTTATCTCAACAGGCCAACTTCGGTAAAACGTAAACAGCCAATACCGAAGACCAAACATCATCAGAAAAAGACTTCCAGGATCAAGAATCCAGACACCTATGCTAAAGAAATGAGCACTTCCCTGTACACTCAAGGGACAAAACATTTGAAGAACCGGAACCATGTTCCGAATGTTATTAAAGAACATATCCCTCGAACTTTTCCTCGTCCCGTTGCTATTCCTGATCTCCGAGAACACCTCAAACAAAGACGGGACAACACTTCAACACTTCCAATTCAGCCAAGTGATCATCATCATTGTAATCATAAGGTTGTTATCAAGTGTTGTTGTCAAACAACTAGACGATCTGTCTTCGATCGTTTGAACTTTTCTAACTCTGAATCTATGTCGGAAGATGAAGATAAAGTTCTGTACGCTTCCGTTAACATGACTTCCAGAGACACTAGGGGTAGGAAGTGTTCTAAGCACGGGAAGCATCGCAAGCCAAGCCAACGGTATTTGGATTTACTCCAAGAATCCTCTGAAGGAGTATTCCAACATACCAGATCCCGAAGCTGAGACACAATCGGTCAAAGAAATCTTCAAGATCCTTCTGAACGTCTTCTTCCTTCTCACTCAGGAGATGATTCTTTTTTCGACTATGATGCATACAGCGAAAGCTCAGAACAGACAGTGTCTTCCATTGTACCCAGAGAAGTGACAGCTTACGTTGTCAATGAAGATCCTGTTGCTTCCAGTTCAGCTAGTCAAGAACAAAGAATAGCTGTACTAGAAGATAAATTAAAAATAATAGCGGAGATGGTCGCAAGTATGCATTCTATTATTGTGGCTCAGCACACAGTACCACCGACAGTACCGCCTATAAATCCCAAAATCATAGCATCGTCGGTGCCTGCTAATGCAGGGCTGGGGTAGCATCTCTTCCAGTACCTCCTGTACAAGTCTAACATATACCTAGTTAATCAGGTGCTGGGGGTAGTGCTTATCATGTTGTTCCTCCTCCTAACACTGTGGTTCAGCCTGCTCCTTCTACATCAGTAGAAGATGCCAATGAAGCTGTGAAGCTCCTGCGAACTCAGTTCGAAGCTTTCAAGGAGAAGGACAACTTACAAAGGTTGGGGATCAAGCAACCTTACCCAGTTGAATGGAAGGAAGTCCCGTTTTCTCCAAAGTACAAAATTCCAACTATCTTGCTGTTTGATGGCAGCACATCTCCCAGTCAGTTCATCAAACACTTTGAGGTTATGACTGTTCAACTTCAACCAAATGACGCTCTTCTTACCAGAGTATTCGTCGGTTGTTTAGCTGGCGTAGCATACGATTGGTATAGAAGTTTGCCCGATGGTTGTATCACCTCCTTCTCTGGCTTAAAGCAAATCTTATTGGAACGATTTTATGAGGGAATCAATAACATGACTATGTCAGCCCTCAATAAAATCAAACAAAGGCATAATAAAACTGCTGAAAGTTTTATTGAAAGATTCTGCGGAAAGTTTTAAAAATGCCTACGGGAACTCCGACTGCTGTCACCATAGACACCTGCAAGGCAAATCTATTGCCCATCATCAACATGTGGATGGGGTCTACTCAATTCCAAGACTGGCTATCCTTTATTGTCAATGCTAAAGCAGCTGAAGTTAGCGCCGACAAATTCAAGCAGCTAGGGGTACAAATGTCTAACCCCGACCGGGATGAACATCAAACATCAGGTGGTGGCAATCGCCAGAACAACCGCAAACCAAAAGAAACTTTGAACATCAATTTGAATAAGAACAAAGAATCTTTGGCGGTTAACGTAGCTCCTCCTACGTCCACTTCTGCCCCTTCAGCACCTCCTCCAAGGGAACCTCGGCCTAAAGTAGAGTATTCCTTTGACGAGAATGATACTGCTAGCATCTTTGATTGCTTAATCAAAAGCAATAAGATCCAACTTCTAGATCCAAAGAAGCCTGATGAAGTCGGTAAGACTGATCATCCCAAGTATTGTGTCTATCACAGGTTCATCGGACATCCCACTCGAGCATGTTACGTGCTCAAAGGCAAAATTCAGGAGCTGGTCAACGTTGGCATCGTCACTCTACAACAAGACGAGAAGACTGTTACTGCAAACATGGTATCAGTTCAGTTCGGTGACTTTCCGCCCCAGATGGTGCAGCATGGCGTCATTCCTATCCCCAAAGCTACTATTGAGATTGAGAATCTTCCTCCTCTACGAAGTGAAGGTCTCGTCCCTTTGTCTCTTGATAATGGCGAGATTATATGGATTCATCCGGATCTTGCTTCAGAGTTTGAACT
The DNA here is from genome assembly GCA_029216955.1 of Iris pallida. Lineage (NCBI taxonomy): Eukaryota > Viridiplantae > Streptophyta > Magnoliopsida > Asparagales > Iridaceae > Iris > Iris pallida. The sequence goes on from JANAVB010004398.1 coordinate 11,907,832, forward strand.
TCTCTCTTCCTCTAAGAAGAAATATCGCTCCAAGGGCAAGACAAAGATTTGCAATATGGTGTCCTTTGACCCCATAGTTGATGAAGAAATCTTGTTGGACACTAGGTCAGGGAAAACTTATCTAAAGGATTATCCTGAAGCCCAAGAGAATCCTGCTTCTTCCTCTGAACCTGCTCCGGTACAGCCTGCTTCTAATGAGGATATTCCTACTGCTTCCTCACCGGTGGTGATACCCATTCCTCCCAAGCCGACGGTCACTGACAAAGGCAAACAACAAGTCCGCTTCAAAAAACCTTTGAAGAAGACATCTCCTTCTGGACTTGAAAAGCCTTACAACTTCGATATTTTGGCTCAGTTAGCTAATACACTGGCCCGGTTGTCAATTTTTGAGCTCTTGTGCCTCTCTAAAGAGACTCGGGAAACTCTGAGTGAGGCCCTCATGCAAGCTGAAACTTGTCTAGCCCTTCTGAAGAAGCCTACAGCAGAGCCTGTCTCTTGTCTCCATTGTCATAGCGTGTTGGAGTTAATTCCAAACATAACTTTCACTCAGGATGACTTGTTGATGGAAGACAACAGACATGACCGTCCTCTCTACTATAAATGATATGTCGATTCAATGAAAGTCGATCGTATTCTGATTGACCCAGGGTCTGCTCTTAGCATCATGCCGAAGACAATGTTGGATGCGTTGAAGATCCCTGTACATAGTCTCTCCAGTACAATCACCACCATCCTTGGATTCAATCAAGGGAGGAGCGAACCTCTGGGCAGGATTCGTCTAAAACTCCAAATAGGCAATCTTCGCACAAAGGTGACCTTCTATATCATCGACAATCATGGTTTTTCTTATAATGCTTTATTGGGGAGACCATTCCTACATGAACACAATATTGTTCCATCAACTCTTTATCAATGTTTCAAATATGTTGATGACAATGGAGAAGTTCAGAAGGAAGTTGCTGATCTCTATCCTTTCAAAGGCGTTGAAGCATACTGTAACGACGCTCGCATGTAAAAGGACGAATTCATGAAGGTTGTCTTGTCTCTGGATACTGAAGAAGAGCAAGAAGCAGTGCCCAAAGACACCCTTATCATACATGTCAAAGGGCGTGTTTCTCGTCCTCAATCTTCCAAGCCACTGGCTATTCACTTGTCAGTTCAGAAGAAACCAACTGATGATGATCATGATCAAAGGGAGCTCACTTCTTCTGGGCCGCTTGTTATTGACTTACGTCGTAACAAGGACAAAAAGCAGTTCACTTCTTCTGAGCCACTTGTTATAGATCTACCTCAAAAAAGGAAAAAAGGGAGTTCACCTCCTCTGAGCCGCTTGTTATCGACCTCCGTCGTAACAAAGCTAATCCTCCTCCACGTTCTTCTTCTCCCCCTCTTGTAATCAATTTGACTAAGCCTGCTAAGGCTAAAGGTCCTGTTGTAAATACCAATGTACAAATCAATGAAAAAACATCTACTTTCCAGTATACTGATGTCATTTATTATACTAAATGCTACTTGGATATGTTAGATAGCTTTCAGTCATTTACAATGGGAGTTGTGCAATCTCTTCAAACTGAAGTCTCTTTTGAACACCCAGATGATTCATATCGAATTGTTCCTGCTCGAAAGAAAGACGAAAGTCTAATACTTTTTAGTAAAGGACCGGAACAACAATTCAGCTATACAGATGATAGTAAAGTTAACGATACGGGGCATCTTCAACTCCGTCGTTACAGTCAACAATCAAAAGATATCATCCGAAAGATGGATTACGACTTCAAGAGCGGCCTCAACTACGGTAAAGGACGGAGAACTCCTATCCGTACGACTGTGCCGAAAGGAAAGTCAGAGATGTACTACAGCAGGACCAAAAGAGGTCTTGGATATGCTTCTTCTCCAATGTTATCCCCAGCAGTTTCTGAATTCGATAGTGAAGAACGTTCTAACTCTTCTGATTCTAGATCGTGGGATTCTGACACCAGCAATGGTCAAGTTCATCGGCTGACTGTGTCTTCTAACATGGTCTCTGCCGAACTTCCAGAAGGCTATGACGAGGATCTTAAAGAAAACCCTAAAACAGATCCTTGGGCTCAACGAATGGATATCCAATGGGAACTCCGATTCGAACAAAGGGAACCTCCTACCGAAGATCAATTGGTTAAAATTGATGTAGGAGAGAATGGGTCATCTCGTCCAATATTCATCAGCAAGAACCTTCCAGAAAAGGATAAACAAGAATTAATTCTTTTGATTAAAGAATTTATTGATGTCTTTGCCTGGAGTTATGAAGACATGCCAGGACTGGATCCTAAAGTTGCTACTCACAAATTGAACATTCTGCTGAATGCAAAACTGGTCAAACAATAACAACGACATTTCAAACCAGAAATGATGGACGCAATCGACGATGAAGTCAAGAAGCTCATCACTTGTGGCTTTATTCGAGAAGAGCAGCATCCTGATTGGGTAGCCAATGTCGTCCCAGTTCTAAAGAAAATCGGCAAAGTTCGAGTTTGCATCGACTTCCGGGATCTTAATGAAGCATGTCCAAAAGATAAATTTCCTCTCCCTATCACGGACGTTATGATTGACAATACATGTGGGTTCGAAAGAATATCTTTCATGGACGGATTCTCCGGATACAATCAAATTCGGATGAATCCTGAAGATGAAAAGCATACTTCTTTCCGCACTCCTTGCGGAGTCTACTGCTATACTGTAATGCCATTTGGTCTCAAGAACGCTGGTGCAACATATCAACGAGCCATAAGTACCATCTTTCGAGATCATCTGCGTAAGACTGTCGAATGCTATGTTGACGATATTGCTGTCAAAAGTCGTCTAAAGGAAGATCACATCAAAGACTTGAGAACTATCTTTAATCTCATGCGCCAACATCAACTCAAAATGAATCCTACCAAGTCATTCTTGGGTGTCTCTAGTGGCAAATTTCTCAGCTTCGTCATTACCTCTAAGGGTATACACGTGGATCCCGAGAAGATCAAAGCCATTCAAGAGATGCGTCCTCCACGCAACCTAAAAGAGCTACGAGGATTCCAAGGTCGACTTGCGTATATTAGAAGATTTATTTCGAATCTGTCTGGACACTGCAGACCATTCACTCAACTCATGAAGAAGGGTGTATCTTTCGTTTGGACCGAAGAATGTCAACGAGCATTTGAAGATATCAAACGGTATCTCATGAATCTACCAATCTTGGTGCCACCAATCTCTGGCATACCATTCTTAATGTATGTCCGTGCTATGGACCACTCATTGGGTGCTTTATTTGCCCAAAAGAACAAAGAGGGCCACGAACAGGCTATCTACTACCTCAGTCGTACTATGATTGGTGCTGAACACCATTATAGTCCAGTCGAAAAAGAATGCCTAGCTCTCATGTTTGTTGTTCAAAAGACTCGGCATTATATCATTGGTCAAACTATTCATGTCATATCCCGAGTCAATCCTCTTCGGGTACTGATGAAGAAGCCTAGCACTCTCAACTCTCGGCTGGCTACATGGGCTATTCTGCTAGCCCAATATGACATGGTGTATGTTCCACAAAAGTCTGTCAAAGGTCAAGCACTGCCGGATTTCTTAGCAGCTCATCCTGTTCCAGAGACGTCCAAACTCTACGATAAAATTCTAGACGAGACATTGGAAGTCAACATGATCTCTGAAGAATTTCTTACTTGGCGTCTATTCTTTGATGGAGCATCCAGAATCGGACCCAATGGTGCCATTGTAGCAGGAGTCAGAGTTGTTCTCGTTTCCCCAGACGGATCAACTATCCAAAGAGCCTACTCTCTAGATGAACCATGCTCCAACAATATGGCAGAATACAATGCTCTACTCATTGGTCTTCAATTAGCCAAATAACTTGACGTCGAGTATCTTGAAGTCTATGGCGACTCTAATCTGGTTGTTAATCAGGTTAGAGGAACCTATGAAGTTCGTCATCAAGATCTAGTGCCTTATCATGAAGCAGCAATCAACATGGCTACGTCATTCAAAGCCTTCTTTATAGACTATGTTCGGCGAGCTTGTAATACTGAAGCAGATGCTTTGGCCAATCTTGCAGCAGTCTTAGCCATTCCTATCAAAAGATAACAAGTGGTGGTCATCTATAATCGAGAATTATTCTGTATCGAAAACAATCGTAATATTGAATTCAGTAATCTTACTGAAGTCAATGTTATCAATGAAGAATGGAGAACTCACTTCATCGACTTTGTTGTTCATGACATACTTACTGAAGATCCAAAAGAGGCCACGAGTGTAACACACCAGTCCCAAAATACGTAGGACTAGGAACGTCGACATGTCAGCTGTATTTATACGAAGTATACCCCAATATATGGAAGCCTTGTATAAATACATAAGCTGTAAAATGCAGTAGAACCATAACTAATCTCATCCACACAGAATAAATGAATAAAAGATAACATATAATGAGATTGAATTTGTCTTGATACAATATGTTGTGCGGAGACAAATTCACTACCAACAAAATAAAGAAAAGTACATAGAAAAATGAAATGAGTGGCGAGCGAAGCGAAGACGATCCGAATGCATCATCCTCGAAAAATAGCAACGAACACGGCTAGAGCTAAAACACCTGCGAAAGACAATAGCACACACCTGGCAAGACAACCAGGTCCTCAGAGGGACGTAACAAGACACATAATAGCATGCCATATAAACTGAATAAATATTGCTCAATAAATAAGTCAATCGAATTTATAACATGGTCCAATACGTACCTACTGAACGAGCGTACCATCCTCCCAACCAAACAAGGACAGAAGATGGTAAACTAATTCACGGCGACGTATCTTTCCATGCTAAGAATCCGATATGGTATCCGGACCCCAACAAGGTTCAATACCTTCTCATCGAAGTAGTAAGTCACACCTACAACCAAACAAGGACAAGATGTGACGAACTAATTCGCGACAAGTTATTGTTCCAAGTCACGGTCAGATACAAGTACCCAAACCAAAAGTACTCGTACCTAACGGATAGGGTAGCCTACCATTTTAAGTGAAATGTTGTTAAGAACAATCTTTCCTACGCATGGGCCCAGGCTGAATAGGATCGGCATAGTCCCCCTTTGGGCACCAGAGGCCCTAGCAGGAAGAGCATGGGTCATCAACCCCGTATCTCCAGCGGAGAGTCCGGGTCACAAGGGAAGTGTATCGAAGCCCATACGCTAAGGAATTGTCCTCTCCGCCCAATGCCTATTGTGTTGTATCCACAACACAAACCACTATAACCGCTAAGTCAAACTAGTATGCAACCTCTATTAGCGGTTATTCCTATCGCACAGCTTGTACGTACTGGTGGCCAGCCAATCATGCACTTCCGTGTTCTACATGCGACATACAACTTCATGTTTACAACGTGTCAAGGCCAATGAATGCGACACACAAGGTGGTCCCTTAAATCTAGGTTTAATTTGTAAAAAAAACTTAATACACAGCAAGAAATATAAATAAACAGTTATGCCATGTATCACAGTTTATTTTGCATAAAGAAAATAAGTAATGCATGAAATATGAGCTAAAAATAATTAAACAGCTAATGGCAAGGTGTCTTGCCTGGTAGGGCGCCTGGTGTGCTGCGATGATCAAGGTGGCACGATCTGCAACTTTGGTACAACAACTATGTATGGTGACCTCGGGTGGTGGCACGGACAGTGTCATTGAGTCCAAGACGGTCAATTTAGTTAGGGTGGTCATAGGTTTGTACAGGCTTGACGAGGGAATATGATATATGGGATTAGACAGAAGGGTGGTCGAAGGAAATTAGATAAGAAATTTTACATGATTTTAGAAAAATAACTATAATATTTGGAAACTAGATTTTGTTAGTAAGATAAACTTTTAGGAATAATACATAAAAAAAATCGAAATCATTTTGGGCGAAACTTCAAGTTGTAAAGGTAAGATTTTTCGTAGAAATCTATTAGTAAAAATATTTTCAAATAAATATATAACAAGTCTAGGAAAAATATTTTAGGTTGAAACTCCAAATTTGAAAGTACATATATAGCTCTAAAATAACACATATTCTAAAAGTGATAAAAATACAAATAATAACAATAATAATAATAATAATAATAATAATAATAATAATATCGATATTAATAAGAATCATATACTTAGTAAATTCTATATATAATTATTCTAAAAAAAACTTAATTAATACTGCAATTTAACACCAGTAAAAAAGAAGAGAAGAATTCTCTTTTAAAATAATAATAATAATAATAATAATAATAATAATAATAATAATAAATTAAAAAAAATAACAAGGAAAGGTCGTTCTCCTCTTTCGAGGAGAACAGAGCTTGCCAGCTTGGTATACAAAAAACAAAAAAAGAAAGTGATTTAGAGGGAGAGGGAGGTGAGGAAGAGAGAGGAAGGGAGAGAGTGAGGAAAGAGAGGGAGGCGGAGAGCTAAAGAGAGAGAGAGGCGGCTCGGCTCCAGTCCTCGGCGGAGATGCGCTACCGCGGCGAGAGGAGCGCGTGGCGGAGGACGGGAGGAAGGGAGGTGATTTCGATCGGAGCTTCGTCGGAGTACTGTTCCGCGCGGAGTCGGCCTCGCAGTCGCGGGACAGGGGCGGCGATGGGTCGCCGGAGGTGAGGAGGAGAGGATGAGGTGGAGAAGCGGAGGGACGTGGTGGCGGCTTTTCGGCGCGGCGGACGCATGAGGGTTTTCCCGGCGAGGTTGGGCGGAGGTCGACGCAGCGAAGGGGGAGAGTTGGAGAGGGACGGCCGAGAGAGGGAGGAGGATGGCGGAGGTTCGACAGATCGGGACGAGGGCGACGCCGGCGGAGGAATAGGCGGAGGGCGGTCGCCGGCAGGAGGTTCTAGGTTCGGGGCTGTGCGGTGCCGACTCGGCGGAGTCGTAGAGCAGTGGCGGACGCGAGTGAAAGAAGGTGGACGCACGGCCGGCCAGATCCGTGGCCTGGGGCGGTCGCGGCCGAGGCGCTTGTGGAAAACGGAGATGGATCGGTGGCCGGGCTCGACTTCGTCGGAGGTAAGACACGGTGGTGCTGGTGGTGTTCCTACATATTTTCTCTTTCTATTTTTGGCTGTGAGTTTCTCTTTGGTCGTCGGCGGTTTGCGACGGTGGCGATGGTGGTTGGGTGTTTTCGGAGGACGGGGTGGACTGGTAGGTGGTCGGGTTTGGCTGGGATGAGGGAGAAGACGGGCGATGCTGGCAGTAGCGGTGGTGGCTGCGGCTGGCTCGGCCGGAGTTGGTCTTGGCTGATGGTGGTGGTCGGGCTGTGCTCGGGGAGGTCAGGTGGCGTGTAGGTGGTGTTCCTTTGATATACATATATTTTTATTTGGGTTTTGCCGGGGGTCGGTTTCCGGTGGAGTTGGCGGTGGTGTTCGAGGAGGTTGGCCGGATGGGTTGGTGTCGGTCTGTGATGGCAGAGGAGGAGGCGTGGTGAAGATGGAGGGTGGTGACGGTGGTTGTTGGCGGAGACGGGGAGACGGGTTGGTGGTTGTGTCGGGTCGAACGGGACAGAAGGAGGCAGAGGTAGCATAGGCTTAGGCTAGGCTAGGATTTGGGATTTGATGATGTCGGGGTGTGTCCGACACGAGGAAGAAGATAATGTAAATGTAATGGATGGAATAAGAATTTGGGACGTGGAACACGGACACGAGGCACTGCACGTAGATTTGTGGAGAATTATTGTGAATGAATAATGTGGATGAGTAGCTGCCTATTTATAGGATGTGGGAATTCCCACTTTGGATAGGATTAGGAGAATTTAAAACCCAAGTAGATAAATTATTTATTTAATTAAAATCAATCAAATCATATCAATCCAATCCAAATAAGAATCCAATTTAAATCTAATTAGATCCCCTTAGTTTAAAATCAAATCAATAAATAAAATTTCAATTATTTAACTATTTAAATAAATACATAGATTCAAATCAAGATTTAAATTGTCACAATATCTTCCAAAATATTTTTCAAAAGTACCTATAATAATAATTTCGAAAATAATAAATATTTTTAAATGTCTTTGAATAATAAATTACTAATATTAATAAATCTCGAAAATTCTATTTTTATTTAAAATAAACTAGCAACATATTTATAAAATATGTGCATGCACTAAGAGTATTAATTATTCTAAATAAAAGGCTTTACATAAATAAATCATAAATTTAGGAAATATTACATATATTATTTTGAAACTATAAAATAAGAAAAATTGTTTTTCTAAAAATATGTACGCTCGCACATATTCGCACTCGTCGAGCAATTTCGAAAAATGCAAAATGTCGCGCGTGACGTACAATACGATTATGCGACTTATAATACAAATTTTTAAATCAGTACCAAAAAAAAATACAGTAGAAATTTAGGGGTTTTACATCCTACCCAACTTAAAAGAATTTCGTCCTCGAAATTAAGAATTTGTAGGGGGGTGAGAGGGCACAACGGTAGATAGAAGGGTTCTAAGTTTATATGGTCGTAGTCTAGGTTGAGGATACGACTAAGAGACGATTGTAATCACTCCTAAATTCAAGTGATTAGAAAGTCAAGATGGTAGGATTAGGGCCGAGGGAAAGGTCGAGTAGTTCAAGACAAGATATGGCAACATCGAGTGATAATGGTCATTAGGCGATAGGATAGCTAGAGGAATTTCTAGCACAACGCTTTCGTTCTTCTAAAGTAGGTGAAGGTGAAAGCAGTATAGAGTTCGAAGGAGGCGTTATCGAATACGAATACGTGATTCAAAGACGATCGAATAATTTCAAAGAAATTGTCAAGGCAGTCGTGGATGGGACTCTAGAGGACAAGCTTAACTATGTCCCCATCCACGTAGAATAATAGGCAAAAGCGAACCAAAGTGCACTTGGTTGATCAGACCATTATGTACCGGTTCTGATTAGACAACATGTTAGTGGGATATCTTCCAATAACATATGTCGTGAATAAGCTCGATAAAAGATAAGCTTGCAAAAACTAGGCTACATTAGCATTATTTAGTCAAATAGTAAATACATAGGCACGAGAGATTAAGAAAGCGAAAGGATTCTAAGTCATATCTTGTGTTGGTCTCTATATAGTCGTCCTATAGTCTTCTTGTCTAAGTCCTTGGTTGGCTAGACAGGTTAGGTCCTCTAGATTATAGGATCTAAATAAGCTTGCTAATATAGGTTACCAGGTCAAAGGGGTTGCTAGGTCATAAGGTAGTCTACCCAACTTAAAGAATTAAACTAATGGTGTTTGGGACAGTTAACTAATAGGGTCGATCTCTAGCAAGCACGAAGGGAAGATAAGGATAATGATAGAAGGAATCAAGCAAGATGCAATCGATGAGTCAAACGGTAGATTGAAGAAAGTGGTCAAGTATGTGGATGAGATCCTAGACTTCTAATCCTATTCGCAGGCTTGCTTGGTACGGTAAAGTAACCAAACAATTTATCTGGACCTGCATGGGCCACCACAAAAACATGTAACACCCCAGTCCCAAAATACGTAGGACTAGGAACGTCGACATGCCAGCTGTATTTATACGAAGTATACCCCAATATATGGAAGCCTTGTATAAATACATAAGCTGTAAAATGCAGTAGAACCATAACTAATCTCATCCACACAGAATAAATGAATAAAAGATAACATATAATGAGATTGAATTTGTCTTGATACAATATGTTGGGCGGAGACAAATCTACTACCAACAAAATAAAGAAAAGTACATAGAAAAATGAAATGAGTGGCGAGCGAAGCGAAGACGATCCAAATGCATCATCCTCAAGAAGTAGCAATGAACACGGCTAGAGCTAAAACACCTGCAAAAGACAATAGCACACACCTGGAAAGACAACCAGGTCCTCAGAGGGACGTAACAAGACACATAATAGCATGCCATATAAACTGAATAAATATTGCTCAATAAATAAGTCAAACGAATTTATAACATGGTCCAATACGCACCTACTGAACGAGCGTACCATCCTCCCAACCAAACAAGGACAGAAGATGGTAAACTAAATCACGGCGATGTATCTTTCCATGCTAAGAATCCGATATGGTATTCGGATCCCAACAAGGTTTAATACCTTCTCATCGAAGTAGTAAGTCACACCTACAACCAAACAAGGACAAGATGTGACGAACTAATCCGCGACAAGTTATTGTTCCAAGTCACGGTCAGATACAAGTACCCAAACCAAAAGTACTCATACTTAACGGATAGGGTAGCCTACCATTTTAAGTGAAATGTTGTTAAGAACAATCCTTCCTACGCATGGGCCCTGGCTGAATAGGATCGGCATAGTCCTCCTTTGGGCACCAGAGGCCCCAGCAGGAAGAGCATGGGTCATCAACCCCGTATCTCCAGCGGGGAGTCCGGGTCACATGGGAAGTGTATCAAAGCCCATACGCTAAGGAATTGTCCTCCCCGCCCAATGCCTACTGTGTTGTATCCACAACACAAACCACTATAACCGCTAAGTCAAACTAGCATGCAACCTCTATTAGCGGTTATTCCTATCGCACGGCTTGTACGTACTGGTGGCCAGCCAATCACGCACTTCCGTGTTCTACATACGACACACAACTTTGTGTTTACAACGTGTCAAGGCCAATGAATGCGACACACAAGGTGGTCCCTTAAATCTAGGTTTAATTTGTAAAAAACCTTAATACACAGCAGGAAATATAAATGAACAGTTATGCCATGTATCACAGTTTATTTTGCATAAAGAAAATAAGTAATGCTTGAAATATGAGCTAAAAATAATTAAACAGCTAATGGCAAGGTGTCTTGCCTGGTAGGGCGCCTGGTGTGCTGCGATGATCAAGGTGGCACGATCTGCAACTTTGGTACAACAACTATGCATGGTGACCTCGGGTGGTGGCACGGACAGTGTCATTGAGTCCAGGACGGTCAATTTAGTTAGGGTGGTCATAGGTTTGTACAGGCTTGACGAGGGAATATGATATATGGGATTAGACAGAAGGGTGGTCGAAGGAAATTGGATAAGAAATTTTACATGATTTTAGAAAAATAACTATAATATTTGGAAACTAGATTTTGTTAGTAAGATAAACTTTTAGGAATAATACATAAAAAAAATCGAAATCATTTTGGGCTAAACTTCAAGTTGTAAAGGTAAGATTTTTCGTAGAAATCTATTAGTAAAAATATTTTCAAATAAATATATAACAAGTCTAGGAAAAATATTTTAGGTTGAAACTCAAATTTGAAAGTACATATATAGCTCTAAAATAACACATATTCTAAAAATGATAAAAATACAAATAATAACAATAATAATAATAATAATAATAATATCGATATTAATAAGAATCATATACTTAGTAAATTCTATATATAATTATTCTAAAAAAACTTAATTAATACTGCAATTTAACACCAGTAAAAAAGAAGAGAAGAATTCTCTTTTAAAATAATAATAATAATAATAATAATAATAATAAATTAAAAAAAATAACAAGGAAAGTTCGTTCTCCTCTTTCGAAGAGAACAGAGCTTGCCAGCTTGGTATACAAAAAACAAAAAAAGAAAGTGATTTAGAGGAAGAGGGAGGTGAGGAAGAGAGAGGAAGGGGGAGAGTGAGGAAAGAGAGGCAGGCGGAGAGCTAGAGAGAGAGAGAGGCGGCTCGGCTCCAGTCCTCGGCGGAGACGCGCTACCGCGGCGAGAGGAGCGCGTGGCGGAGGACGGGAGGAAGGGAGGTGATTTCGATCGGAGCTTCGCCGGAGTACTGTTCCGCGCGGAGTCGGCGTCGTAGTCGCGGGACGTGGGCGGCAATGGGTCGCCGGAGGTGAGGAGGAGAGGATGAGGCGGAGAAGCAGAGGGACGTGGTGGCGGCTTCTCGGCGCGGCGGACAAATGAGGGTTTTCCCGGCGATGTTGGGCGGAGGTCGACGCGGCGAAGGGGGAGAGTTGGAGAGGGACGGCCGAGAGAGGGAGGAGGACGGCGGAGGTTCGACAGATCGGGACGAGGGCGACGCCAGCGAAGGAATAGGCGGAGGGCGGTCGCCGGCAGGAGGTTCTAGGTTCGGGGCTGTACGGTGCCGACTCGACGGAGTCGTGGGGCAGTGGCGGACGTGAGTGGAAGAAGGTGGACGCACGGCCGGCCAGATCCGTGGCCTGGGGCGGTCGCGGCCGAGGCGCTTGTGGACGGCAGAGATGGATCGGTGGCCGGGCTCGACTTCGTCGGAGGTAAGACACGGTGGTGCTGGTGGTGTTCCTACATATTTTCTCTTTCTATTTTTGGCTGTGAGTTTCTCTTTGGTCGCCGGCAGTTTACGCCGGTGGCGGTGGTGGTTGGGTGTTTTCGGAGGACGGGGTGGACTGGTAGGTGGTCGGGTTTGGCTGGGATGAAGGAGAAGACGGGCGGTGCTGGCTGTAGCGGTGGTGGCTGTGGCCGGCTCGGCCGGAGTTGGTCTTGGCTGATGGTGGTGGCCGGGCTGTGCTCGGGGAGGTCAGGTGGCGTGTAGGTGGTGTTCCTTTGATATTCATATATTTTTATTTGGGTTTTGCCGTGGGTCGGTTTTCGGTGGGGTTGGCGGTGGTGTTCGAGGAGGTTGGCCGGATGGGTTGGTGTCGGTCTGTGATGGCAGAGGAGGAGGCGTGGTGAAGATGGAGGGTGGTGACGGCGGAATGGTGACGGTGGTTGTTGGCTGAGACGGGGAGACAGGTTGGTGGTTGTGTCGGGTCGAACGGGACAGAAGGAGGCAGAGGTAGCGTAGGCTTAGGCTAGGCTAGGATTTGGGATTTGATGATGTCGGGGTGTGTCCGACACGAGGAAGAAGATAATGTAAATGTAATGGATGGAATAAGAATTTGGGACGTGGAACACGGACACGAGGCACTGCACGTAGATTTGTGGAGAAGTATTGTGAATGAATAATGTGGATGAGTACCTGCCTATTTATAGGATGTAGGAATTCCACTTTGGATAGGATTAGGAGAATTTAAAACCCAAGTAGATAAATTATTTATTTAATTAAAATCAATCAAATCATATCAATCCAATCCAAATAAGAATCCAATTTAAATCTAATTAGATCCCCTTAGTTTAAAATCAAATCAATAAATAAAATTTCAATTATTTAACTATTTAAATAAATACATAGATTCAAATCAAGATTTAAATTGTCACAATATCTTCCAAAATATTTTTCAAAAGTACCTATAATAATAATTTCGAAAATAATAAATATTTTTAAATATCTTTGAATAATAAATTACTAATATTAATAAATCTCGAAAATTCTATTTTTATTTAAAATAAACTAGCAACATATTTATAAAATATGTGCATGCACTAAGAGTATTAATTATTCTAAATAAAAGGCTTTACATAAATAAATCATAAATTTAGGAAATATTACATATATTATTTTGAAACTATAAAATAAGAAAAATTGTTTTTCTAAAAATATGTACGCTCGCACATATTCGCACTCGTCGAGCAATTTCGAAAAATGTAAAATGTCGCGCGTGACGTACAATAAGATTATGCGACGTACAATACAAATTTTTAAATCAGTACCAAAAAAAAATATATATATATAGTAGAAATTTAGGGGTTTTACAACGAGTATTCGTCGAAGATCTCTACGATTCTACTACAACCAAACCACAAAGACCCTCTATCGACGGACTTATGACGGTCTTCTTCTACACTGTCTAGCTGGTGATGAAGCAAAACAAGTACTGCGTGAAGCTCACGATGGTGTTTGCAGAGCACATCAACCCGGTCCTAAACTACAGGATCGTATCCGATGCACGGGTTACTACTGGCCCTCTATGGTATCAGATGCCATTGAATATGCAAGAAAATGTCGAGCTTGTCAAATCCATGCAGATTTTATTCATCAACTTTCAGAATTTCTGCATCCGACGGCCGCTTCCTGGCCTTTTGAAGCTTGGGGTATGGACATCATCGGTCCTATTAATCCTCCTTCTTCTAGAGGACATCGGTTCATATTAGCAATAACCGATTATTTCTCCAAATGGGCTAAAGTTATACCTTTGGTTGAAGTCAAGACCAGCAGCGTCATTAACTTCGTTAAACACCATGTTATCTATCGATTTGGTGTACCTCGAAGAATCATCCACGACAATGGACCACAATTTATCAGCCAGAAGTTTACAAGATTCTGCGATGATCATAGGATTGACAACGTCGCTTCGACAGCCTACAATCCTGCTGCTAATGGCTTAGCTGAAGCTTTCAACAAAACCATCATTAAGCTCCTCAAGAAGTTTGTATCTACTAACAAACAGAACTGGAGTGAAAAGCTCAATAAATGTTTATGGGCCTATCGAACTACGGTCCACAATCCTACAAGCTTTACACCTTTCTCTCTGGTGTACGGTTGTGAAGCAGTTCTCCCTCTAGAACTTCAAATTTTGTCTTTAAGGATTGCCATTGCCAATGAACTCACTACAGAGAACAATGATCTTCTTCGACTTCAAGAATTGGAGGCACTTGACGAGAAACGGTTAATGGCTCAGCAACATATTGAGTTATACCAAGCCCGCATCTCGAAGACTTTCAACCGCAAAGTTAAAGTCAGAACCTTTCAGCAAGGAGAACTTGTTCTAACGGTCAGACGTCCTATGACTATGACTCACATGAGCAAAGGCAAATTCGATGCGAAGTGGGAAGGACCTTATGTTGTCAGCAAAGTCTTTTCAAATGGAGCATATCAACTTGCAGAATTAGATGGTCGAGTTGCAATGATGCCTATCAATAGCAAATTCCTCAAGAAATGCTATATATAAATGTAACTAAAATTTATGTAAATATGATCAGACAATTCATAAATAAAGTTTGATTTTTATTTCATCATAAATGATGTTACATGATATTAAGGAAGGTCACTGTCATCCTTATCGATGTTGGGACGGGGACCACTGCCGTCCTTATCAAAGACATAATCAGCAAAAGAGCTGAGAACATCATTGCTAGAACCCACGAGGAACTTGCAGGCAGCCATCCTCATGGCTTCTTCCTCTTCAGTCTTTCCTGGTTCAAGCAGGAAGTCCAGGATATCTTGCGGTGGTTTGGGTACAGACGAACCTTCGCCTGCCTCTGCCTGCTTTGGCTGGACTAGTACGGCCAGATGTTCTTCAATGCCCGCTTCAACCTTTGGGGTGACTTCGACTTTCTTGGGTGCTCTCCGGACGACATCTTTATGTTGAAAAGTGGAAATAATCATTCTTTTCAGATTTCTGTTCTATTTATAGACAGAGATTCTCAAAATAATGAAACGTCACATTCATCTGACGGTTCGTCCGTTCATTCATCATCACCTGACGGTTCATCCGTTCATTAATATCAGACGGTTCATCCGTTCATTCACATTCATCAGACGGTTCGTCCGTTCATTCATCATCACCTGACGGTTCATCCGTTCATTTAATATCAGACGGTTCATCCGTTCATTCACATTCATCAGACGGTTCGTCCGTTCATTCATCATCACCTGATGGTTCATCCGTTCATTAATATCAGACGGTTCATCCGTTCATTCACATTCATCCGACGGTTCGCCCGTTCATTTACATCCATCTGACGGTTCGCCTGTTCATTCATTATCACTTGACGGTTCATCCGTTCATCATCATCCGACGGTTTATCCGTTCATTATGACGATTCATTTTCGTTCATTTTCATCCACATCAGTAACTTATCATCCTTGATTAACTTCTCTATTAAAATAATAATATACAACAAATTATATTCTGCCACGTCCATATTACCTCTGAGCAGATATAATGAATATAATTATTTTCTACAAAATCATCAAGAAATATATAATTTCCTGCACCTCTGAATATATTTTCTATCGCTATTATTTATATCTGAATAAGATATGCAAAAAAATGATAGAGCCACAACAAAATGTCTTTTATTGATCAAAATTTAAGACATACATAGCATAAAGAAAGATAAGAAGATACAAGAAGTTCTTTCTATTGAGACGGAGGCATTATCTGATTAGCAATTTGTTGCTTCAGAATCTGCAACTGTTCTTCACGAGATGCCATCACTCTCCTTCTGGCTTCTACCATCCCAGATTCTTCATTAAAAACGGGTATGGATACCATTCGGTGAGTGATTTCAGCATCATCAGTTGCTACATACTCGTTTCTTTCCTGAGTTAGCGCATCAATTTCTTGGATGGCAGTCTGATGCTCTGTAACTTCATTTTCCAGTTCCTCTTCGAGACGAGCAATCTCCGCTCTCAGCTCAGCAATCCTTCTCTCTCTTCTTTCAGCAGTTGAGATCACCGATTCCAACTTGGAATTATATTCAGCAGATTTAGTAGTATAGGCATCCAAGAGGTTCTGGAGATTCACTCTTTCAATTGCAGCTGCCTGAGCCATTTGTTCAAATTCTGCCTGCACTAAAGGTTCCACTTCCCCTTTGTTGAGATCTTTATAGTTTTTTATGGAGATTTCTAGCTCATTCAATATATGGTCAAGGAAAGTGGCCTGAGCCTCATCACCTTGCTCCCGGATGGCCTTCACCAAGAAAGAGGTCGGACCTCTAACCATGTAAAATCAGCATCTTTTTTGTCCATCATTCTATTGATCAGAGGTCCCAAGGACTCGAAGAAGCATCTGGTAAATGATTCGATGACAAGCTGATTAGTCGCCAAAGCACCAGGAGTCGCAGCTATTCCTGTTGATGACGAAGCAGCAGGACGCTCAACTTCTCGTATCTGAACAGCAGGCTCTTTGAATAAGGGAACCAAAGTGGAGCTGGTTGTTCCTCTGCAAAATTGAATACAGTCACTTTATCTGTCATTGGCTATTGATAAAGAGAATCAAAAGTGAAAACAGTCTTACCATGAGTGGATCCAGCAATAAGCCTATCATCTGCAGGAACAGACTTTAGCTGAGCAGAAGTAGCTTCAGACGCTACGGCCTGGCTACTTCCTGCTTCAGAGCCACAAGACAAATGGCGACTGCTACTGGCAATTGTCGTTGCCAGTACTATATCCATACATGTTGGAGGAGCAGAAGAAGATCCGGGTTTTGTATGAATAAAAGTAATGATGTTAGCTATCAAACTACTTATTAAAAAGAATATCGCTAATTTCATTACAATACCTTCGGGAGCAGCAACTGGAGTTTTCTCCACATCCACCTCTTCATCAGCAATCTTCTCCGGAGATCTCGGCACCTCAGCCTCCTTTTCAGGAGTTAGAGTGTCTCGAGGGGATGTCTGGATCTCAACATTCTCTTCCAGATTTTGTGTCTTATCAGCAGTTTCTGATGAGATGCTCTCCTCGTTCTCGCTGTCCTCGGGAACATATTCACTAGCAGCATCAGCGGCATGATCAGCTTCTTTCTGATAACCGAAGTCACAGTCATATAAAGCGTCGATCATCAAACGATCTTCTTCAGCAAGGGTTGCTCCTGGTATGGTAGGAAGATGAATTTCCGCTGCTGTTGGCAAAGGAGATCGTACGGCATTGTGCTCTTCCTCTACAATGTTATCTCTGGGCTCTTCAGCCTCATTTCTCTGGTCCAGCTCTTCCCTCTGATTAATTTTCTCTCTTTGCTCTGGACTGGGAGTTTTATTCCCAGACTCAGAAACAGGAGTGGGAGAGGGCATGGTGAGTCCCGCTGCAGCGTCTATCACGATCGAAGATGAAACTTGTCTTCTGCGGATCAACCTTTTCCTTCTATGCAGAGGTCTCTCAGGACTCTCTGCATCTATTGTCTCGACTTGTTTTTGAACAGAGGTCGGTGTGGTAGCTTCTTCCTACTGAATTGTCTCGGCCAGCTGCCGAGATTGAGATCTGGTAGTAATCTTTTCTGAAGAATGATCCAAGATCAGTTTCTTCTTCGCAACTGGGACGGAAGGCTCATCTCTCCTTCTCTTCTTGGCTGGAGATTTAGGAACCTTCAAAGAAACATGCAGTGGCACATTAACCTCTTCAGGGAACATAGCGTCCCTCAAAACTTCTAAGGGTGCATCCACTGGCTCGTGCACCTCATCATTACCTGGAAGTAACATGATGACTCCTTCCTTCTTCAATCTCGTTGCAGACGCGAAGCTATCCGCAAGATTGAATTTCTCGACAAAAGTGTTCACTGATGTATAAAACACCGAATATATGAACAGCATACGAGGGCCATGACTACTATTCACCGGCATCGAGAATGTTGCTTTCGTATCTCGAGCGTTGTAATAAGCCGAAGCTCGGGCTCCATCTATCAAGAAACCTTTTCCTTGTAGGCATGTGATAGCATTACCTACGTGGAATTGGTCATATCCAAACTGCCGAGCAAACCGGCTGGGAAGATATGGCTCCAAGAAGCATTCTTCTTCAAAGCGATACACCAAGTGGGATGGACGAATTGTCTTCAACCAATTAAAAGCTGTGCGGCTCGAAGGTTGCATCTTTGAGTCAACCATGTTGGTCGGCATTTGTTCATATCTGGCAGGAGGATAAGTGCAATAGAAGTTCCACCCTTTACCAAAATTCAAAGCATATCTGCAATCTCTCAAAGAAGTGTATTTCCACTTACCATGAGAGTATCTTCGCAAAAAGCTGCCACTGACTGGTCCCATGTTGGGGTCCATCAAAGTAGGATGGTGTAGAAGCAACCACCCGAACAGATAAGTATACGGTAATTCTAGCCGAGGAAACTCTTTCTCGTCCTTAGCTTTCAGCATCAAATCGACATACAAGCGGAGACCGACGTTCAATCTACAAGTCATTACCGATAAGAGATCCATCTTCTAGCCGAAGACTAATCGAACGGCGGCAAAAAGAACACCACGATGAAAACGGTCTACGGCACTTGATCCAGGGACGACGAACCGACGGAGCCATTACGTCAGAAACCCTGCTAATTGGGCTTCTTTTGACATGAATCGATATCCCACTCTCATATAACTCTCCAGAGTGTCTCCTTTCTTTAGAGAGGACATTGATAATCGTCCTTGATCTTTTCATCCAAATCTCCACTTACCTCCATCAACTTCACCACTTCAGTGCTGCTCAGTGGTTTAAAGAAGTCGGGATAGCAGTTATCATGTTCCTTGGTCTTCTTTTCTTTAATATGGTTGAGGAACAGATAAGACAACCATTTGGATGAATAGCAGGTATTAGATGTACCACTTTCGTAAAACAGAGAACAGATTTTATAATGACACAGTAGTTCTTCGAAGACTGGTACCATGTCTGCGTTCTCTTTTCGAAGTTTGTCCAATTCATCATTAGTTGGGACAAATTTCTCATACGGGGCATCCCTCATCGGCAAGTAAGAGATCTACTGCATCTCGTGAAGGACAAACCCGATCTCTCCGCAGGGAGTCATAAAAGTCCCTGTCCTGTAATTGTATCTCTCTGCTAGAGCCAGGAATAGATGCGGGTTGGGAGCAAAACTGTAAACAATGGCATGCACTGCTTGATACAAGTTAATCTGTTGAAGTTTGTCTTCAAATTTAGTCAAAATCCAGTTTGCTGTACAATTCCATCTCTTAAAGTCTGGATTCACCAGTCCAGTCAATCTGAGGTCTTGATCTGGATACCTCCCTTCGACCTTCGTGAACTCATTCGCGAATATTGGAACTCTCATGGGCAATAACAAAGAAGAGTTTTTCGGCGGAATACAACCGGGCTTTAAACCTCTAAGCAAGACACTGTATCGTTCTGAAGAACTGTAGAACATGTCTTTCTTGTCAGACCCCTTCTTCACATAAATCTTTCCTGGACGGGCATCCTGAAAAGGTGTGAGATTCCATTCCATTTTTCTCGGATAGCTTGCATGAGCATATCGAGATAAGGGAAGGCAGCGGGAGACATCTGGTATCGAGATTGTCCTGTCTTTTTGTTGGACAATCCGTTCTTCCATCCGTGGCCTCGGCTGAGAGCTTTTCTCAAAAGCCTCGCCAAACAGAAATAGGGGTTTCTTGTGAACAATAGCATCTACCGACTCCAAAGGTTGCCCATTCATCAGACATAACAGGGTTTCATTATCTTGGGCTACCAAGATAGCTTAGCGGGAAGCTGGCAGATCATACTGTGGATAGTGCACATGAGACAGGTCCTCTTTGTATTCTGATTCTGAAAGAGTCCCTACAAAGTTCTCATACCCCGGATCTTCTCTGGTATTAACTGTATCAAACAGAGAAAACAAAAATTCAACACAAGAAAAAAAATCAAGGATGCTACCATTAGACTGCGCAACCATCAGATTGCGCAACATCAAATTGCGCAATCATCAGACTGCGCAACAATTAGACTGCACAGCAAACAGTCATCAGATTGTGCTGGCAGTTTCGTGCAAAATAGCAAATTGCGCTGACTTTTGCCAGCGTAGTTCAACCGATTGCGCAAAAAATTATTCTTCATAAAGAATAAATGGTTTTCGTGCAACCAAAACCCTAAAAAGGGTGGCGCAGTATGATCACATCTCTAAAAAGAGATGGATTCTGAAGAACAGTGAAATCAAAAACCCTAAAGAGAGTTTTTGATTGGGTCATCTACCTTGCAACGCGGAATGCGCAGTCTTGTGGCGAGAAGGACGTCGCGCAACCCTAGTCGAAGACTCGGCGGGGGCCTTGCCCTTGGCAGCGGCGGAGGATCGCTTGGGAGCCATGGAGATTCGATGGAGAAGAAAGGAAAGAATAGCTCGAGACTTCTCTCTCAGATCACAAAAGCAAAGTAAAGAATGAAATGAATATCGAAGAGAACTATTTATAGTTTTTCAAAGAATAACAGCTGCCTCAGATTGTGCCAAAAAAGTCGGACTGATCCATCCGATTGCGCAGACAGCTCAGTACATGCGCAACTTGATTGAAATTTCAAAATTTAAAGTATTTCGAAATTTTGAATAAGTTCAACTTTCGAAAACTTTGAAGGGGGTCTTGTAGGTTCTAAAAAATCAAGTTGCACACATCAACAAAGTCATGAAGATCAAGAAATGCATCTTTCAAAAGAACTATACAGACATCAGATTGTGCATCATACAGATTGCGCACACTAGACTGCGCACATTCTCAAGCGCACAGGCTAACGTGGCAAATAATCATCATTACCTGACACAATCAAATCTTCTGACAGCTGACAGCACGGAGAACGAGACGACTGTTTGTTTAATCGTGTAGCACGGCGTTCGAGGACAGCTGGCAGCACAATTGGCCAGCCTATCTGATGCACAATCCATATTGGCGCAATCTATGCCTGCGCAGTCCATTCCTGCGCAATCCAAAGTCAGCGTAACTCAGGTTGCGCACTCTATCAACACAACTGACAACATATACGTGGCATTCATGCCATCAATTGCTCATTACGTGGCAACCGTCTATACACGATCATGCATATTTCAATCAAATGATGCCATGTGTCCAAGACAGTTGGCCCATGATCAGACAACTGCCTGCACAGTCTACTATTGCGCAATCCAATTCAAGCACAATCCATCATGCGCAGTCTAGAATAACTAAAAGTTAGTTATTTCCAGAACTCTATAAATAGAGTTTCAAGTCTCCATTCAAGGGGATCACAGATCAGAAATCAAAGATCAGATAGAGAGATCAGACATAAAAGTTCAGAGAGTTCAGGAGTTCTTGCCCAAGTGCTGCTGCATTCTTCCGAGTCTTTTGCCTTCAATTCTCCGAGGCTTTTGCCTTCAAGTCAACTTCAGAGGCTACCATCTTCAAAGTTCACATCGTCCAAGGAATAAAAAAATCGTCTTCTAGATTGGATTTCTACAGTTGTACTTTCCCAAAATTCTTATAATCTTTACAAAGTTTGTATCAATAAAGTTCAATACTTTTGTTTTTGCAAACACTCCTCCTACAAAGATGGGAGGAATAGCAACCTGCGCAACATCAATACCTGGAGATTTTGGTACAAGTGTCCCCGATGAGCTTCCCTCCATGGCATGAGTCCCAACATCTAAAGGAGCCATGGTAGAACTGAGGCTGAAGGCAGTAGAGGCTAATGGGACTCCGTTAGTCGTTCCTATATGACCTGCTGTAATTTAAAGTAAAATCCTTATATCATACAGCATTAAATAAAGAGGCAATGGTAAATAAAGTCAAAAATTTACCTGGACCCGTTGGTATATATGGAGTATCAACAGGCACAGTATCTCTTTCCGTAATGAGCCTCTCAAATAAAGAAGTACATATCGGTGCTTGGTTGTTGCCTGCCCCTGAGCCTCCAGACATCAAATGACTGCTCCCAGCCTCTGAGCCCGGATGGCTTCCTTTTGTCCTTGATTCAGCCTGACCTCCTTGGGCTGCCACTTCCATCCTCTCTATTTCAAAAACATGCTCAACAGGGACCTGAATCCCCTTAGCATCAATGTCAAGGTTTTTATCACCCTCAGAGCCTTCAAGACCTTCAGCATGCCCCTCATCACCTTCATCTTCGTCAGCTGGGCTTTCGTTGCCCTCAATGTCAACGTTAAAGTTCTCATCATCCAGTGGTTCATCGAGACTGTGATCATCATCACTAGGGCTCTGGTCGCCCTCATCCTCAGTAGGGTGCTCATCACCTTCAGTTGTAATCTGGCCAGTTTTGACCCTCTTGGGCCACTGTTTATCTGGGCTTAATTCAGCCTTTTCAAGGTCAGAGACAGGATCAACTAGGTCCTCCTCGATCTGCTCGTCCCCAAAATCAAAGTCATGTAATGCCGCTATCAACTTTTTGTCATTTTGAGAAGGTGTCTCATATAGACACGGTCTATAGGAGTTTAGATTATCAAAGGAACTGGAACTTTGTAGCCGCCTCCTCTGGAACTGACATCTCCTCAGGAACTGTGACCCTTGAAGTGTCATCAGTGGCTGGTGGCGACGTCAGGCCAGCTGAAGCAAGCACCTTGAGTTTATCCACAGACAGCAGAATAGAGATTGTAATGATTGCTGGTTCTGAAACAATAACCGAAGGGACTTCAACTGTGACAGTCAGAGCCGGTTCACTGGTTGGTGGAGGCTCTAGAGACGAAGACAGGTCAATACAAATTGCTACAAGATTAACATCTAGTAACTCTTGTTGAACTGAAAGACTATGTGTATTACCTTATGGAAAGGATATGCCCCCAGTTGACGGCTGCAATGGCTCCTAAACAGGACACTGCCTTGGCAAAGGAGGGACAGTAGAGGCTGCAGTTTTCCCCGTCACGGCTTTTGACACCAATAATTTTCTTTTGGCGGTATGCTTGACCAGTCATAGAGAAAAAATGGCAGCAGCAGGCTGATCTCCAGGAGTAACCCGCTCTCTATTCATCTTCTCAACCCCTCTCCTTCTGAGCAGGGGATGGGGTTGTTCCTCTGAAAGAAGATGTTCCTCCAGGGGAAAACCCTGCTTCTAGTCATGTTTGAATCCTTGTCCTCGCTACAGGATTTTCAACGATGGTCATTTTTTTCTTTTATTTTTCCATATCGGGAGAAGGAAGTTCATCCTGGGCTGACTGGTTAGATGAGGCCCCAGTTTTCTGTTTCTTGCTAGTCCCCTTCACATGAGATTTCTCTTTCCATTTCTTGAGGGTGACACGCAGCGCCTCATGCACCTCATCAGGAAAACCAACAAGTGTAGCCTCCCGAGGGTCATTAGCAGGAACATTCTCCTCAGCCTCTGTAAATTCCATGGTAGCTTTGGTCCCTTCTTGTGACCTTCTCACACCAACAAAACTATCAGATAGGGAATAACCTTAGAAGAATGTGTTGGCTGAGGTGTAGAAATTTGCATAAGTATTCAACATGTGCGGGCCGCTTCAAAAGTAGCGGAAGGCATGGTGAATACAACTTTAGTGCCCCTCATACTGTAGTATCTCCATCCTCGAGCGACGTCGATCTGATATCAAAGCTTTAAGGCAGGTTGTTGCATTCCCAACGTGTATCTGGTCGAAGCTGAATTGATGAGCAAATCGGCTAGGCAGGTACGGTTCCAGATAGCATTCACTCTCAAACCGATACACCAGATCTGAGGGTCTGATCATTTTCGACCAAGTGAAGGCTGTTGGAGGTGGACGAGTACCCATAGGCTCCAAATCCATGAGAGGAGCTGAAAAGGTCCCGTACCCAAGAGGAGGAGCAAGACAAAGAACCTCCACTCAGAGCCCCTGTTTAGTGCCTTCCTATAGTCAAAATAGGAGTCTACTTTCCATCAGATCGTGGCTTATAGACCGATGAAATCTTCTCCCATAACACCGAAAGCTGGATCCATCAGACAAGGATGGTGTAAGATTAACTAGCCAAATAGATAAGTATACGACATCCCAGTGCGAGAAAAGTCTTATCGAGTGTCGGGCTTCTTCATTATGGTGGTTGTCAATGCACGAAGACCTGCATTTAACTGACAAGTCATCACAAAAATAATATCCATCTTATATTCAAACACTAAACGTACTACGACAAATAGCACACCTTAGTGGATGCGATCGACCGTACTGACTCCAGGAACCACAAACCATCGCAGCCAAATAGAAAGGAAGCCCGCCAAAGTAGCCTCCGGAGACATGGTTATACCACCTTGTCTTATGTAAGTCTCGATAGGGGTGCCAGCAGCAAAGCCATTCCAATCTTCTTCTAGTTCATTATCGACATGTCTTGATTCTTCAATCAATCTTTCAATTATGTCACTGTTGAGCGGTTCAAAGAAACGGGGCTCACATTCTAAATGCTCTTGCACATTATTCTCCGCGACATGACCTAGAAAGAGATACACTAGCCACTTGGACATATAGCACCTCCCAATTTCCCTGCTCTTATACAAGAGGGTATAAATCATGAAATCACGTAGTAGCTCCTCGAAGGCTGCCACCATCCGAGGGTTCTCTTTGGCCAGATCATTTAGTTCTTCTTCAGTTGGCACATACTCCTCGTAGGGGTTCTCACCCATTGGCAAATATGATAAAAACTGCATCTCATGTAAGGCAAGGCTTATCTCCCCATGAGGAGTCACGAAGGTACCCGTCCTGTTGTTGTACCTCTCCACCAAGGCTAAGAATATGTTGGAATTGGTTTGGATGCCACGGGAGGTGGTCAAGACGGCATCATAAAGTTCCAACTCAACCAGCTTGTCCTTGAAGTTGTTCATAGCCCATACTGAAAGTCGGTTCCAGTGCTTAATGTTTGGATGCATCAAGCCCGTCAGCCGTATGTTTGGGGCCGGATATGTTCCTCCAGCTGTAGCAAAAATATTGGCAAAGAATGGTATTATAACCAAAATCATCAAAGACGAATCCTCGGCCGGCACACAACTTGGTTTCAAGCCTCTAAAATGTGTGTTGTGCCTCTCAGAAGAACTAAAGAATATGTCCCTCCTCTGGGTCCCAAATTTGTGATATATCTTTCCAACCCTAGCCTATTGGAATGGAGTCAAATCCTATGACATTTGTCGAGGGTAGCTGGTATAGGCATAGTGGGTAAGAGACAAGTTCCATGCCATATCTGGGAGATATGATAATTTTTTCCACTGTGGTAGACTCATTTTTCTCGTTTCATCTTGGGATGAGAGGCTTTTTCAATGGCTTCTCAAAATAAGAAGGCTAGTTTCTTATAGGGAGCCTGATCCATATATAAGAAGGGTTCACCGTTCATCAGGCATAGTAGAGTCCTTTATCTTGGGACTCTAGCAGAGCTCTCCTGGTAGCAGGAAGGTCGTACTGCGGGAAGTTGACATGAGAAAGATCTTTATCATATTTCGATACCCAGAAAGCCGAAGCCAATATCTCTGCATGAGGGTCTTCCCTGAGATCAACTGCAGAAAAAAGAAGAAATAAGAGTTAAAATCATGAAAGAGTGTTCTTATAAATTAAGAAAATCTAAATGAGTTTTAGCCCTGCACAAATCGTAGATGTCACAATACATAGTGTGATGGTTTCTAAATGGCGGCACATAGTATGACATTTCTCTAAATGGTGTATACAGTGTGACAGTTCTTTAAATTGTATACAGTATGACAGTTTTCAAATTGCGCATACAACATAGCAGTTCTTAATTTGTGCATATGTTATGACTGTTCTTGTTTTGCGCTGCATAAGACAGTGGGTTATTGACAATAATTTGACACATAGCACACAACGCACTTTGAATGAACAAAGGGTATGCGATATATTTTTGCCAATACTCTGAAAGAGCTGGCACGTTTTGGAAATTGCGCAGCACCAACAAACACTCTGAAAGAGGCGGTCGACGCTGGCTTTTAGATCGTGCTACCATCAAATGGCGCTGAGCGTACTGTTCGTCTTCTCCGACCAAACATTCACCTTCAAGAGCATGGTTGGCCTCCTCGGCTCTCGATGATGGTGGCGCGTGTCGTGCACCTTCACCGGCGATGCGCGTGACGAAGCTCCGGCAACTCCTTTGTCTTTGTCAGCGGCAGATCTCCTTAGTGCCATTGCCGATGATCGAAGAACTTGGAAGAACGAAAGAAAGAAGATGAAAACTCGAATGAGAAAATTTCTAAGTAAAGGACTCTCTCTCTTCTCTCAAAAAGCTATTTATGGCCTAAGCCTACTGTAACGGACGTGCAAATTGTGTACGTAATGGTGGGTCGGTTGAGATTTTGCGTGCGCAAAATCTTATGAAACACTTCTTATTTAAAGTATTTCAAATTTCAAAAACTTTAAAATTTGAAAACTTTGAAGGGGGTCTTGTAGAAACTTCAAAAAAGCCAAAAGAATACATTGCGCTACTTACAGATAACACCAGGATCTATCAATTAAACAACGCCTGATGTCAAATAGCGCATAACATTAAGTGGTATTGGATATTAAAATGGTGCATGGTTGCCACGTATAAGCTTTCTCGATAAGCTAAGTCGCCATTCATAATGACTGACAACAGCAAAGTTGAGAAACATCCCTTTGAATCCCGAACGCGCAGCACTCGAGGAAGATTATGTCAGAACGATTATAATGAGATTTGTCAGTTACTCGGCGCCATTTATCATTAGCGCAAAGTAGCTAACACCTCATATAATCAACATTTAAGCACATTTCATCAATTGGCGCTCCTCAACACCTTGCGCCATTCATCAAGTGACGCCAAACATTCAATAATCATCCAGAAGCAGCTAAGATGACATGGCATGCATGCCACTTATCTCGAAGAATATACATGCAACACTGTCCACGAACAAGCACACTTCTCTCACAGAATGCCACGCGGCTCATACAGTTAAGCTAACCGCTCGTGCAAATGGGTAAAACAGAACATGGTGCGCCAAACAATATTGTGTGCCAATTATTGTAAGTACTGATAATTATCATAAAACTCTATAAATAGAGTTCAAAATTACCCTTAAAAGCATCATGAATGATCATAATCTTCTGAAAAGTTACCGCAGCACGTTCCAGAGCATTTCTTCTCCTACATTGCATCATCCAAGGGATAAAGTGATCATCTTCTGATTACACTACAAAAAAATAGGCTTTTAGTGACGGCAGGATCCGTCGCTAAAAGTCGATTTTCCGTTGCTAAAGCCAAATAGCGACATATCAGCGACGAAAATGGTTTATCGGGAAATCATGTGTCGCTAATTTAAATCAGTCGCTAGTTTGTCGGAAATAGCGACTAATTAGTGACGCATTTAGCGACAAGCTATTTATTGGAAAATGCGACGTAATAGCGACGGAAGCTCTGTCGCTATAGTTACCGACGAACTATCGATGTCGCAGCGGCGTGATTCAGCATGAGAGTAGCGACGGGCTAGCGACGGAAAATTACGTCGCTAAGATGTTTCTGATACGCTTTTGGTGTCGGACAGGCACATAGCGACGGAATAGTAAGTAAAACTTACGTCGCTATTCTGTCGCTATACTGGAATATAATATTTTCCAGAACCTTAGCGACGGAAACTACAGTCGCTATTCCGTCGGTAGCCTGCAAAGTAAATTTTCCAGGTATGTAGTGACGGAATAATCGTCGATGTTCCGTCGCTAGCCTGCAATGTTCCAGGTTTTCTATCGCCGTTCCATCGTCGTTCCGTCGCTAAATACAATATTGCATGTCAGTATTTGTGTTTCCTGCACTCCACATCCCTGTCGACAGTTACACACACAATATACAGTCATATAAACAGTTTCCAAATACAATATCAGTATTCGTGTTTCCAGCAGTCCTTATCCCTGTCGACAGTTTTACAGTAGGCACACGTATCGGTATTTGTGTTTCCTGCAAATTCTCAGTTTCATGCACACGTATCCCAAATGTTTTAATACAACACATACACACATATCCAAAATTAGCTTCATACACACATACGAATAATATTTTAATATAAGAAATATTAATACACATATCCAAAATGTTTTAATACAAAAAAGTACTAGTATAGTAAATCTAGGTCGTCGGGCGCGATGGAAACCTCTCGGCGGGCATGATGAAGACCTTTCGACGGACGTAATGAAGATCCAAGCTACAAACGTGAACGTCGATCTCTCGGCACCATAGAAAAATCTGAAAGAAATAATAAGTGATGATGTGTTAAAAATAAAAACTACTGTCATGCCATTATACTAATGGAACTCGTATATTAAATTAAAACGTACGTACTAGTCTGATTCATCTTCCCAAGAGTCTTCTGAATCATCGATTGATTCCGAAGTGTCTTCTTCTGCTTCTTCATTTTTACTATCACTGTGATCTTCATCTTCATCTTCATCTTCCAATACTTCTTCCTCAACATCTTCCAATTCTTCATCAACATTAACCTCCATAACGTCATCTACCGTAACCTCCATATCTTCTAAATCCTCTTCCTCAACACCAGCCAAACTTATAAATGCTGGTTGAGGCTTGACCACCTCTTCCTCTTGGTAGGCTACATCCCCAATATTATATGTATTTCTTGCTTTGGTTTTGCATACAGCCCACCAATCCAGGGTACTGCACCGTCGGCTAGGATAACTCGTATAGTACACTTGAACGGTTTGACTAGCCAACACAAATGGTTCAAAACCTCCATATCTTTTTCCATGTTTTATATCAACAAAGCCAAATTGTTTGTCAATCTTCCATCCTTGCTTGGGTGTTGTGTCGAACCAATGACATTTAAAAAGCACAATCTTCGTATCAACAGAATATTCAATCTCTACGATATCTCTTAGAACACCGTAGTAGTCGAATTCGGAATCGGCATCGTAGATTGAGGCTCTCACACAAACTCCCAAAGTTTTGGTATAATTAGCCTCCTTATCGACAAATGAATGATTGATAGGCTTATCAGTAGTTCTAAAGTTAAAGCCATTGATTGTATATCCGCTCCAACACTTCGCCTTCTTGCTCGGTCCAATAGCAATTGCTTGTAGCCCTTTGTTCTGCAACTGTGTACCAGGACGGAAGACCTAGTGTGGGTAGTATCAGAAAAGTTATTAGATAAAGTGTCATATTAAATTTAGAATGGCTAATGATTATAATCCTTACATAATTTTGGAACTACGACGGAAACTTCATATCGACCTCTCTAGCAAGATCATCATCATCAATATCAGGTCTTTCCATTCTAATCTCAACTCTAAAAGTACTATAATAATAGGGGAGAAACGTTAGCACACTTCTAAATATCGAATTTAGAATGACTAAATGGTGTCGCTTACTTTTCAATATCTTCCATCTCTTGGATACCGCTATTGAGGCATATATACCGATGTGCGGCTTCAAACTCATCGGCATCCAACCACTATAATTTAGTCGTACTACGGTTCGTATATTGAAGCTTCTACATGAGCCTTATTGCCCACTTTCTTCTTCAGGTGACCTAGATATCTATAAGAAATATATTGAATATTAGAATTATTTAAATAAAAAATTATAAATTAGAAGATTATTTTTATACCTCTCAAATGGGTACATCCATCGATAATGGACGGGAGCACCGACACGTGCTTCGTATGCAAGATGAATCGGCAAATGTTCCATACTATCAAAGAAGCCAGGAGGGAACACCCTTTCTAACTTGTACAATGTCACTACAACTTTCTCCTCAAGTTCTAGCATATGTTGCATCGTTAACTTACTTGAACACAAATCTCTAAAGAAGATAGATAACTCGGCCAGCGGAATCCACACATGAGAAGGTAGCATCTCTCTAAAAGCAATAGAAAGTAATCGCTCCATGAAAACTTGACAATCATGACTCTTCATCCCTATCAACCTGCGTTCGTTGAGATCGACACATCTTGCCAGATTCGATACGTAACCATCAGGAACTCTCAACTTTGAAATCCATTTACATATTATCAGTTTATCATCTTTACTCAATGTAAATGGTGCTGGAGGTTCACCCAGTTACCATTGGACCTTTGCAACGATGCAACTCTAGACACTTGCAAATAATTTCTAAGTCCTTCCTTGCTTTAATATTGTCTTTCATTTTCCCCTTAATATCCATCACAGTATTAAATATGTTGTCAAATATTTTTTTCAATATGCACGATATCAAGATTGTTTCTTATGAGATTGTCCGGCAAATAAGGTAAATCCTAAAAGATACCCCGTTTCGTCCAATTGTGATATTGTCCGAAGCCTTCAATGTGATGGCCCGATCCCGAATTTTCCATAACATTCAGTAAATCTCGAACCTCTTCCCAAACTACATCTCCCATTAATCTCAACGGGGGAAGAGATACTTCTCGTTTACCAGCCCAGAAGTCATCTATGTTCCTTCTCCACGAATGTGACGAAGGAAGAAACTGGCGTAGCAATAAAAAAACACGCCTTTCCTCCATTCTGAAGGCAAAATGCCTTACTCTTCTCCATGTATATCAGACATGACATAATACCACGAGTACTCCACCCCGATAACATTCCGTAAGCTGGAAAATCGTTGATGGTCCACATGAGCATCGCCCTCATCTGAAAGTTCTGCTCCATCGATATATCAAACATCTGGACGCCAAACTGTCATAATTGTTTCAACTCGTCCACCAACGGTTGCAAGTAGATATCGACGTTCTTCTTTGGATTTCTTGGACCGGGTATAATAAGTGTGAGGAACATGTAAGGAGTTTTCAGGCACATCTACGGTGGTAGATTGTACGAGGTTAAAATCACCGGCCAACAAGAGTATTGCATCTCTGACTGTCCGAATGGAGTGAATCCATCAGAACATAAAGCCAATCGAACATTCCTAGGCTCCGTAGCAAAATCAGGATGACACCGATCAAAATGCTTCCATGCTTCTCCATCGACAGGATGAGAGAATTCTCCTTCATCCATCTTCCGTTCTTTGTTATACCATGTCATGTGTTGTGCAGTATTTGCAGACATATACATACTTTGCAGCCTCTTTGTGATTGGTAAGAACTGCATGTACTTGTACGGGCGCATCCGCGTCCGGGCAATTGATTTTCCTTTACCCCGAATTGGCTTGTACCGGTCCTCGTCACAAAAAATACATTTGTCTTTATCACTGTTCTCCTTGTAGTATAGCATACAACTATTTCGACAGCAGTCTATCTTCGTCCAATCCGAGTTTTCGCATCATCATCTTCGACTTGTAGAAGCTTTCAGGCAAATTATTTGATCCTTTTGGCAACAACTCTCTCACAAGCTAAATTATCCGGTCATAGCATTCTTGCGGTAAGTTAAAATCAGATTTAAGGTTCAACAGTCGTATCACCACCGACAATACCGAATGTGAATCACAACCCGGATATAACGGAATATCAGCATGCTTGAACATATCGTAGAACTCCTTTGCATCAGGATTCGGATCCTCACGTGCCACATCAAAATCTAATACCATCTCACGTGCCAAGTTTGTTGGTTGTCGATATTCAAAATGATCTCCGAGAGTAGAATCTCTCACCTCGGTATTGAAGAAGGACTGAGATTGCGAAGCCGAAGATTCTCCTTGATTAATCCACATGTTGTAGTTCGGCATGAAACCCTTTTTGTAAAGGTGCTCTCTCACGAGTGACACCTCTCTAAATGGTATATTCTTACTGACACAAGGGCACTTTATGCGCCTTCCGTCCATGAAATCGGCATGGCTACTTGTATATATAAGAAATTGCTCGACGCCCGCCTTGAAATCGTCCGTCAAGCCAATCATACTCTCATGTTGCCGATTGTACATCTACGAATGGTCAAGTAAGTATCGACTCATTGTTCTAATCCACGTGAATGATTCTGCACCAAGAATTAAGATGCTATATATCACTTGGTATCATAAAACAAACCTAGTATAACTTGGTATGACGTACCCCTCACGTACATTCACCCATAAAACAAACCTAGTATAATTAGGTATCACGTTGATACTCAAGTATCAAATTGATACTCAAGTATATATCACATTGATCAATCAATTACCTTAGTAAAGGAAGCTATTAGTGCGAAAATTGGTGAATATAACCAACTATCCTTAAGAATTTTATCTTTGGACCAAAAACAAGCAAAAGGTGGAATACCACAAAGAGAAAGTGTACCTAATAAAAAAGAAATTCTAGTAATTGGAACATATATTGTTAAACCACCCATAAGAACCATATTCTGACTTTTCTCTGGGTCCTAATTGTGATTGTCTTATTAGCAAGATCCATTATTTTTGTTTCTATGAATGAATAATTTTCTAAATTCGTAAATCGAATTTGAAGGGTCGATTCGTAGATGATCTTATCATTCATTTTTGAATCTTTTATGGTTTCATTTAATTCATATCCCCCTTTTGATAGTCGAAATAATGTGTTATCTAAATCTACTTTTTCAATAAGATACCTATGTATACTTTTTGATAGTCGAAATAATGTGTTATACTAAATCTACTTTTTCAATAATGTGTTATCTAAATCTACTTTTTGATAGTCGAAATAATTCATATCCCCCCTTGGGAATCTTAATGGTATATAGTAAGATACCTATGTATACTTTTTCAATGAAGGATGTCATAAAATATTGTGTTATCTAAATCTACTACACATATTTATTTCGTGTCCGTGTTCCGTCAAATTTCTAAAACTATTATACCGATAAATTTCTATTTATCTACTATACCCACTACTATACCGATAAATTTCAAACATGAAATTGAAATTGAAACCCTATAACATGTTGAGAAAACACAAACAAAGCATAAATAAAAATAAATGCAAATTAGGATTTAGGTTTTCAGACCATGAAGTGGTTGGTCACGAAGAGGATCTCGGAGAAGGGGGGACGTCGGAGGGGGGCGCTGGAGGGGGTGGTCGCCGGAGGGGGTGGGGGTCGTCGGAGGGGGGTACGACGGAGGAGGAGAAGAGGGAGGGTGTACGGGGTTTCGAAGGAGGAGAAGAGGGGGGACGGAGTGGGGGAGCACACCGGAGGGAGGTGGTCGCCGGAGGTGGGGGCTCGACGGAGGAGGAGAAGAGGGGGTGGTTAGGGGGTTCGAACGGAGGAGGAAAAGAGGGAGGGGCCGGAGTGGGGGAGGGCGCTGAAGGGGGTCGCCGGAGGGGGCCCCAGTCGGGGGGGTGATCGCCGGTCGGGGGGGAGAGGGGAGAAGAGAGAAGGATTTTGAGAGTGAGAGAGAGATTGGGAAATTTTTGAAATTTAAGTAACTTTCTAATTTTTACAGCAAATTAGCGACTGAAATTTTCTGTCGCTAAGCCGTCACTACATGGAAATGTCGACATTTACAGCAGCTTTGCGACGTATATATCTGTCGCTAATCAGTCGGTTGACATATTTCGTCGCTAAATGGTCGTTGATCCGTCGCTAAACTTATAAAAAATTAAGTAAAAAAATTCGTCACCCATAAGTCGCTTGTCGGTCGCTAATTGGCGACTGATTAAGCCGTCGCTAATTTGCTATATTTTGGTAGTGTTAGATTCCTAAAGATGTACTTCTCCATAATCAAATTATACTTTGTACTTTTCTATTTTTAGTTTGTAATTAAGTTTTCTCGGGAAACTTTCGTTTTTACAAACAACGGTAAGCTATACAGAATTGGTCTGAGTGCTTCGATGCCTCGACTAACACATTTCTCAAAACACCATGTTTCTTGGGCGCTTTTGTGCAAGAACCGGGCCAGGGGAGAAAACTGTGGGGACAGACACATCCAAGTAGTGTAGATGTAAGCATAAAGTGAGTCTACCTCACGAGCAACTCCTTGCTCAGGACCTAAGCGTGTCTCATGCGCAGGAACTGAGTCAAAGGGTGCATCCTTCATATCTTCACTCACTCGCACAGTGTTCCTGCACGCACGAAGTGGGGGTAGATGTAAAAGCCTCTTTCTATGACTTGCGCAGCGTAATTTCTCACAAGTGCAAGGCGGAGAAGGACTCTGTTATGTATAATATGAATATCTCAGGGCACACTTGCTAAATGCAATAATCAATATTCTAGGATATTAGAGGTGATAAGCCATGAACCAATCTAGAATAGAATCTGATAATCATACTGCTGTGCCAGAAATTTGTGTTATCCAGAATCTTCACCTCGCTAGTCAGCATAGCTGCGATAACCTCTGGTCCCACATCCATGGCATATAGATCTAAGATTATGTTGTTCGGAATAACTGCCTTACCAAGTAGCATGGTTGCAAAAAATCCCAAATTCCATAACTAAGATAGTATATCCATAAACATGTGATCAAGATTTTCACCCCGCCTGCTAATATGATCACGGTAAACTCAAGACTCCACAACCAAGACAGATGGCTACAATCCTCACTACCTTATGTAGTATATATTATCAGAATATACCCTGGATATAGTCCATAAACTTGTCCTTAATACAACTTCAAATTCATCAATGATCATCAAGAATAAATTTCAACAACTAACAAAGAAGAGTAGACGGTAACAAGTGGAAACAAATTTTGGGACAAAGTTTAAAATGAGATTCTCAGGGGTCGTCCTAGGAATCCCTCAAGAAATCCTAAGTGTGATTGAGTACTCTTAGCCTATAGCCTATATCCTCTATACCTATATCAGGCTTACGGCAGAACTCTAAGTCGAGCACCACTACGACATCACACTAATTACGACTTCTAACCTGCATAGGTCACCAAAAAAATGTATCACGACACGCACCCAGTATAGGGGCACGAGTGCATAACAGCGTCCAGCCTATGTCGTAGTGTCGACGGTAGAGCACTGTCTAGATCTACTATACTAGCAGTTAATAACAATATCACATCCTGTCGAGATATCTCAACTCCAACCAGAGGGCAAAACATGATATAATTATACTCAATCACAAATCTATATGGAAGATAAATGGCATGATATAAGATAATTACATAAATAGAATATCCAGAAGTCTAACATAATACAAATCATGTGTCAAAAGTCATCTATTTCAATACAAGTCTGAAATAATAAACATGCTAGAGTCAAATAGTGCTAGAAATATATCCAGTACAAAACCTAGTCTAACTTGGTTGCCACTAAAGTTTCCTCAGCTAGTACTAGGCACTCTTGAATCAGAGTCTCCTGGTCTATACCTACTACATCCTATGGTTCGTAGTAAGTAGGACATCCGTCATCTGAATCGTCTGAAAAATATATCCAGTCAGTATTGAAGTGAAGTACAAACTCTAACAGCAGTTCCAATTAAATGATAAAAGCTATAAAACAGTAATAGTGAGTGTAATACATGATGAGCATATGAACTGTACTATAACTATCTAGCATATCATGTAACAAGAATAAAAAGACAGAGTAATAAGAGCATCGCAATGAACATAAATTAGACATGAAAGAAACTGAACTAACTATATCTGAATCATCATTTCCAACAAGTATTCTATCAATAACAGTGTTCACAATAGCACAGATCAATCATACGGGTAACGTATGATTGACTATCCATAATAGTATGGCTCAATCTAAAAGGATTAGCTATCCACAATATCACAATAGTATGTCTCAACCCAACAGGATTGACTATCCATAATAGCACAAGATGGTGTCAACACATGAGCAAGGAGATCGAAATGTACAATGAGATATGAGAATAGTATGTATATCAAAATAGGAACTATAACAACTACCTCGTGTGACCATCGTGTCAGGAATCAAGTAGAACATCACTAAATACATGAATTATAACAAGTATCAGATAATAGAAACTATCAGAGAATGTAATCGCCCGACATCTAGTATAAAGTATCACTGACGTCCTATACGGTACCTCAAAGACCTATGTATATGGAATATTGTATCAATATCATGTTTGGAAATGAATGTAAGTCAAACTAGTCCAATTATAGGTCATAAAGTCATTTCTAGGTCAATTGGTCAAACTTGGTCAAACTAGTTGTTTCTAAATTGTATGTGTCTATATCCAAGCTATTGTGTCCATACAGTAAGTATCTAGGCTATATTAGTAATCCTAGGAGATACAGCCTATTACCCTTTATCAATATACAATTCAAATATACAAATAAAATATCTAATCTAGATATCTACTACCTATGTTTACTTAGTCAAGTCCATACTTACCCTAGCAATTATCTTCCAATACCCAAATTTCTATAGCCTATACCCTACTCAAGGTTATGATAGGTTACCTACCTATTATCTATACCTACCTAGGTAAACCCCTATGACTTATACCCTAGCATTACCTATACATGGATAATACCTAATACCTACTAGAATTACATTACCTTTACCTACCCTATACACACACACCCTCTTCTAACTCCAACCCCATCTTAGATACCTATACAGAGTTTTACACTATCTAAAAACCCCATGACCTCTATTCATGCATTCCTATCTAACTTATCCCCTTCTCTTTACCTGCGCTTGAATCCCTAACTTCCTATCAATTCTCCTAGGACTTCTTGTTAACAAATCCCCCCCCCCCACTTATAGATTCATCCCATACCTATATACTAACCCCTCTACTACCTGTGTCCTATTGTACATAGGCAAAAGCCATTTTTCCCTAACTCTTCAATTATGTACACAGTCCCCTCTCGAATACATATGCACGTAGTGTACAGGTGTACTACTTGTGTAGCAGTGTTCGACCACCAAATGCCTATAATAGCAAGTTTCCTTCCTCAATGTAGTATGGTAATTTCCATGCCAAACAAAACTCCCCTGCCAACTATAATGATTTCCCATTCAAGCCCCCAAACTCCTAACTGCTAATTACCTGAACATTGGTACCCTCTATTCGCTACTGCCTTGCAGTTCATAGGAACATCCCCTTACATTACCTACTGACTCCAGTGCACCCCGATCCTACCCAATGCCAAAACCCAATACTTGTACAGGTTGGCAGTCCCCAAATCAGCCTACCAAACTATGTAGCGTACTTCTCTACTGACATATCTCCCTGTTGGAGGTTCTAAAACTGCTTGGCCAGGTCCAATCTGTCAGTGGAGGAGAAGAACTTCTTCTTGAAGTGGTCCTTGAACTCAGCCCAGGTGTGGCCCTTTCCAGCAAGAGCCAGCAAATTCTTGAAACAGGTGCGGGTGATGTCAAGCAGCTAAAGCCCTATTGCCTCAACCCTTAAGTCATCAGCGAGGCGGGACATCCTCATGAGTCGCTCGATATCCTTGAGCCAGTTATTTGTGTAAACGATACCCTCCGTCCCACTAAAGTCTCGGGCTCCCAACTTTTTGAAATCATGGATGTTGCCCGGCCTAAGCTGGGCCTCTTGCTACTGGGCCGGAGATCCCTACTCTAATATAGCTAGAGCAAGCTGATGGGCGCTCTCCATCCCCTGATGCATAGTATTCGACTACCTTTGGTGTTCCTCGGACTGAGCCCTCTACGCCAC
Organism: Iris pallida; assembly: GCA_029216955.1. Lineage (NCBI taxonomy): Eukaryota > Viridiplantae > Streptophyta > Magnoliopsida > Asparagales > Iridaceae > Iris > Iris pallida. Next base: position 11,945,551 of record JANAVB010004398.1, read on the forward strand.
TAGCATCTCTCTGAAGAAGGCAAACATCTGCCCCATATCAGTAGGAACTAGAGGCGAAGGAGGAATATCTCTTGGTATAGAAGGAGAAGTACGCTATACAAGAGGAGGAACATCCGCAACAATCTCTGGCACAACCCCCTGTGCTAGAGGAGTAGCACCCACAGCGACTCCGGGAGCGATCATCTGTACTAGAGGAGAAGTGCCTATGAAAGCAGTTGCCGATACTCCGACTCCAGGAAAAGTAAATGGGGGTGGCCCGCGAGACATCGCAAACCTCTCTGAAGACGCTGGTCCTGAACACTGTGACCTGGAACAAGATAAGATATATCAAGGAGGGACGACAATTAAGAAGGATAGTAATTGAACAAAATAAAATATAAGACATCAATTCAAATCTCTAAGGCCTAGCATGTCCTATGCTAAATGCAACAATCAATATTCTAGGATATTAGAGGTGATAAGCCATGAACCAATCTAGAATAGAATCTGATAATCATACTATTGTGCCCGAAAATCATGTTATCCAGAATCTTCACCTCGCCAGTCAGCATAGCTGCGATAATCCCGGTCCCATATTAATGGTATATAGATCTAAGATTATGGTGTTTAAAATAACCACCTTGCTAGCTAGCATGGCTGTAAGAAATCCCAAATTCTATAACTATGATATGTATATCCATAAATATGTGATCAAGAATTTTGCCCTGCTAGCTAATATGATTGCGGTAAACTCTAGACTCCATAACCAAGACAGACGGCTGCAATCTTTACTGCCTCGCCTAGTATGTACTACCAGAATATATCTGGATATAGTCCATAAACTTGTCCTTAATACAACTTCAAAGTCATCAACGATCATCAAGAATAAATTTCAACAACTAACAAAGAAGAGTAGTGGTAACAAGTGGAAAAAAATTAGGACAAAGTTTATAATGAGATTCTCAAGAGTCATTCCAGGAATCCCTCAAGAAATCCTAATTGTGATTGAGTACTCTTAGCCTATAGCCTATAACCTATAGCCTATAGCCTATAGCCTATAGCCTATAGCCTATAGCTTATATTCTCTATACCTATATCAGGCTCGTAGCAGCACTCTAAGTCAAACACCACTATGACATCGCACTAATTATGACTTCTAACCTGCATGGACCACCATAAAAATGTGTCATGACCCACACCCGGTATAGGGACACGAGTGCGTGATAATGTCCAACCTACGTCGCAGTGTCAGTGGTAGAACGTTGTTTAGGTCTATTATACTAGCAGTTAATAACAATATCATATCATGTTGAGATATCTCAACTCCAACTGGAAAAATATGATATAATCATACTCAATCACAAATCTATATGGAAGATAAATGTCACAATATCAGATAATGACATAACTAGAATATCTAGAAGTCTAACATAACAAAGTACAAATCATGTGTCAAGAGTCATCTATCTTAATACAAATCTGAAATAATAAACATACTAGAGTCAAATAGTATTAGAAACATATCTAGTACAAAACCAAGTCTAACTGGTCGCTACTAAAGTTTCCTTAGCTGGTACTAGGCCCTCTTAGATCAGAGTCTCCTGGTCTATACCTACTATATCCTACGGGCTGTAGTAGGTAGGGCATCCGTCATCTGAATTATCTGAAAAATATATCCAATTAGGATTGGAGCGAAGCACAAACTCTAAAAGCAATTCTAATTAAACGACAAAAGCTATAAAATAGTAATAGTGAGTATAATACATGATAAGCATATGAACTGTACTATAACTATCTAGCATATAATATAACAAGAATAAAAAGACAGTGTAATAAGAGCATCACAATGAACACGAATTAGACAGGAAAGAAACTGAACTAACTATATCTGAATCATTATTTCTAATTAGTGTTCTATCAGTAACAGTATTCATAATAGTATGGCTCAACCATATGAGTAACGTATGATTGGCTATCCATAATAGTACGGCTCAATCCAATAGGATTGGCTATCCACAATATCACAATAGTACAGCTCAACCCAACGGTATTAGCTATCCGCAATAGCACAAGATGGTGTCAACACATGAGCAAGGATATCGAAATATACAATAAGATATGAGAACAATATCAAAACAGGAACTATAACAACTAACTCGTATGGCCATCGTATCAGGAATCGAGTAGAACATACTAAATACATGAATTATAACAAGTATCAGAGAATATACTCGTCTGAAATCTGGTGTGAAGTATCAACAACGTCCGATACGGTATCTCGAAGACCAATGTATATAGAATATTGTATAAATATCATGTTTGGAAATGAATGTAAGTCAAACTAGTCCAATTCTAGGTCGTGAAGTCATTTATAGGTCAATTGGTCAAACCTGGTCAAACTAGCTATTTCTAAGTTGTATGTGTCTATAACCAAGCTATTGTGTCCATATATTAAGTATCTAGGCTATATTAGTTATCCTAGGATACTAATGTAGCCTATAACCCATTATCAATATACAACTAAAATATCTAATCTAGATATCTACTACCTATGTTTACTTAGTCAAGTCCACACTTACCCTAGCAATTATCTTCCAATACCCAAATTTCTATATATAGCCTATACCCTGCTCAAGGGCATGATAGGTTACCTACCTATTACCTATACCTACTTAGGTAAACCCCCATGACTTATACCCTATCATTACCTATCCATGGATAATGCCTAATACCTACTAGCATTACAATACCTTTACCTACCCTATACACACACCCTCTTCTAACTCCAACCCCATCTTAGATACCTATACAGAGTTTTACACTATCTAAAAACCCCATGACCTCTATTCCTGCATTCCTATATAACTTATCCCCTTTTACCTGCACTTGAATCCTTTAACTTCATATCAGTTCTCTTAGGACTTCCTGTTAACAAATCCTCCCCCCCCACCTTCTCATAGATTCATCCCATACCTATACACTAACCCCTCTAATACCTGTGTCTTGTTGTACATAGGCAAAAACCTTTTTTTTACCCAACTCTACAATTATGTACACATTCCCTGTAGAAGCATGGAATTTCAGGACTAGAAATCCTATGCGCCAAATACTACATGCGCCAGGGAGCTCAGGTGAAGCACTGGGCACAGCATAAGAATAGACATTAAAAGAGAATTTTTATTCATATAAAAGTCTATTACATGACTAAAAAAGAGCTGTACAAAGGAGAATTTTTACAAAGAAAAGATCCTAAGTCTACAGCTAGACGCAACAACCACCATGCGCCTTCAAATAGGCGCATCTCGCCATGTGCCCTCAAATAGGCACAGCAACCACCATGCGCTCCCAGCAAGGCACATCTCGCCATGCGCTATCAGCCAGGTGCATCCCTTCAGCAGCTCAGTTATGTGCATCCTCAGTTATGTGCATCCCTTCGGCAGCTCAGTTATGTGCATCCTCAGTTATGTGCATCCCTTTGGTAGCTTAGTTATGTGCATCCTTAGTTATGCGCATTCCTTCGGCGGCTCAGTTATGTGCATCCCTTCAGCAGCTCAGTTATGTGTCGCCCTTCAGCGTCCCAATCAGGCGCATCATGAAGTGTCAGCATGTGCACCATTAAATGCTTCGACTAATGAAGCATTTATTAAGCAGAACGAGGGTGGCAATCAACCCTCTAGCTGGAGGAAGAGCTCTCCGCAATCAATCCGCGGCAAAAGGAGGCTTTCAACACAACCAGAATGGACAACACCCACTCTGACAAAAGAAAGAGCCTCCAAAGCCGCAGCACTGCAATTCCGATCTGCGGCTCTTCCAGCATGACGGAGACGGGGCTCGAGCATCCCGATCTTTGGATGCAACAGGCACCTTCTGCCTGCCTCAGAAGCCCTCGACTCCGACTTTTGGATGTAACAGTCACCTTCAAGTACATCGATGAAGACAATGCGTCGCATCTTCACCCTCGGGAGCACCTCGCCAACAGAATGCGCTCGAGCAAACAAGTTCATTCTGGGAGGAAGTAAGAGAATGAGAAGCAAAACCTCTCCATGCCACTATTTATAGGCCGGGTAAATTAAACCCATGCGCCAAGTGGCTGGCTCTCCGAATCCCGTACAATGAATTTGCATTAAATGGTGATGAACCTGACGCTTTGAATTCAGCCAAGTCAAAAATAGCTATTTAAAGCACTCGAAGAACGTAACAGTCGGGCCAATAAAGACGCACCATGCAAACGGATGCGCCGGTCAGACTGCGCGTAATACAGATGTACCCCTACCAAGCGCCTCACAAGAATGCGCCCTTCAAACATCAAGTGCCTCAGAAGGACGCGCCCCTATGCGTCCCCATGCGCCTAGTGGAACGCCGACCGATGCGCCCACTCAATCGTCCATCACCCGTCAAAGAATATTAAATAAGTCTGACAGAGTTGGCAGCACGTCTCCCAAGGATTGAATAGTTGACAGCTTTTTTCAGAAGACGAAGCGTCACCAACGTCAGCATCATCATTACTCTCCTTCGGCGGTTACGAGCCACGTGGCCGCCCAACCGTCTCGCATGCGCCTCCGCAGACATGCGCCCAAATCTCTGCATGCACCTCGAGAGCCATGCGCCTCAGACTTTTTCTCTGATCTCTAAAGACAGAAGTCAAAGTCACTATTGAAGCCCCGCATGTGCCTCAAAAGCCGTGCGCCCCGACTGGTTCATGACTCCTAAAGGTTATGAGCCAAAGTCTCCTCATGCGCCCAATTCCAGGCGCATTCTATCACTCTCCATCAAATACAAGATCTTCGAGCCATGGACCTACGACACGCGTCCTTTGACTTGATTCAGCCTATGAAGGGGTGCTAATCACCCAAGATCTCAGCAACTGAAAGATTTTCTCTATTGCTACGTGTCAGCTCTGTCGCAGCCCACGACAGCAACAAAAAGGGTTCAACTCCTCAATCAGAGCGCATCGTCCATGCGCCTCTATCAGCAATCACCACGTGACGTCCCCATGTACAGGCGTATCCTACATGTGTGCATGAGCAGCCAGCCTGCAAAGCTATAAATAGAGGGATCATCTCATTCTAACACACACGGAGATCTACACACATCATACAAGCACCGACATACATATACAGAGGCAGACCTGCGAACATACACAGAGAGACGGATATAGACACTCAACGTCATCCTCCTCTCAGCAAGCTCCAGCACCCACAGTAATCCAGACCTTCAGAGAACCGAGAACCGTTATCAGATCGTCAACGGAGTCAACGTATTACCACTCTCTCCATCGGCATAAGGAACCCAGATAAACAAAAGTGTACTCCTAGGACTACGTCTAAGTCCTACATTGTAACACTGTTCTATTTGTATTGAAATTTATAATCAAAAGATTTTAATGGAAAATAAGCTGGCGACTCTGCTGGGGAAGTCTTTCTCCTCCACCGAGAAAGCTGTGTCGCAATCCGACGACGTGAAGGTGGGCTCCTCCCACAAAACGCTGGTCGTATGCCTCAATCAACAGGCGTAAGAGGAGTTCATCTCTGAAGGCAGTACGAGTCCTTCGAAGCGACTGCCGAAGCCGAAGAAGACTCGCCGAATCTGGGTGTGCATGGTCGATGCCTCTGCCACCACCACCGAAGGGGATGTGCCAATGCAGCCTTCCCTTCCTGCTGACGTCCTTAGCAACCAAGATGTGCCCACCGGTGCAGCGCATCTCTCGAAGAAACGTGCGGCTGACTATATTCCCCAGCCATCTCCCTCTCAGGCGAGAAAGATGCGCCGACGGAGTAGGGGCACAGCTAATACCCCGTGCATCATCTCTGATGCGCCACTGAAAGTCTCTGACTTTGGTAGACTCACTCGCTGTAGTGGCAAGAATAATTTGGACTCTGAGTACTATGCGTCCCAGCGGGCTGGTACGAAGAAGTCCAAGACAGCACGGGCCATGCACCTCAAACTTGCTATATCGGCAGCAAATCAGAAGCTTGCGCTCACAATCATGCGCGCTGCTGATGATAAGCTGTATATGGTCGACTCGGGTACTTCTGCGCCGAAAATGGATCGACCTTCAAAGTCCTTTTCTCACTTGGGCGCATCTGTTGCGTTTACAACCAAGTCGAACAAGGCAAACCATGTGGTCTTGAACTCCGCGCCTCCACTGGTTGTGCGTTTGAGGTTCGTTCAAATCACTGTAAGTATTGTTCTTCCAATACTGATCCGAGCGCCTGTTTGGTGTTGGATCAGGGGGCGCAGCATTCACTTAACCACCCCGACGCTTGGCCTTACCATGCGCCTGATGGGGGTGCGAAGGTGGCACTCTTCTCCAACGATCTGCTTAACGTGATCACTCATAAATGCCGATCAGAAGAGTCGACTAACAAGCACAATGTGCCCCTCACAGGGCACACCTGTGCTGTAGTCACCATCAACTGCTGTTGCAAGGCAGCGGTGCCACCAAGACAGTCGGTATCCCAGCGGCTGCAATCATCAACACCCCTCTGACGTCGCCTCGGGAAGAAGGTGTCAACAAAAGAGAAGCCAGAACTAAAGGTTGCTTCATGCAACGTAATCTCTAACTCCTCGTCAGTCCGAAAGGCGACTGGCAATTCCTCGTCCTCGTCCAAGAACCAGCTAAGGAAAACCAGGACAACTATCCCGTCCTCCGGGGTGTTTGAAGGCACTCGGGGGAGAAAGAAGATCTTTGAAGAAGCTGAGGGTAGTCAAGCCCTCGTTGATCCTCCTTCTGAAGACGAAGATGTCCTCCAAAGCACAGCTGGGGTGGACCTTCATCTTGGAGATGAAATTATCCTCCCGGACGTAGCTGGGGTAGTCTATCCCCTGTGGATCTGCGTCTCGAAGACGAGGACCTCCAAGACAGAACAGAGGATAATCAGGCCCTTGCGGACGCTCCTGAAGACGAGGGTGTCCTCCAAAACATAGCTGGGGGTAGCCAGGACAAAGCTCCAGGAGAGGCAACTCCCCTACAGGAGAGTGAGGCCGAAAGCGAAGCCTCAACTGATCCATCTGACTTCAGCCGTATCATGACAGCGTACATGACTGGGGTTGATACCGAGCCCGATGCGCCACCAGCAGACCTCGTCCAGCGCATGGATACCCTGGAGGGTGGACTCAAAACCCTCTCTGCCTCTATGCAAACACTGACTCAAGCAGTATTTGAAATACGGTCCGCTTTGGCCAGAGCACCGTCTACTGGTCCTGACCCAGGGGCCAATGGAGAATCAAGTGTACCCCTTCAACGGGTATCCTTGGATACAGATCGCCACGAAGCACCACGGACGTCGAAGCCCTCAAATGCTCAACTCCAGGTGGTACCACCTTTCCCGACTCCCAGCTCCACGGAAGACGTGGTCGAGATGATTAGGGACTTGCGTGAGCGCTTTGAGTCCAAGAATAGACAAAAGAAGCGCCAAAAGATGGGGATCCCCCAACCTTATCCCTTCGAATGGAACAAGGTGGTTTATTCTCCTAAGTATAAAGCACAAACACTAATGCCATACGATAGAAAGGACTCTAAGCGTCGTTATCTGACGTACTTCTAGTCTCAGACAGGACATCTCCTGAAGGAGGACGCACTACTCACCAGCATATTTGTCGGAGCACTGAAAGGAGTGGCGTACGATTGGTATTACAGTCTCCCCGATAACTCCATATCTTCCTTCGACGACTTAACGCGTCTCTTCCTCGACCGTTTCTACAACGGCGGGAAGGACATGATAATGGCGTCCCTCATAGAGATACGCCAGAAGAAGAAGGAAACAGTTCGAGTATTCATCGAACGCTTCTGACAAACCTGCTTCAGACTGCCCCCGGGCATGCCAGAACATGCACTCCTCTTCTCCTGCAGCATGAATATGCTTCCTGCAATCAAACTCTGGCTCAACTCTACTCCTCCTTCCGACTGGAGCTCATTGATCATCGAGGCCGAAGCAGCAGAAAAGAAGGCGTCCAATGCTCGCCTTCTGGGGGTTAGTTTCCCTGCCTTTGAAGGCAAGGGAAAATGGCCTGCAACCAACAACCCCGGCCGAGAGACGAAGAGGAAACAGGCGTTGACTGTCAATGCCTCCAAAGGTACGTCAGTACCTTCTCAGAAGCCTCCAATTGCACTAAGGCCAAAGGAGGTTTATTCTTTCAACGATGAAGACACCCTGTAAATCTTTGAGATACTGAAGCAGGGTGACAAGATCAAGTTGCCGGACCTAAAGCGTCCCGACGAGGTTGGAAAAGTGGACAATCCGAGGTACTGTCACTACCATCGGTTTATCGGACACCCAACTAAGGACTGTTACATCCTCAAAAACTACATCCAACGCATGATCAACGCGAATGTCATCTCCGTCGACTATAAGGAGAAAACGATCTCGGCCAACCTGGTGTCACTCCAATTTGGCACCTTGTCGCCCACTACAACACAAGATGGAGTCGTCTCCATCCCAAAGGCGACAATGGAGGTGGTTAACTTACCACCTACTCGTGATAACGTGAGTGGACTCATCCCACTCACCACATCCCGGGGAGGGGTCTTGTGGGTTCACCCTGACCTCGTCTTTGAGGTTACTCAACCGGAGGTACGCTCTGCCTCCAAAACTAAGGACAGGAAGATCAAGTCTTGCCGCATGGTCTCTTCCTCTACGGAAGATGCACTTCCTGTACAGACGCGTTCATATCAGAACGCCCAACCCGATGAAGCTGCCATCGAGGTGGTGCCTCCCTGCACCATCCCTGCTGCCCAGAAAGAGGGCCCACCTAAGCCCCCAATAGCCAATAAGCAGAAGCATGTAGAGGCTCGTTTCGACAGGCCTCTGCGAAAGGAGAATGCTTCGGGGCTAGCCAAGCCCCACAACTTCGACATACTGGCACAACTTGCCAGTACTCCTGCCCGCCTGTCTCTGTTCGAGCTCCTTTATCTTTCCAAGGACACTCGGGAAGCTCTCTGTGAAGCCCTGAAGGATGCTGAGTCCTTCATCAGCCAAGTCAAGCAGCCTGAGGATACTTCGACTACATGTGCGCACTGTCATTGTGTGAATGAAGTTATCCCCAACATAACCTTCACCCAACAAGACATGCTGCTCAAGCACAACCGACACAACTATATCGGTTCCGTCAAGGTAAAGCGAATTCAGATCGATCCGGGGTCTTCCCTCAGCATCATTCCGAAGACGCTGCTCTCAGCACTGGGGATCCCAATGTACCGACTGGCGCCTTCCAACACAACAATTAGTGTCTTCAATGCTAGCAAAAGTGAGCCACTGGGCAAAATACGGCTGAAGTGTCATATTGGTAACCTCAGAACCGAGGTAACTTGCTATGTCGTGGATGCCGACGTCAACTACAACCTCCTTCTGGGTCGACCGTGGCTGCATGAGTACATGGTGGTGCCATCTACACTCCACCAATGTATGAAATACGTATCCACCAACGATATCATCCAGACGGAGTTTGCAGACATTGACCCTTTCAAGGGGGTCGAAGCCTACTTCATGGATTCTACCGTGTATAAGTCGTCCGACGAGGAGGAAGCCAATGACGCTGACGATGAAGCAGAAACGGCAGCAGAGCCGGACATGGAGCCAGAGATGATTCCTGACGCTCCTTTAATCAAAGGGAAGCCGCCTCAGACATTGCCTCCCATAAGCATCAAGCTACCTGGAAAAGCACCAACTGCTTCGGGTAGAACACCAGCTGAAGCTCCCTTGAAGATATGGCTCAAGGGAAGGCCGCCTCAAACATCGGCTCCCCTTGTGGCAAAACTACAAGGGAAGGCACCAATTACCGAAGGCGCGGTTGAGGCACCTTTAAAGATGCGTCTTAAGGGAAAGCCGTCGCAATCATCTGTCTTATTCAAGCTGCCGGAGAAGGCCCACATAGCCCTCTCGGACCCCAAGATCAAAGCTGTGGTGGACTCTCCCGATCCAACCCCAGTACTCACAGACGAAGAGCTAGGGGAATATATCTCTGCTGATGTAGATGCAGCCTATCTGGACAATATAATCCCACGGGATAAAATCTCGTGTTTCATCAATAATAGAGTGTCTTTTAATTATTGTATACATTAGATAATGCTCTACGGTCGTTGCAAACACAAATAACGACCGTCTATCATGTCAATCAAGTTGTCCCGTCCTAAGGGGTCTGTTTTGTAGTCCTACCACGGAATCAAGACGAAGAATCCATCATCTTCGGCAAAGTCGAGCGTCATCAAGACCTCCTACCACTCGAACAAGAACCGGATACCGGCAGAATACAAGTCTATCGGTATACGAACAAGGCAAAGTACCTCATCCAAAAGATCGGGTACGATCTAAAAAGCAACAAAGGCCTGAACTACGGGAAGGGTCGACGTCTTCCTCTCCGGCTTCCGACACCTAAAGGAAAGCCGCAAGACTACTATCAACGAATTCGACGGAGGGTGGGCTATGTCACGCCGCCGTCAACTCCAGAAAGCTCGAAGACAGAAGAATTAGAACATTCTCATTCCTCCGAAGCATCAACGTGGGACTCCAATACCAGCATCAGATCAGTTTTCAAGAAAGTGTCGTCTGCCAACATGATATCTGCACAATCTCAAGAAGATGAAGGCGAAGACCAAGCGCCAGAATTCTTCAAAGAAGAACCCTGGGCTCAACGCCTAGGAGAACAGTGGGAGTCTCATTTTGAATTACGCGAACCCCCTACCGAAGACGAAGTCGAGCAGATCGACCTTGGGGATGGATCTTCTTCCAAACCCATCTTCATCAGCAAAAGCCTAAGAGGAGAAGACCGGGAATCTTTAATCCAGCTAGCTAAAGAATATATCGATGTCTTCGCCTGGAGCTACAAAGATATGCCGGGACTTGATCCCCAGATCGCGATGCACAGGCTTAACATCTTACCTGATGCCAAGCCTATAAAGCAACAACAGTGACATTTTCGTCCTGACATCATGAACGCTATCGATCAGAAAATAGACAAACTCTTGACCAGCAGATTTATTCGTGACGAACAACACCCGGATTGGGTGGCCAACGTTGTCCCTGTCACCAAGAAGAATGGGATGATACGAGTCTGTATCGAGTTCAGGGATCTCAATACTGCTTGCCCGAAGGACGAACTCCCGCTTCCAATCACCGACGTGATGATCGACAACACATGTGGCTTTGAACGTATATCTTTCATGGATGGGTATTCGGGCTACAACTAGATCAAGATGTTCTCTGATGACGCAAAACACACGTTATTCAGGACTCCGTAGGGGGTTTTCTGCTACACAGTGATGCCCTTCGGCTTGAAGAACGCTGGTACAACATACCAACGAGCTATGAGCACCATCTTTCGTCTGTATCTTTACAAGACAATCGAATGCTATGTTGATGATATCGCAGTCAAGAGCCGCCTCAAAGGAGATCACCTACAAGACCTCAAGACAGTCTTCGATCTCATGCGAGCGCATCAACTCAAGATGAACCCCGCTAAATCCTTCCTAGGGGTTTCTAGCAGAAAGTTCTTAGGCTTCATTATCACGGCAAAAGGCATTCATGTCGATCCCGAGAAGACCAAAGCCATCCTTAACATAGACCCTCCGAAGAACCTCCGAGAACTTCGAGGCCTGCAAGGGCATCTGGCATACATCCGGAGGTTTATAGCAAACCATTCCGAAAAATGTCAACCCTTCACCTAGCTCATGAAGAAGGGAGTCTCTTACGTCTGGACAGAGGAATGCCAAAAAGCTTTCGACGATATCAAGGCTTACTTGACGAGCCCGCAGTCCTGGTAGCACCCGTCGCCGGCAAACCATTTCTCCTCTACGTCCGTGCCATAGATCATTCCCTCGGCGCTTTGCTGGCCCAGAACAACGATACGGGCTATGAGCAAGCTATCTACTATCTCAGTAGAACATTGATCGGGGCCGAACACCGGTACAACCCCGTTGAAAAGGAGTGTTTGGCTTTGGTATTTGCCATCCAGAAGACTCGCCATTATGTCTCGGGCCAGACAATTTATGTCATCTTCCGAGTCAATCCACTCAGAGTCCTCATGACGAAGCCAGGATCATTGAACTCCCGGCTAGCTACTTGGGTGATCCTGTTGACGTCGTACAACATGGTGTTCGTCCCACAAAAAGCTGTCAAGGGTCAAGCTTTGGCCGACTTTTTAGCCGCGCACCCCATCCCAGAGTCCTCCAGACTCTATGAAGACATCCCGGACGAGGTCCAAGAATCAAACGTCACCGAAGAAAGCTCCGTCTGACGAATGTTTTTCGATGGTGCTTCAAGAACAGGCCCCAAAGGCTAAATTATCGCAGGAGTGGGGGTAGTCTTAGTTTCCTCCGACCAGCTGGTCGTCCAACGTGTCTACTCCCTTTCAAAGCCGTGCTCCAACAATGTTATCGAGTATAATGTGCTCATCATGGGACTCCAGCTGGCATAACAGCTGGGGGTGGATCATCTGGAAGCTTACGGTGACTCAAAACTCGTCGTTAACCAGATCAGAGGGAATACGAAGTTCGCCATGAAGATCTGGTCCCTTACCATGAGGTTGCGTTGAACATCATTTCAACCTTCACCAAGTTCTTCATCGAACATGTACCTCGTCTACAAAATTTGGAGGCTGACGTTCTGGATGGCCTCGCAGCCTCATTGGCAGCACCCTTCGGGACTCAACACTATGTCACGGTAGTTGGTTGAGACTTGGTCTGCCCTAAAAATAATCTATGCTCACAAATGGCCCATGCCATATCAACAAGTGCTGGTGTTAATGTCTAAGATTGGAGGTTTTCGTTTATCGACTTTGCTGTCTACAGAATTCTTCCAGAGGACCCAAAAGAAGCCGTCTCAGTCAGGAGACGTTCCCTTCGATTCTATTACGATACAGCTAATAAAATGCTGTATCGACGTCTCCTACGATGGACTTCTCCTTTGATGTTTATCCAACGAAGAAGCAGCCGAAGCCTTTCGAGAAGCTCACGACGGACCTGTGGGGCCTATCAACCTGGCCCTAAGTTGCAGGATCGACTGCGACGCATGGGCTACTACTGGCCAACCATGACAGCCGATGCTGTCGACTATGCTAAGAAGTGCCATGCTTGCCAGCTCCATGCCGACTTCATCCATACACCGTCAGAACCACTACATCCTACGGTCGCCTTCTGGCCCTTTGAAACCTGGGGCATGGACATTGTAGGACCAATCACCCCTCCTTCATCAAGGGGACACTGCTTCATCCTAGCCATCACCGACTACTTCACTAAATGGGCAAAAGCAGTCCCACTGGCAAAAGTGAAGAGTTCCAGGGTGATCAGCTTCATAAAACACCATGTCATCTACCGTTTCGGGGTACCTCGAACGATTATTCACGATAACGGTCCACAATTCATCAGCCATATTTTCAGCAGATTTTGTGACAAGAATCGCATTCAGATTATGGCATCGACTGCCTATAATCCGGCAGCAAACGAATTGGCCGAGGCGTTTAACAAGATGATCGTCAGGCTACTCAAAAAGGTCGTGTCATCTAACAAACGCGACTGGGACGAAAAGCTCAGGAATGCCTTTGGGCCTACCGCACAATGGTACGGACCCCGACGGGCAACACACTATTCTCTCTGGTCTAAGGGAGCGAAGCGGTACTGCCTCTCAAGATTCAGATACCCTCGCTCCGTGTAGCGATCACAAATCAACTCACAGAAGAAGACAATCAACGTCACCGTTTGCGAGAATTGGAGGCATTGACGAAAAACGTCTCCTAGCTCAACAACGCATCGAACTCTATCAAGCTCGTATATCACAGGCTTTCAACAAGAAGGTCAAGCAGAGGACTTTCCAAGTAGGCGACCTGGTTCTGACAGTCAGGAGGCCGATGGGGTTGACTCACAAGACACCTGGAAAGTTCGAGCCCAAGTGGGAGGGACCTTTCATCATAGAGACGGTATACTCGAACGGTGCTTACTGCCTCGCCAAACCCAATGGGGACTTGTTCATGATGCCCATCAACGGCAAGTTCCTAAAGAAGTACTTCTCTTAATATCCTTCAGACATGTACTTCTATCTCCACCCAACAAGGAGACTGTGGACCCAATTGTAAGACCCAGTTTTCTGAAATTGGGGTATTTTTGAAATTTTATTATTTTTATTATTTATTAATGGTGATTTAGTCATGTTATGAATTTTGGTAATTTTTAGTTAGATTAAAATTATTTTCTAAGTCATGGCTTATGACTTTGTGATTTTACTAGTGTAATCCTAGTGTAAACCCTAGAGATTTCATAACCTAGAGACCAACCATGACCATGTAAGCCTAACCATGTGATTAGGATATCAAATTACCACTTTTTAGTCAAAAGAGTATTTTGGTAATTTTCTAGAAATTATTTAGAATTATTTGGATTTATGTATTTTTATTATTATTTAATTATTGATTAGTGCCATGATTAGTCCCTAACCTAGTCTACCCTAATCCATAGGTTAGCCACTAACCTAGAATGATAAGGGGATAGATATTTGCATTGGTTAAAGGAGGATAAATATCTTGATATCTACTTTATGGATATTTTCCACAAAATATCCAAAATATCAACCCTTTTGCCATGAAAGTCGTTCTTTAGCTTGGAAGCAACCCAAGGACACCCCCTCCCCTTGTCATGGCAGCCAAGAACACCCCCCTAGCCCTACACCATTCTATATAACCCCATTGCTTTCATTCATGGCCATTTACATGAATTTAAACCTAGAAAAATCCTATTTCTACAAACCTTGATAACTTGATCAATTTTGATCTAAATCACCTCTAGTTTCTTGCATTGGACTCCCCTACACTAGAGGGTACTAGTTAGGGCCTGCTATCGAGGATTTCGTGAGCTTTGGGCATCACCAAGTTGAAGTGGATACCCCCCTCTCCTTGTTTTTCTATTAGATTTGCATCAATAGGTAAATGTCCATAAACCATGTTAATATTGTGTTTTCTCTTCATATTTGCATGCATCTAGGTACTAGGGAACCGTGGGTCAAGTTTGGTAGGATTTAGACTTGGTTTGGTGTCCGTATCGGACACGTATCCTAAGCCTTAAACCCTTGTTTGGTGAAATGCCACAATGGACTTGTTTTTGTGTTTTTGTAAAACAAATTACATAACCTAGTAGCCCTAGACTTGCTGATCACAAAACACCTAGACTGAGCACGTTTTCGTGCTGTGTCCGTGTCCAAATTGGATACGAACCCACTGCACGAGACCCTCGTGCATGCCCTGCTACCCGACACTTCGTATGCACTGCACAGGCTACTAGGACACGTGCAAATTGACACGGACACGGGGGCAATGTCCGCGAACATGCCCCCAAAATTTGGTGTCACTTCGTGTCGTATCGAGTGAGAAATCTCACTCGCACTGGACACGGGCTATCAACGCACACGCGCGTGAGGGCAACTTCGAGCGTGTCGTGTCGCGCGGACACGACACTTGGGTGCCTCGTAATGACACCATCGTGTAGCCCTTCATGTGGCGTACACAAGGACACGAGCACGTGGTACATCGTGTCCTGTGTCGCGAGCATGAGGCGTGTGACAACGTGTACGACGCTGTCAAAACACGCGTGTATCAGTCGTGTTTTCACGACTGATACGGAGTTCGTTTTGTGTCCATGAGTGTCGTGGACACGTGTCAGAGTGTCCATCGTGTAGCCCTATGTGTGGGCTATACGTGTGTGTGACCACGAGTCGTGTCGTGTCTCGTGGTGTGTCCACGAGACACGTGAACACGTGCACGACGCTGTGCACTGTGTTCGTGTATCAGTGCTTACCCGAGTGAGTTTTTACGTATTTGGACACGCCGTGTCGTGTCGTGGTGGACTGCCACTGACACACACGACACGTATATGTATAGGGTACCAGTTACCAACCATTAGAATCGAGCCTTAGCTCGTTTTAGTGTGTGTAAATCGAGTTACCTATTTTCGAGTGCACAGTGCACTGTTTCCAGGTTTTAGGATTTCCAGTTTTTGCAAAATCGATTTTCAAATCGATTTTGATTATGTTTTATACATTGTACTAGTGTATTTTAGTATGTATATATGTAGTATATATGTATGTGTGAGTGTGGGTGAGATTTGGGGTTAAATGGTAGTGTGTATGTGTAGTAGTGTACATGTATACATATGTATGTATATGTGGACTGTGTGTGTGTGTGTTGGGGTGCCAATTTGTGGTTCCAGGAACTGGAACCCAGCCCCCTCTCTCACTGTCTTGTGCTGCTGTCCCCTCTTCCTGTCTCTCTCTCATTCTCACTCTCTCACTCTATGTCTCTCTCTCTTCCCTCTCTATATATATATGTAATATGTATATAAGTTTTATATATATATATGTATATATATATGATATATATATATATATATTGTATTAGATATACATAGTGTCATTATATATATATATATATGTGTGAGTGTGGGTTTGTATTATATATAGTATTCATATTTTGATATATGGGTAGTAGGTAGATAGTGTCTATTCATATATATAGTTATATATATATATATATATCTATATATATATATATATATATATATATATATATATATATATATATATCTATATAACTTACTAGATATAGGTTATATGAAACCTACACCACTAGCCTATGAAAACCTATAAGACTAGCCTATGGCCAAGGTACTAGCCTATGGCTTGGGGCTAACCCTAATGACCTAAAACACTATAAGTGACCCTTGTTGACTAAGGGTTGACCAAAGTCAACCTTAGGTCAAAGTTGACCTAGTTAACCTAGAATTGACTAGGATTGACCTAAAATGACTAGTTTAACTAGTTGACTAGTAGACATAGTTTGACTAGGTAATTGACCATTGTTGACCAAAGTCAACTATAGGTCAAACCTTGACCAAATTGGCCTAGAAATGACTTGGATGAACATAGAAGGACTATTTGACTTGAGTTTGACTAAACTAGATGATTAGGTTGACCATATGGATTATGAGGGTAATCCTATATAGATAAAGATATGTATGGGGTTAAATGAAATACTTAGAGTTGAGTCATGACTTGAGTTGGAGAATAGGATTAGCTTGATTATAGGATTAAGGTTGGTATTGTACTATATGTATTTATATGTGGTATACTTTGTATAGGTAATTGTAGTATAGTATCTTAGGTATTCTAAGACATGTTAGCCTATGATGATTTGTGTTAGCCTTAGAAATTGACTAGAAGTTGACCATTAGTCAAGATTGACCTAATTACCTTATTGACTAGTCTATGATTAACCAAAACCTTAGTTAGACTAAGACTTGACCCTATATGGACCCAAGTAACTAGAGTTGACTAGTTTGGCTAGAATGTTTGACCAAGGGTTGACTTTAACCTAGATTAGACTTGTTTGACCTTGTATGACTTAGTTTAACTTCTTGTGACCTAGTATGACTTAGTTTGACTGTAGTGTTGACCAAGTTTGACTTTGACCTAGATTGGCTTAGAATTCATATAGATTGCATCGTAGATTTCATTTACCTTCATTTTGGACATGTCATAACTGTATTGCTCTATTTTAGGACATTGTGACCCTGGTACAGACATCTGATATTACACTACTCTTTCCAGAGTAACAGGCAAGTACATTCTCTGATAATTCTCTCATTTATTTGTCGATTACTGTATTTCAGTTCTAGTTAGTTCTATATGATTCTCTGTATCAACACGTATGGATATTTCTAGATTCATGTATCGACACATACCTTACTTGCTGGCCTCTATTACTGGAGTCATTAGTATCATTCCGGAATTATTTCTGGAATCATCACGTATTGGCCAGACTCATCTCGATTCTTTTGTCGATTTTGGATTCACTTGCTGGGCAGGGAAATATTGAGTAAGACATGTAGACATATCCCAAATCCGGAATCTCCCACTGGAATCTACCGGAAGCATAGCCATCTCTTGCCCGATCAGTGAGAGATGTGCCTGATACCTACAGCCGTTTGTATGTCGACCTCGGTATTTTAAAACACACTGTTAGATCATAGTTGGACTCACCCTGGTTTCATTGATCACTGTTGGACTCATCTTGTACCGGAAATTATCTGGTATCAGATTATATGGACTGGACTCACACTGGGATTATATTAGACTTATATCGTACTGTCTGGACTCACACATGATATTCTAGTTCAGTTAGCTTTTATTACAGTCTTTATTGCCATGATTCTTCTCTTATTTTAGTTACCTTTCTTTTCTTGTATCTTACTGTTTCTCTATGCCATCATTACCTGTATAAAACTGCCATACTCATCAATAAAACTGTCTATAACTGCTTTGTAGTTCTTTGTCATTTACTTGGGTTTTTCTAGATGAGTTGTACTCGTTCCCATCCTGATTGGACCTGTTAAAAATATTACAGATGATAATCCTGAGGACACATGCCCTGCTTACCATGGACCTGGCGAGGGATTAGCTACCTTTGGTCCCGACTCTCAGGAGTGATTCAGGAGATTAGCTAGTAGACTACTTTAGCTTTCATGTTTTGGCTTGTTGTATTAAAGTTAAGATATTGAGTCTGTATTAAGTTGGTTTGAGATATTGGTGTATTATTTTAGTAGTTAGTTGTTGTTGTCTTTAATTCCTTAGGTATAACTTCTGTGTTATCTTTTCGTGTTTAGACTGTGTTGAGTAGATCATACCCTTTACTTGCCCTCCATTCGGAGCTGATATCTGGACAAGTACTTTTTATATTCACTGCATGAGATTAGTTAGCAACCTAGGACAGCTTACTACCGCCGACACTGCGGCATAGGCTGGACATAACCACTTCTCGTGCCCCTATACAGGGTGCGGGTCGTGACACCAATCATCAGGGCTCATAAACAATTTCCTTCCACAAAATCTTACGCTTTCGGAACCCAGCTGTTCCGTGGCATTCTATCCTCCAGTAGAAGGACAACCACGTCCACATTACCTCTGAGTTGTTCCCCTACACCCTACAAAGCAGGACCTTACGCTCCGTAAGGCTACGCTACCCATCATGTTTACCACGTCCGCATTACCTCTGAGTAAACATCCCGTACGGACAACCCCTGTGTTGCCGTACATTGATCGCAGAACTTCCACGTCTACATTACCTCTGAGTAGTTCCGCGTATCCCCCAGAGTCATTCCTACCACGTCCATAACACCTTTGAGTAGGAAGATTCCATCATTTGAATCCCATATTTGCCACGTCTACATCACCTCTGAGCAAGCATGTCGATTCTTTCGAACTTATTATCTGTACCTAAAAACCAAGATACGCAAGAGATAATAGGTCCACACAAATAATCAAGTTCATGACAGCAAAAATGAACACACCACAAAAACTCTATATTCTTTATTCAAAAATAAAAGATTACATCCCCAGCAAGAGTTACAAATTACACAAAAAGAAAAGATTACAATCCCTAAACATCTTCGGGGTTGGCCGAAAGCTCTTCAATCCGACGCTTCAAGTCCGCCGCCCGAGTCTCTACGGTCGTCAGGACCTTGCGTTCGGCTTCTTGACGCATCCTTTCTATGGCCTCAGAAAAAGTGTCATCCTCATGCTTCTCGTCTAACTGTCGCCGCTACTGAGCCAGGGAAAGAGCCTGGCGGGTGAAAGCCGCTTCCTTCACCTTAGATGCTACATGTTCAGCCTGGACTCGCTCAGCATCTAATAAGAGTTGGGCCCGCTGGTCTTCAAGGAGACGAATCTTAGCATCAACCTCAGCTACATTGGCGTCCAACGCAGCTCGTAGCTCCACATTTTCCTGTGTGGACTGAGATAACCTCTCCACCGCAGCCTCAGTTTCAGCTACTTCGTGTTCCTAAACACCCACGGTGGCCTGGTAAGAGGACTCAGCCTCAGCGATCAACTTCTTCTTTTCTGTGTCTATCAGAGCGGAGAGATCATTTCGCTAGATACACTGAACTCAGAAAGCAGCTGGTCCACCTCAGCCACTGAGGCCTCCAGAATCTCGGCCATATGATCATGGCCCTGGTGGGAATGTATCAGATTGATGTGAGGGAGTACCAGGGCTTTTGCCGTCGCGAAACTCCTATTGGCATCTATCACCGCCGATACGCCCCTCTGTAGTATCTTATATACCGCCTCAATAATAAACTTTACATACTCATCTGCATCAGCCAGCACCTATGGCATCATAGCAGGAGTTGGAGGTCCTGCTCTAGACAGCGGACCGGAAGAAGGCCCGCTCGCTTCAATCTGCGAGGTTGAAACCTCAACATCAACGGATTCTTCCTCAACAGGGGCTTGAGCCTGAGGAGCCAAAAGAACAGGAGGAGCCGAGAGAGGCGTCGATATCGTAAATAAATAAAAATAAAAAATACACACAATATTCGTAAATAAATATTCATATTATATTATAATTATGAAATAAAAAAATTATTCCTCTCCCGAATTTAGGTTGTTACACAATTAGGTTGCACACTTTGAAACTCTTTTTTTTTCACTTTTAACAATCATCCAAATAATCAAATTCTTTGTCTACTTTCAACAATCATCCAAACAACTAGACTCATTTTTCTCCACTTTTATATAAGGTTCCACCAACCAAACAACTTTTAGAAAGTCAAAATTTAAGCGTACGCATCACTTACACAAATTTTGTTATTCCACTTTCACACTTTCTCTTACAGTTTCGTGCAACCAAACATGCCATTAGCAAATGGGAAGGGATAGATAGTAGTTAATAGTCAAACATTGCGGTATTGATTTATAAATACAAATAGAGATACTAAGACCTGGTGCAAGAGTATAAAAGTTTTAATATATATATATATATATATATATATATATATATATATATATATATATATATATATATATATTATATATATATATATATATAGAGAGAGAGAGAGAGAGAGGCTCGAACCTAGGACCTCCCCTAGATGAGCCCCCTGCTCTAGCCACTTGAGCTAGAGCCGCCAGACTTGTAATATATATATATAAAATATATATATATATATATATATATATATATATATATATATATATATATATATATATATATATAGTTAAAACTTGTAATAATTTATAGCATTAAAATGAAAATTAGCCTCGCGAGGACCTTATATGCCCTACCCTAATCCTAAACCCATGAGTATGATTCTCAAAATGGGTCTAGCAGGTTGGGAGTGCAACTCGAGCATATTGGGTTGGGCTTGAGCTCAACCTGAGTCCAACACGATGAATCATAAGCCTAGCTCGAGTCCAAGTCCAACTTGAAATTGGGTTCAACATATGTAGTCTAAGACCTGGCCTAGAAGAATAGAAATGTAAGCCAGGTTCTCTGGGTTGGATTCGACTGGATCGAATACGTCAATTTTATCAGACTCTAATTTGATATTTGAAATAATTTTGAACAAGATTAATATTAAACACATAATAAAATACCAATCAATCCTCAATCATTATAAAATTCAAATTGAAATAAGATTTAGGGTAAGGAGTTGAAGAGTTCAGGTGAAAAACATTAGGATTTAAACTTTTTATTTAAGAAATATGAAACATTGTGTGTGTGTGTGTATTGGAAAGTACATGTACGCGCGCCCCTCCTCTTCCTTCTGAGCTTCTTCCGTTGTGCCTCCTCTCTCCTCGCCTGCCCCGCTACACCCCACTCCCCCTCTTCTCCGCTTCCTTCACCCCCTTCCCCACCTTCCCTGCTGCTACTGTTCCCCATCTCCTCTCCCGCGTGTGTCACGTCCCGCTCCCGTAGGAGCGATCATCCTCGCTAAGGCGTGATGTCGTACGAGCCTAGATTGCGCTCGTGCAAGGCGGGTTCCATAACGGTCGATTTTAGCGGCTGCGACGGGGTCATCGCACAGAAGTCCCAAGCAGAGACATTGAATAATAGCAGCGGAAATTTAGAACAAACATAAGTTATTCAAAAGAAGCTCTTTATTAATATTGAAATATAGATTACAATGGGGTGCAAGGCCAAGATTACAAGTCTCTCAAGCTCACTTTTCTCTCATTAGAAGTTTACTCTGCTCTCTCTCATCTCTCAATACAAGTCTCGAGCCAGCGGATGTTTCGAAAGGCGATGTCCATACATTATGTCCCGTATAAGTCTTGACTCCATGCGGCCGCATGCTTCGAATCGCCAAGGGACTCCGTACCTCGACGCATCCAAGCGAGCTCTGCGCCACGAGCTTCTACCTGTGCCTGCACATGTAAACTATATGGGTGTCAGTACTCAACTGTACTGGTGGAGTGAGCTCCTCGCCCACCCATACAAAACTAATACGTTAGATTTACTTAGTGCACATAGTCCATTCTTATCAATTGTCTTTCTAGTCTTGTCTTAGGATCAGTTTTATGACAAACGACTTGGCATATTTATGTCTGAGGACCATCCCGTACTTGCAACAGTAACGTCCACTCAACAAAGTTAACCTATCAAGTCGTGCTTGCCTTACGGCCATAATCAGAGACGCAACTACACGATAGACTCCATTTCTTTGCCTCTAGACCTTTCTCGTGCTTACATTTTCAACGTACCGACTCATACTTGTCTTTCGTGCCATACTCGGTGACGTAATAACTCGGTCGTACCATGAACTCGATTCGAGCTTCAATATCTCTAAGGCAGTGCCTCCTCGCTTAGTCTTGCCTATGCTTTAGTTTTAATAACACGGCCGTGCCTCACATTTCGAGGTCGTGTCCAGCAACTCAACATAACTTCACCCAACTTGCCCTACGGCCCTTCTCGACTTAACTCGCAATAGCTCAAGTTTAACTCATGCAACTCTATGCCAACGACTTAACATTCGATGCCATATCCCGTGCCGAAGCACGCCGCCTTCATTGTAGCCAAATCTTAGGCCCAGACATTATGTCTTCTAACTGCATACACATTCAACTCAACTCAGTCTAAAGGCACACACGTGGATTGTCGCCCGTGCTGACACATCTATATGAATGGTCACTAGCATTAATCAGCCATCGTGGACATAGCCTGGCAAACGGGATCCTTGTACCGCAAGTAGCAATCTCCGATGTAAGTCCCCGTACTACCAATTTCCTATTACCCAGCTCGACTATAATTTGTTCTTCCTAGGCCGAGTCGGTCCCGTGGCCACGGGTTGTCGCTCGAAGAACCAACGCCCTTGTCGACAAGTTGTCCATGACCACGCGCCTATGCTAACTTCTAGACTTAACGTAATTGCATGTTCTTATCATTATCACCTAGTTTATTTGCTTTACTTCTTCCATTTTTCATACTTCTTTGCAGAGCCCAAACCAGGGTTGCCTCGGCGACTGAACTACAGTCCTGACATATATCTTCTCGACGACTAACCATCGCTTAGACTTAACATTTTTTTAAAACTCCGAGAACGGCTGCTGCATAGCCTTCCCACTTAACTTGAATATAACGTGTTTCTTAAGTATCGATAGACCGTGGCTAACTTTCCACTGAACCCACTGTGGCTCATGCCTTAAACCAACTCGTATTCTACGCAATGCTATCGCCTAAGTCATACCTCATATGACGGGCCTTGGGATCGTGGGACTATTTAACTTGACAACCGCAGAATAAGCGGGACAGCACTTGGAATGACTTAGGTCGACCGGCATAACTTTGCCTAACTTACTCAAGCCTGCAACTTAACCCGAGGGACGAGCAAAGGCTATGCCAAGCCTTGCGCAGTAGAAGCGTGCATGCTTTATCGAGCATTTACGCGGGCGACGCCTATGACTTAGGCAAGTTCATAGTTTTGTGTCGAAGACCAACTTTCCTTCTCCCAAGCCACGAGACGAAGGACCGAGTGTCATTTTCAAAGCACACCGTGCACCAACTCTAAGCCGACCGTTGGACCTTTACATATTCTAACTCAATTCGACCCATCGGGATTATTCCCTTTAGCTATGTGGATTTGTCTCTTTTATTATCAAGCCTACTAGTGCAAGTTGAAAACATGCGATTCATTATACGAAGGCTAAGATGAGGCAAGTTCACCGAAACTACCCCACCTGAGCGATGTCTTCGAGCAAGCCATTGCATGGCTAAGTCCGAACGCCGTAGGCGTTTCGATTCCTCCGATTAATTGAGCGGGACGGGGCACTACATCATACACCATTCAGAAAAAGTTTTATCCTTGAAACTTACTGAGTACACTTATCGATTTATGCCTTTGTTCTACATTTAAGGACTCTCGCACACACTACACTATGCGTTCCCTCAATCCGAGCCATACTCATGCTTATCGCTAACTTAATCGTAAAGCATACCAACCGATCAACCAATATTCAAACTCGTCTCAATTCAATGATCATCAACATTTCTTCGAAACTCACGATCTCAAGATCCTCGACACTTTCCTGCTCCTCAAGTCTTACTTGATTCAAAGTATCACTTAGTTGGATCGTGCACATATTACAGGCGTCCCCAAAATACATGTATTTTAGCCAAGCCTCATGATAGAGAATCCGCCATCACCACTCAAGTCGAATTATGCACATATTCAACCGTCCTTGATATACATGCATGTCAACCGAGCCTCGTGAGCGGTGCCTCCACAATTCCTATCGCTTCACGCCGGAACGTCTGTCTAACCGCTAGACTACGTCTTTAGGCTAAGGTCATCCGTCAGTATTGGAAACATAGTTCCCAAACAACAATATCAACACTGACCCCATCCTAAGGTTAAGCCAAATCGATAGTACGTGGTTTTCTACCCAAGCTCGTATCACTCCGATTTCTAAACATCGAGTATCGATTCCTTACGCACATCCCAATATTCATCGCACGGGGTCCGAGTCGTTCGGCAAAGCCATCCTACGATAATTCACGTTCAACCAATCCTCGACAAGAATATATCGCTCGTTCATCAAGCCATTTCGTATAGTCTCTCTCTTCGAACACGTTTGACATAATTCGCCTATCAATCTCCAAGTCAAGCATGCTACGACACAATTCATCGCTAAACCAAAATTTCACATTCCATACTTCCGAAGTCATTCATTCCAATTCATGTAATCGATCACAAGGTCGTCCGACTTAACAATATGTTGCACCCCGATCTCACGCGAGTCAGATTATCTATGGTGGGCACGAATCACCATGCACGCTCCCGCGAGACAATCATTCTCATCGGGACGTAACTCTTGTTTTGTGTCTAGACTAATTCATTTTCGATGCGTAGATTGGACCTACTCAATGCTCAAGTTTCATTCATTCGTCAATCATAAGTCCTACAAATCCTCGAGTTCACCTTCGCATCAAGCCAACAAGTCGAGACAATCAAAGTTGCCGCGTCCTAATTTTCCGAGTTCGATCATTCTCGCGACATGAATCACCATGTCAACGCTCACGCGGAACGACCGCCCCAAATCCGACACGATACATGTGCGAGGCTAGAGTCGTGCTCGTACAAGACAAGAATGTTAACGTTGTGGTTATCTGCGTAACCCTCAAGACACTTTTTTTTTCATCCAACATTCATCTCAATCAAAGTCCTAAGTATTGCATCCAATCGAACAATAAAACTTGCACGATCATCATTTGCCGAGTCAGAATACCCCCAAGTTATCGCATATCGATCTTTGATACGCCTCAATACAATCGACGATATGCGTAACCTGATGATCTTACTTTGCAACCAATTTTGAGTCGTACGAATGATGCTATCGTCCAACTGGATAATCTCCTCGACATTCAAATTCAAGTTCGATCATTACCCCTCGAATCATTCACAACATCAATTTTCTCGGACCTAAATTCACGTATCGTTCATCCGTCTATCTTAAGTCATCGACCAACGTATTTCCTTCCAATTACATCATTCCTTGTTGACTCAAATCATCCAGCAACATCAATTCCAATCCTCAGAGTCATTTGTGTAACTTCAAAGTCAAACCTTTCATGCACGCTATCTTTCCATCGTGCTAACTTTTCGTATACGATCCGTATCAATTTCATCAATCAAGTCATCCATTTATTTTATCGTTTAGAATCTCCATTCAACCATTTCGTAACTCGTATTACCATTCACAATCGTCCGAACGATATCTCGTTTGCGACTCTTTAATCATGACCAACTAAGCGCTACTCGTTCTGAGGCTTTATGATATCATTGCTTGTCGACATACTCGTACTATTCATAAATCTTCTAGTTTCGCTTGGACAATTCCTACAATGTCCATACACCACTCAGGGTTTGAGTCATTTTATAAATTCTCAAAAAGGTCATACGATTCACAATCGACATGTCCAATTGTGAGTTCGCCCGTTCCTTAATGTCTAAGAACCATTTTTCATGTTTGCTTTAGCGTTGGTCAAGTAGTGTCTCTATCAACATGCATTCTACGTCTCTCTTATTCTCATCCGAGCGATAGTCAATCTCGCTTGCAAACTCGTTCGCACCAGAAGTTCTACATGCGCGATACTCGACACAACTTAGACAAAAGGTCGTGTGCATAGCCATCCGTCCGAACTATACTTCGACCTCGTGTACTCGTTTGCTATCGTCAGCGTAAGGTCATTCAAGCACGCACTGTGTTTGTTAACTTTTAGCATTGGTTTTCTTTCAACTCAAGTCTGTCGTAGTCTGGCAAAAAGGCCTTCGCCTATCGATTTCGTTCAACCGAGTACTCGTACGAGCTTTTGAAAATATTAGACTTACTGTATGGACATCTTGTGAGACAATTGAGAGAGAGCGCACCAACGATATCGATATGCGGAAGCAACACTACAGAGTTTGCGAAAACAACAGAGTTAAAGAATTTAATCGATAGTCCAAGGACATAAAGCCGTGCTTTGATACCATTATGTCATGTCCCGCTCCCGTAGGAGCAATCGTCCTCACTAAGGCATGATGTCGCACGAGCCTAGATTGCGCTTGTGCAAGGCAGGTTCCATAATGGCCGATTTCAAAGGCTGCGATGGGGTCGTCGCACAGAAGTCCCAAGCAGAGACATTGAATAATAGCATCGAAAATTTAGAACAAACATAAGTTATTCAAAAGAAGCTTTTATTGATATTGAAACATAGATTACAATGGGGCACAAGGTTAAGATTACAAGTCTCTCAAGCTCACTTTTCTCTCATTACAAGTTCACTTTGCTCTCTCTCATCTCTCAATACAAGTCTCGAGCCAGCGGATGCTTCGGAAGGCGATGTCCATACATTATGTCCCGTATAAGTCTTGACTCCATGCGGTCGTATGTTTCGAATCGCCAAGGGACTCCGTGCCTCGACGCATCCAAGTGAGCTCTGCGCCATGAGCTTCTACCTGTGCCTGCACATGTAAACTATGTGGGTGTCAGTACTCAACTGTACTGGTAGAGTGAGCTCCTCGTCCACCCATACAAAATCAACATGTTTGATTTACTTTGTGCAACATAGTCCATTCTTATCAATTGTCTTTCTAGTCTTGTCTTAGGATCAGTTTTATGACAAATGCTTTGGCAGATTTACGTCTGAGGACTATCCCGTGCTTGCAACAGTAACGTCCACTCAACAACGTTAACCTATCAAGTCGTGCTTGCCTTACGGCCATAATCAGAGATGCAACTACATGATAGACTCCATTTCCTTGTCTCTAGACCTTTCTCGTGCTTGTATTGTCAACGCAGCGACTCATACTTGTCTTTCGTGCCATACTCTGTGACATAACGACTCGGTCGTGCCATGAACTCGATTCGTGCTTCAATATCTCTGAGGCAGTGCCTCCTCGCTTAATCTTATTTATACTTTAGTTTTGACAACGCGGCCGTGCCTCACATTTTGAGGTCGTGCCCAGCAACTCAACGTAACTTCACCCAACTTGCCCTACGGCCCTCCTCGACTTAACTCGCAACATCTCAAGTCTAACTCATGCAACTCTATGCCAACGACTTAACACTCGACGTCATATCCCGTACCGAAGCACGCCGCCTTCGTTGTAGCCAAATCTTAGGCCCAGATATTATGTCTTCTAATTGCATACACATTCAACTCAACTCAGTCGAAAGGCACACACGCGGATTGTCGCCCGTGCTGATACATCTATATGAATGGTCACTGGCATTAACTAGCCATCATGGACATAGCCTGGCAAACAGGATCCTTGTACCGCAAGTAGCAATCTCCGATGCAAGTCTCCGTACTACCAATTTCCTATTACCCATCTCGGCTATAATTTGTTCTTCCTAGGCCGAGTCGGTCCCGTGGCCCCGGGTTGCCGCTCGAAGATCTATCGCCCTTGTCGACAAGTTGTCCATGACCACGCGCCTACGCTAACTTCTAGACTTAACGTAATTGCATGGTCTCATCATTATCACTTAGTTCTTTTGCTTTACTTCTTCCACTTTTCATACTTCTTCGCAGAGCCCAAACCAGGGTTGCCTCGGCGACTGAACTACAGTCCCGACATATTTTCTCTCGGCGACTAACCATCACTTAGACTTAACATTTTTTTAAAACTCTGAGAACAGCTACTGCATACACTTCCCACTTAACTTGAATATAACGTATTTCTTAAGTATCGACAGACCGTGGCTAACTTTTTACAGAACCCACTGTGGCTCATGCCTTAAACCAACTCGTATTCTACGCAACGCTATCGCCCAAGTCATACCTCATATGACGGGCCTTGGGATCGTGGGACTATTTAACTTGACAACCGCAAAATTAGCGGGACAGCACTTGGAATGACTTAGGTCGACCGACATAACTTTGCCTAACTTACTCAAGCCTACAACTTAACCCGAGGGACGAGGGAAGGCTATGCCAAGCCTTGCGCAGTAGAAGCGTGCATGCTTTATCGAGCATTTATGCGGGCGACGCCTATGCCTTAGGCAAGTTTATAGTTTTGTGTCGAAGACCAACTTTCTTTCTCCCAAGCCATGGGACGAAGGACCGAGTGTCATTTTTAAAGCACGCCGTTGCACCAACTCTAAGCCGATCGTTGGACCTTTCCATATTCTAACTCAATTCGACCCGTCGAGATTATTTCCTTTAGCTATATGGATTCGTCTCTTTTATTATCAAGCCTACTTGTGCAAGTTGAAAACATGTGATTTATTATATGAAAGCTAGGATATTTGTCGGTTAGGATCCTAATCCTTATAAGACCTCGGGAGTGTCTCCTACCTCTTGGGCAGATCGATGTAGACCTGACTTGGCGAGGGAGGACATTGAGATGCATTATGCAGTGCCCAATATTAAATAAGGAAGGTTATTTCAATTTTCAAAGAACACGTTTCCAAAACAGAAGCTTTCGGGAAAAATACTATCATTCTTTATGTAATGGAACGCCGACCATACTTTGGTTAAAATAAGGGCTTTGCCTTGCGCATATGGTGACCAGAAGGGAGTATGGACATA
Organism: Iris pallida; assembly: GCA_029216955.1. NCBI lineage: Eukaryota > Viridiplantae > Streptophyta > Magnoliopsida > Asparagales > Iridaceae > Iris > Iris pallida. Next base: position 11,974,849 of record JANAVB010004398.1, read on the forward strand.
TACTTTCGAGAAAATTGATTCTATTTCATCAAGTTTTGGGTGGCAAAAGATTTACAAAGAGTTATTCAAAACGGTCCTTGGACTTTTGATGGTAGATTGGTTGTTCTAAGAAGATGGGACCCGTCTACTAACTTTATATGAGATAGGTTGGCCACATGTTCCTATATGGATTAGGTTTCCATGGCTCTCTCCTCAAGTTTGGAGTGTTCTAGCTATCATGAAGCTGGTAATTGGAATAGGAATTCCTTTAAAACTAGACAAATGTACGACTAAAGGAGGTCGATTATCCTTTGCCAGGGTCTTTATTGAGATTCATGCGGCGGATATGCTCCCTGACAAACTAGAGATAGAGCTCCTGACAGGCGAGACCATCTTTCAAGAAGTTGAGTATGAATTGGTTCCCCTATGTTGTCAGTCCTGCCATAGCTTTGGACACACCATCTCTCAGTGTTCGAACACTTGAGGCCCTTATGTGGTCAATCAAATATCTTATTATAATCAAGAGGTGCCTATACCTTTAGTGGATACTGTTCTTCATGGCTTGATGGAGAGGAGGTTGATTTAATTGTGGAAACTAGTAACATGGATACAAACAAGCCGGCAGCTAAGGAGATCCCCTAATCAACTCTCCTGGAGAAGAGGATAGAAGCAGAGAACGAGGAAGAAGAGATAGTTGAAGGAAGCAATGAGGCACAACATGCGCTAGTTATGTTCGGACAGGTAAGCAACAAGAGGAAGGTGCTTCTAGCTTGGTTATTTTTAGCGCCTAGGAGGATTGCCAAGAAGCGAAACATGGCAGAGTTCGAAAAAAACTGGCAAGTGGAGGAATGCTCTATATCGCTCACCTTTTGGATAGATCTTTACATGTTGTTAGCAAAGAGGATGGTCAACAAGACAGGCAGCAACTGAATCAAGAACCGTTGACCTACCAGAATCCTATTTGACAGGCTAAAGTTGAATCTAAAATGGGTGGCGGTAAAGCTTCTAACCAACGACAGGATGGACCTTCTCCCCCCTAAGAGAGCGTTTGTGTGTGAACAAGGAAATCAACCATCGTAATTTATGACAATTTTCACATGGAATATTAGGGGGACTAATTTAATAGGCGGATGGAGAGATATTATCGAGTATGCGGGAAAGTCTAGATGTTCTATTATTAACATTCTAGAATCTAAAATTAGAACAGATACTAAGATTACTATGCGAACCCTGTCGCACTGGTCTTCCACTTATAACCTTGAATATGGCTCGCATTTGGGTGATGTAGGACACCAGGGTTTGGCAAGGGGATGTGATTCAATGCTCTGACCAACTTCACACTAATAAATTTACTAACAAAGGGGGTGTTCAAATTATTGTGGGAGCGGTGTATGGGCATAATGATCATAGTAAGTGGCTTGGACTTTGGAGAGACATTACTATTACTAGTACTCTCGCTGGAGATAGATTACCCATGGTGGTTGTGGCATATTTCAATTCTACTTTTTATGCTAATGAGAAGACGGGGGTGCCCGGTCCCACAAGCAATCCTCTCAGAGTTTCAATAATGCCTCTTATCCTCTGGCTCAAGTGTATGGCTAAGACAGGTCACATGTGGCCCTGAAATAACTAGGCTATCCACAAACCTATTATTATCCAACTAGACCGTGCTTTTTGTAGTGGGAAGTGGTTAGACATGTTCTAACTGTATCGGGCTGAATACTTACCCCTAGGCACTAGCGACCACTCCCCTATTGTCATAAGACTCGGAGATACCTTCCATCAAAAGGAGGTCATTTAGATTTTATAATTCTTGGACGCATTTGAAGGGCGACGATGAGGTGGTTAAGCTTGGCTGGAAGAGTAGGATGAATGGGACTGCTCAATTCAGGCTTGTCCACAAGTTGAAGTATGTTAAAGGGCTCCTCAAGGACTGGAATAAAGAGAGACCTGATATTCCCCTTCAGGAGCTGGAGGAGAATCTAGCTGACATTCAATATAGGGTGAAGATGGCTTTTGAACTTGTCATCATGAAAGAAGATATGGACCTTCAAGATCAGCTACGTACCGAAAAATTTATGGTGAGGTCCGAATCAAACATCGGGCTAAATGCAATTGGCTCAGAGATTGAGATAGGTGCTCTATATTCTTCCATGCCATGGTTAAAGCTAGACAGAACCATAATACCATTCATGGGCTATTTGATTGTAATGGGCTACTTATTATTAGGGCTATGGTATCAGAGATGAGGCGGTTCAGTTCTTTCTGGACCTCTACAACCAAAACATGTATCTGACCAGCTTTTCATACTTTGTTTTCAAGAAACTGGTCTCCAGGCAAAGTAACATTATTTTGCAGGCACTATTGTCCTTGGCAGATATTGATCTATTTGTTAAGACGATGGATCCTAACAAATCGCCAGGCCCAGATGGGTTTGGGGCTGGTTTCTTCAAAGAATATTAGGAAATGATTAAGGGGGATGTGCTGAAAGTGGTGAGAGAGTTTTTTAATACTAGCAAACTGCTTAAGGAGCTTAATCATATTTTTGTGGTTCTGATTGCTAAAGCTGAGGGGGCGACCTTGTTGGGAGACTTTATGCCTGTTGTGTGCTACAACTTCTTTTACAAGATTATCACCCTCCTTATGTGTGATCGGATGAGGATGTTATGAAGGAGATTATTTCTCCTAATCAGACGGCTTTTATCAAAGGTCATTCTATATTGAAAAACTATATGTTGGCTCATGAGCTTGTGAGGATTTTAACAAGCAAGGGGATAACAAACGTATCTAAAGCTTGACCTCAGGAAAGATTATGATATGGTCAACTGGGACTTTCTATGTCATATTATGCTCTATATGGGATTTAACAAGTAGTGGGTGGATAGGGTGAGGGTTTGTATATGTTGGCCTCTTTCTCTATTACAGTTAGAGGAAAGCTGAAAGAATTTTTTGGCAGCAGTAGAGGCCTGACACAAGGGGACCCCTATCTCCATACCTATTTACGATTGTCATGGAGTTCTTTACATGTCTTATGGATGATGCGGTGATAGAGGGGTTGATTAGCCCCCATTTTGAAAGACGGATCCCGTGGTCTCCCACCTTATTCATGTGGATGACTTGCTGCTCTTCATTGAGCCTTCGAACAGATCTTTTGATGCTCTAAAGGACATTATTATTTCATTTAAGATCTGGTCGGGCTACATCTTAACATAAACAAGAGCCAGATGTTCATGAATCGTACATGTGGGAACAAAGAAGCTTGGCAGGATAAGATGGGCATTCCAAAAGGTAAGCTCCTTGTCAAATATTTAGGTCTTCCCCTATCTATCAACTATTTTGCTGTTGTGGATTGCGAGGGGCTCCTCAATTATGTGCAATTGAGACTTGAGGGATGGCAGGCACAGATTTTATCTTTTGGAGGTAGGATTGAACTGATCAGAGTCGTTATCTCGGTGATAGCTATGTACTAGCTACAGCCATTATTTTTTTCCAATGGTATCATTAAGAAGATTAAACATATGTGTACGGACTTTCTGTGGAAGGGGGCATGCATGCTATATGTTGGAAGGAGTTGTGTCAGCCGAAAAAAGGAGGGAGGATTTCGTCTAAGATCTCTGTCCCTCCTCAGAGATACGACCCACCTCAAACTTTTATGGAGATTCATTAACAGGAAATCTCTCTGGACGGACTGGTTAAGGGAAGATATTTTTCAAAAAAGGGCTTCCAGTATACCAGCAGCAATAACAACTACTCAGTCATGGTTAAATCGATGTTGGCTACAAGGAGGAGGGCTAAGGACAAACTCATTAGGGTGATATGCTCTAGGGCCCAAACTAGCATTTGGCATGACCCATGGATCAAATACTCCAGCTTGATCGAGAGAAAAGGCTGGCATATATATGAGTTGATGGGCTCTACTGACATGGTGAGTAGTCTAATTCAGGAAGGAGAATGGAAGCTTCAGGGCTGGTTCATCGAGACAGCTTATGCGGAAGATATCCGTGAGGTAGAGATTGGTAAGCAGGGAACGGTGGACTACTGGGTTTGGAAGGACATGGAGAAAGACACTTTCAAGTTTCGGACTGCAGTGAACCAGACTAGGACCTACCACGAGGAGGTCGATTGGGCTGAGTTGGTTTGGATGAAAGGGGCGATGGTTTAAAATATCTTTGTGCCTGTACAAAATGTCTTTGCTTTGATTATAATTAGCATTTAACCCCTTCATTCAAGTTTGATTCTTTGAGCCTAAAAATTTCTAATCTACCAAAGCCTATCCACAGACTACTCTACCAAATCTTTCACTTGCCTATCCATAAATTGTCTTAGTGTGTTCTTGAGTTGTAAAAATGAGATATTCGTCTTTGTTGTAAGAAGATCAAAACCATATTGTAAAGAGGTTGAAGTGATAAGCCTTCGGATCAAAGCTTGTGTGAAGTTGGAGTATCTTCGGATCAAAGCTCTCGTGTATTGAAATCGGAGAGGCCTTCGGATAAAAGCCCTTGTGTAAGAAATTGGTGAGCCTTAGGAACAAAGCTCATGTTGTACTATTTGCAATATTAGTTGATTAAAACTGGAGAGAGTTTCGGACTGGAGTGCCCCAAGGAAGGATAGCAGGATACATCGGGTGTCGATATTTTTATCGCTTCTTCTCTTGCACTCTTAATCTTTAAATGCCCATTAGCAATCTTATTGTGCTCTATTAGTAATCTTGACCCTATTCACCCCCCTCTTGGGTGCTTTCACATATCCTCCTAGAGGTTGCAGGTTCGATCAACGGGGCAAGCACATTTAATTTTATGTGGAGGAATTAATGTGAAGGTAGCTAGATACAGGCCGGTTGCGGGTGCTAATGCGATACAAGTGCGGTATTGTACGGACCTTCGGGATGAGAGTGGCCTTCGGGCCGAATTTATAGGCATTCTGATCAGGAATCTGTAACACAATTACCTCTTTCTATATATATATATATATATATATATATATATATATATATATATATATATATATATATATATATATAATATATATATATATATATATATATATATATATATCCAAGTGTTGGGCGCTGGTACTTGGGCCCGCTGGGTGGCTGTTCGAGCCACGGGTCCATTGAGGAGAGTATGTGTGTGTGAGTAATATATATATATATATAGGGGGCTGATCGGAAGCCCCGCGGGAGTCCCGTCGTCCTCGACCGTTGGATCGAGAGGGCACGCACGCGGGGCCCCCGATCCGATGGTGCAGGGTGGGGGTCTTTAATCCGCCATATATATATATATATATATATATATATATATATATATATATATATATATATATATATATATATATAAAATAAAAAAAAATATATATATATATATATATATATAAATAAATAATAAAAATATATATATATATATATATATATATATATATATATATATATATATTATATAATATAAAAATATAAAAAATATATATAATATAAAAATATATATTTTTTATTTTTTATTTTTATTAAAACCCCACAATTATATTCATATCAAGGCACAAAATGCCGAAACCTTTACATGTAAGCGCAAAAAGGACAAGAAGAAACGACAAAATGAGGCAGCCATCCGCTGCGAGAACTAGAAAAGCAAAGACTGGCATAAGTCCTCCAGGCTGTGCTTGCAGTGTCTGCTAACTTTGTGAGTCTGACGGAGGACCTCACGAATTAGCTGGTCGAATGAATATTGGTGTCCCTCGTATCTGAATTTGATGCGATTATTCCAGATGACCCACGTGATGGCGGCTGCGACAATCTGGTGGCCATATGAGGCGTTACCCCAATTGGCAAGAAGATTATTGAAGCTCCCACCGGTCTGGCCCTACTTGCAACGCTGAGACAGAACGTTCCAAACCCTTGTCGGCAAGTCCCCTGAATGAAAAATATGGTCCACCATTTTTGATTGTCTCGCCATACAGTAATGACATACAAAAGCTAAACTGAATCTGATGGTTCTGAGAGCGTCGTCTTGGGTAGTTTCTTACAAAATGCTCTCTAGATCAAAACAGACCATTTTTTGGGGATGCAAGACTGCCAGAAAGAGGTAATGATGGAGGAAGGTGCTCCAATGCCACAGGGCAACACTTCTAGCCAATGCAACCGAGAAATGACTGTTGGTCGAAATAGACCACTACAGAGTGTTAGGGTCCTTTCTGATCTTGAGCCCAACTTCACGGAGCAGAGAATCTGCCTCGTCCCCAATCCACTCACTGGCCCTAATCCAGTTTTGGTCGCCTGAGGAATCCTACATGTTGCTGATCTTACAGTTCGGGGGAGGGGGCATCCGGGTGCTGGGGGAGAAGATTGTCCCCAGACCAACGTTCGAAGAACATAGAGGATTCGCCCGACCCCAACCGAAGTCGGATAAAAGGTTCAACAAGGTTCCTCCCATTCAAGATGCGGCACCAGGATACGGAGGATCTGTAGTTGGAATCAGCGTTGGACGAATGAATGTGTTTGAAATATCTGGCCTTTATGAACCATGCCCAAATATTCCAGCTCACTCGAAGCTTCCACCACAACTTCATTGAGAAAGCATCCACAATATGCGGTAGCCTGCAAAGACCAAGACCTCCCTCATCGGTGGGTCTAGCCATGGAGTTCTAGCTAGCCCAATGGTGCTTGCCATTGCCGTTGCTGCAACCCCAAAGGAAGTTTGCGAAGAGGTTTTCAATGGTGGTGAGAACCTTCTTCGGGGGGGAGCAGGCTGCTAAGGTGTATATGGGGATAGAGGAGAGGACGTTCTGAATCAGAATAATCTTTCCGCCAAGCGATACGTTGCGTTGTGCCAACCCTCAAGCTTTTTCCTGATTTTGCCCACCAGGCCTTCGAAGATTCCCATATTGGTTTTGCCGTATACCAACAGGCACCCCAGGTAGTGGAAAGGTAGGTACGCAACATTAAAGGAAGTAATGTTGGTAAGGGTGGCAGAGTGGTCTCTGTTGGTGTTGTCGTACACATAGATGAAACTCTTGCTAGGTTGACACGGTGACCAGAGCATTTGGCGTATCTATGCAGCATGTTGTGGACCACTTCCACATGCCTGACTTCACCAGAAGAGAATATGAGAATATCGTCAGCGTACGCTAAATGAGTTATGATCGGACAACCACTAGTGGTGTGGAAGTGCTGGAAATACGGGGAGCCTACCATCTTGTTCAGGTTTCTGCTCAAAGCTTCAGTGGCGATGATGAAGATAGTGGACGATAAAGGATCTCCCTGCCTGACACCACGGCTAGATTTGAATAAACCCTCAGCTTGGCCATTAATAACCGTAGAGAACCAAGAGTTACTGATCGACCTCCAAATGATGTTGGTCCAGGTTTCTGAAAACCCGAAGGCCCTGAAAACCCAAATCATGAATTGTCATTCCAGCTTATCATATGCCTTCTACATGTCTAGTTTGATAGATATGTTTCCGCCCCTAGATGATAATTTCATGCAAGTGATCATTTCCTAAGCCAACAGTATGTTGTCTAAGATGTTCCTGCCGCAAAAAAAGCCACTCTGACCTTCTAAAATAATCTTAGGGAAGATCTCGCTCATACGATTGGCGGATGATCTTGGAGATGATTTTTTTGGTGAAGGTGCATAGGCTAATAGGGCAGAAGTCTTTGAAGGTCTCCGGGTTTTCTTGTTTGGGGATAAGAATCAGGTAAGCGCAGGAAATCAATCTTGGGTACCTGGCTTCCTTTAAAAAATGGTGACCACCCCATGTATGTCTGACTTGATGATGTCCTAGCACGATCTAAAGAAAACGCCAGTGAAGCCGTCAGGTCCGGGGGCGCTATGCTCGTTAAGGGCCCAAACAACATCTTTGACCTCATTTTCTGAAGGGAGGAACTCCAGCTGAGTATTGTCTCTTTCATCGATCAGTCGAGGGATCTCCGCTAGGAATTCCTTGTCTCTCGTGATGACCTCTTTGGTAAATAACTGGGAGTAGAAATCAGCCACGGCCGATTGGATATCCTATTAACCTTTGACTATGTGCTCGTTTACATCGGCTATCTGGTGGAGGTTGAGCTATTGTCTATACCCCTTAATACGGGAGTAGAAATAGCTAGAGTTTCTGTCTCCTTTACTGTCCCAGGTCAGTCTGGCTTTTTGTTTCCAGAATTTAGTCTCGACTTTCAGTCTGAATTTAAGCAGAGCTCTGGTCAGATTGAGGGAGGCACGGGCCGCAGAAGATCTATCAGTGGCGAAGAGAGCTTCAGCGCGGGTAACGTTATCTTCAGCCATGCAAACAACTTGAAAAATGTCCCCAAAGGTGGCCTTATGTCACGCCCCTGCTCCCGAATAATCGGGTACGGGTCGATGCATGCCCGACCTACACTGTCGTTGACAGCGGTAGTGAGCCGTCTAGTCATCAATAACAAGAGTAATCTCATCACAGCATCTAATCTCGGAAGCTCTACTAACCATCACAGCAATTTACTATACAATTATTACAACTTATACATGAATGTTCGGGTACAAAGCCGGTAAAAGATAAATACTACAACAACAACATATAATCAAATATACTCAATCAATCTCTTATACATGAAACTAGCTATCTCAATATCAAGTGAACTCCAATGCCAGCCATGACAATCTAAAGATCTATCTCACCTGTAATCAACGATCCGGTCAGGAAAGGAGCAAAGTACAATGTAACTCAATAAAACTTACCATAAAGATCAATGGAACGGTATATCAAAATATAGCTGAAAGACAGAGAAGCTATGTGAATATAAAGTATGCACTAGCCATGTGTACATGTGCAATTGGACGTTATCAACATGTGGGGACTAATATATAATCAAGCATATAGAATATGCTATGAGTCAATCAATAATCAGGAATGTCTGACGACAATGCTATCAGTCACGCAATAATCAGGCATATCTGACGACAATGCTATCAGTCACGCACGAAATGGACATCAGGCATACAGAGTATGCTATCAAGCAATATTTGTCCAATATTAGTCAATCACATGTCTCTAGAACGTCCCCCACCTAACACGAGAAACAATGCAAGCAATCGATCAAGAATAAGTAAAATAATGACACGAGACAATGTGAGTGCAATGCATGAAATGATGGTAATACTGAGTATATGTACTTGCCTTGATTCTCGAGAATAGCAATACCTTCTAATCACCTAAAATAGAAAGAATTATTTAGAATAACACGTTAAGAAATTTAGATAATAATCTAAGCATTTCTTCCAACTTATCATTAATGACTAAACATGTCATTATTAATTAACTAATTAATCCATTAGCTTATTCCTATACTCACATTAGTAATGTTAAGGCTAAACTAAGCCCAAATCACTCTTTAACTAAAATTGCTCAACATTTAAATGGAACCCATGCATAGGCCCAATATGGTCCAACATGGAACCCATGCTCCCCATCTACTCAAGACTCACTGAAAACAAACTATATATTGTCTGCCAAAAGGCCCCAACTGAATTGAGTTACCAAAAAAACCTATTCTGTCCAGCTCAACAATTTAACACTTAGCCAAAATAACTCTATCCCATCTAAAGCCCAATCACTTTCTAAGGCCCACATTCCTGCTTTCAAATCCAGCCACTTTCAACTAACACACATAACCTTAACATTAACGGCTAACAAACAATGGCCTGGAATTCAATCCTCAAGTGCAGCTGGCTAACTAACATTAGACTAACCATACATTTCCCCATAATGATACTCGTATGTGTCTTACAACACACAACTGGACATGCCGACACAGAGTCGAGTCCACTGCTCTACGCGATGGCTGCTCTAACACCACACGAATACTTTCATTCAACACAGAGTAAGAATCAAGTACAGAATCATACCTGTGCTCCAGATATGTTGTTCACATCTTCAGGAGTCGATACAGCAGTCCCCGTGTCCAAATCTTCTACAGAGCTCTGGTTCAGGCATAATATCGAACAGGTGATGATCAAAAGGAAGGTTACAAGAACATGAGTTATACTTGATTCGGATCAACTCCAAATTGGAGAAAACTTGCAAGGATCAAATCAAAACTCACCAATCCTTCAATCAAATTCCAGAAAATGAGATGAATGAACCGATCAAAATCACTCGGAGAATCGATCCATGATCACTAAAATCACCCAGGCTTATATCGATCACAACACCAATCGATCAACAACATCAAAATACTCAAGAATTCGAAGAGAACAAAAGGGAGGAGGTAGACGAAGAAGACGAGGACACTCACCAGTGTCGAATCGAAGTACGCCGCTCGTCGTATGGCCGCAAGTTAAATCGAGCGCTTCCTTGGAGAGCTTCGTCGATCGCCGAAAAGGAAGAAGAAGAACAGGCCTCACATCATCGTCGTCATCGTCACTATGGACGCCATGGCCGCCGCTTCGAAACTCGGCGAAGAACGCTCAGAGGAAGAAAGAGTGGAGGGAGGCGGGTGCGACAGGGCTTCGCCACTGTGGAGGGGTGATGAAGAAGAAGAAGACTGGGGTTCAATTTATAGGTAGGGATAATGGACAGGCGGTCAGGTCGGGCAGCGGCAAGGCGGTTGGGCGGTCAGCGAGGCAGTTGGACGGCGAGCGTCGGAGAAGAGGTGGTTAGGAATCGGTTATGATCGGAGGGTGGAGATGGAATGGTGGTTAGATGGAGACGGCGGTGAGGAAGAAGAACCTTTGGGAAGCTGGCCTTCCTCCGTCGCGAGTGGCTGCAGCTTCGTCGTTGTCTTCCAACTGCAGCAGAGGAGTTGGAAGGAATTGGGAAGAAGAATGGAAATTTGAGTGAAGATTTGAATTTAACGGTTGGGAATGGATGCTGGTGAGGGTTATCGGGTTTGCGGGTTTTGACTCATGATCCAGATCCGTGCCCAGTTGCTGGTGGGCTGGCCGAAGGGCCTGATTGGCTATGCAGCCCAAGGAACAGTTGGACTCTGAAAGACTTGAGATCCAAATGAGAAGTTAGGAATGGATTTAAACATTAAGGAGGATAAAAATTTATAAAAAAACAATTAACCATCTTAATATAGAAATAACCTTTATTAATTTAAGGTATCTATATAAATATAAAATTAGAAGAATCAATAAAATTTATTTATAGAATATTACTAATTCAAGATATTTTACTTTAAGGATATTTAATAAAAATAATAGAGAAATACCCAAATTTTATTATTAGAAAAAATAGAGTTACACCTTACTACATATGGTCAGCGCTCTTCTAGTCGCTTTGAGTTTGTTCACGACACAAGCAAGAGGGTCGAGGGTGTCAATACCATGCCAGGCATTATCCACAATGTTCCTGAACTATGGGTGATGGGTCCAAAAGTCGAGGAAGCAAAAAATTTTCTTGATCTGGTTCAACTTGCTGTTGATTTTGATGAGGAGAGGGAAATGATCCGACTCGGTCGCATTGAGGTGTGACATAGTGGAGAAGGTCTCCAAATTGGACTACTTCGAATTGATAAGGGCACGGTCGAGATGAGAGTACTGCCGTCACGTGCCTTCCTATATGTTACACCAGGTGAAGGCGCTACCGTGGAACTGGAGGGGAGACAGGTGGGCATTAAAAATGAAGCTGGTAAAGTCTTGGATGGCCGACGGAAGAGGGGGACGACCTCCCGATTTCTCCTCTCTGCAAGTAACAACGTTGAAATTGCTGACACAAAGCCAGGGAAGATGTCTGTAGTTAAGTTGGGTATTCGTAAGATCCTCCCATAGTTGTCTACGTTCGGAGATGTCGCAGCTGTCATGCACAGCAGAAAGGAGGGAACGGGAATTGAGCAAGGGATGTTCAATCCAATACGAGAGTATCTGTCTCGAGTCGTGGATGATGCCGAGCTTCATATCGACCGCAAACATGATCCAAATATCGTGACAGCCGGCGACAGCTAAGGAAAAACCTAGCTGCATCTAGATGGACTTGATTTTGTTTGGGGGAATTTTGGGTTCAATAATCACTAAGTTATCGATTCTGTGAATCTTTTTTAGACTATTTAATCTTCTCAAGGTGGGTTTATTGGCGAGGCCTCTAACTGTTGGCCCATTCCATAGTCACACCCGATTTCGATAATCAACATACACTTAAGTCAATACACAAAATATACAAATGTTGCTAATCATTTCAGGATATATAAAATCAATTTCAACGGACGTTGTACTGCATCAACGAAGCATCAACATCATCAAATCTGGAGATGACTCATTTTATATTTTATTCTGTATTTTATATTTTATTGAGTCTAGGATTTATTTTATAAAATTAGTTTTGGTAATACTGGCTTAGGGTTATTTCAGTCCACTTTCTAAAAAGCCTACCCATTATCACTCATATTTCTTGTTACACTCATTTTACAAAATATTCCAAAATACTTTCGAAAACAATTTCTGTTAAAATATTTCAAAAATCTCCTGACAGAACTCCTAACCGAGTTCGGCCCGAGTTCGGCCCGAACTCTGTCCGAGTTCGGTCAGTTTGTATTCAAACTTCTGTTGTCTCCAAATCTGCGAGCAACGTCTCTTTGCGAGATATATGCATCCGAACTCTGCCCGAACTCTGTCCGAGTTCGGTTCCAGAAAACACCTATAAATAGAGAAGAACTTTTTATTTCAAATCATTCATTCACTCTTCATCTTCTCTTCTCTACTATTCAAGTGTTTTCAAACGATCCAAGATTTTTAAATCATACCTATACACCTCTTAGCCAAAAGCCAGTACTATCAGAGTTGATTTAGAGTCTTTTGGTATTCCAAGAGTTGTAAAGAGGTCGTTCCAAGTTCAACAACTTTTCTTATTGTGGAGCTGGTCGTGCGCTCGTCACCAAGCACGGTGTTGTGAAGCTGGTCGTGCGCTTGTCACCAAGTACGGTGTTGTAAGAGACTGCAAGCTCACAGTTAAAGCTTGTGCTATAGTGGATTAACATCGAGCAAGAGTACTCGAGACTGGATTAGTCCTCTCAGAGGGATACCAGTATATATTGCTGTGTCGCTGAGTTTGAATTCTCTATCTCTTGCTGCATTATATTTACTGTCTCTTATTTCACTGCCATAGTTTTAAAGTTTAGTTTTAATTGGTGATTATTTTCCGCTGCACACACACACTCTATTCACCCCCCTCTAGAGGTGCTCAACGGTCTTACAATTGGTATCAGAGCAGGTTATATTCAAATATAACATACCTCAGAATATATATATGGCAGCCGTGATATCAATATTCAATGGTGAAGGAAAATCCACAAATAGACCTCCCCTATTTGATGGAACAAATTATACCTATTGGAAAACACGAATGACTTTCTTTCTAAAATCTCTTGACTTTGATCTTTGGTCAATGGTTATTGATGGTTATAAGAAACCAGCACCCACAGTGGTTGAAGGTATTCTTATAGAAAAGCCTCATGACAAATACACCGAAGCTGAAAAAGCTAAGGCTAGTCTTGATGCTCGTGCCATCAATGCACTATTCTGTGCAATTGACAAAACGGAGTTCAACAGAGTTTCAACCTGTAAGACGTCTCACGAAATTTGGAAACTTCTTGAGGTAACTCATGAAGGTACTTCCCAAGTGAAGGAATCCAAAATTAGTAGACTGACTCAGGAATATGAATCTTTCAAGATGAAACCCGATGAGTCAATTACACAGATGTTTACTCGTTTCCTTGATATAACTAATCCTCTGTAATCTCTTGGTAAGGATTACAGCAATCATGAGAAGATCAGAAAAGTGCTGCGGGCTCTAACAAAGAACTGGAATCCAAAAGCCACAGCAATTATCGAAGGAAACGATCTCACCACTATGTCCTTGGAAACACTGATGGGGAAGCTGATGACCCATGAACTTGATTTGCAAGAGTTTGAGGAAGCAACACCAAAAGAAAAATCTATTGCCTTCAAAGCTCAAGCAAGAAAATCAACATGCAATGACTCTGATGAAGAATCATCAAGTGGTGATGAACATGCCCTACTTGTGAAGAACTTCAGGAAGTACCTAAAGTTTACAAGCAGAAAGAAGAAAGATATCCAAGAAAGCAATGAAGATGAAACCATATGCTTTGAATGCAAGAAGTCAGGGCACATGAAGAAGGACTGTCCAACCACCAAGAAAAGCAGTCCATATGACAGACCAAGATCAAGCAGAAAAGCAACAACTGGTCGAAAGTATGCCAACACAAGTATCTGGCATGAAAGTGATGCCAGTGATTCAGAAGAAGATGATAGACCCTGCGACAATGCAAATGTCTGTCTTATGGCATTTGATAAGGTATCTTCAAATCCTCTATATGATGACTTTACTTTCGATGAGTTAAAAAATGCCTTTAGCGATTTACTTGAAGAACACAAAAATGTGCTTGACAAGTATAAGCAATCTCGAAAAAAGATTAAGGCATACACAATCGAGTTAGCTAGACTGTCCAATCTTATTGAAGATATTAAAGAGACGTCTACTACCGGTAACACGGAAGAGATAGCCAAACTTAAGGTAGACTATCATGAGGCTATCCTCAAAATTGAAAAGAAAGAAAAAGACTATGTCAAGATACAAGAACTATATGACATAGAGAAGAAGAAGCACCTAGTAACAGAACAAAGACTTTCAGATATGACTGCTAGATATGAAGAGTCTATTACGATTTCTAAAAAGTTAGAAATCAAGTTAGGCAAACAGGCAATACCTGTGACACAGCCTAAAATTAGTCCTAATGCCAAGCATACACCTAAGAGGACTAAAAACAAGAAAGCACAGAAGAAACACGTATATAATCATGCTTTCACTTATAGGTTCTCCAAACCAAACAAGCATGTAAACACAGTGGTGACCACATCTAGTTCTAAACTGACTTGCACTTATTGTGGTACGCACGGTCACATATCACAGTATTGTTTAGCAAGAAAGCTTGTTGACAATCACACTTTAATTTAGAGACCTAAAGCTAATCAGAATAGACCCTTCAGAAAATGGGTACCAAAGGATTCATCTACTTGTCTTGTAGGTGGACCCTCAACCCTCTCATGCTAGAAGCAAATGGATCCTCGATAGCGGATGTTCGCAACACATGACTGGTGATGCATCTTTATTCGCTACGCTATCGATGAAGAAAGAAGGATATGTCTCCTTCGGAAATAACTTGAGAGGTGATATAATTGGTAATGGTACTGTAGGTATTTCTCCCTATCCAGTAATAAAGGATGTTTATCTAGTAACAGAATTGAAACATAACCTATTAAGCATAAGTCATTTGGCAGATAATGGTTATGGTATCAATTTTGTAAAAGATAAATGTATCATATATGATTTGTCATCTGGTGATCCCATATATAAAGGGATCAGAGAAGACAATATTTATGTTTTCTTTTTGGAGAATACTAATAATGCAGGTAGGTGCCTAGTAGCCAATCAAAATAAAAGCTGGCTATGGCACTGAGACTAGGACATGTAAACATGGATACTATCTTACGACTAAGTACAAAGAAGTTGGTAAGAGGACTCCCTGAGATTCTATTCAAGAGAGATATGGTATGTGCTGACTGTGAAAAGAACAAAGCACATAGGTCTACTTTTAAATCCATCAACGCTGTAAGTACTTTTAGACCTTTGCAGTTGATTCACATAGATTTATTTGGTCCTAGTAGAGTCGCTAGTCTTGGCGGTAAGCTCTACGCTTTTGTTATTGTTGATAATTTCTCTCGATTTACATGGGTTTACTTTTTATCAAACAAAAGTGATGCAATTTTTGAATTTCAGATATTTTGCAAAAAGGTACAAAACGAAAAAGGCTTCATGATTACTCGTATCCGAAGTGATCATGGTGGCGAATTCGAAAAATCTGATTTCAAAAAGTTTTGTGATGATAGTGGATACTACCACGAATTTTCTTGTCCTAGAAGTCCCCAACAGAATGGTGTTGTGGAGCGGAAGAATCATACTCTAAGCGAAATGGCTAGAGTCATGCTGAATCAGTATAATCTTCCTAAATATTTTTGGGCAGAAGCTGTTAGTACAGTCTGTCATATTTTGAATAGGGTGTTAATTCGACCAATCTCGAAGAAAACACCATATGAGCTTTGGTTTGGAAGGATTCCAAACATTTCTTACTTTAAAGTTTTTGGATATCGCTGTTTTATCCTGAACACCAAGGATAACTTGGGAAAGTTCGACTCCAAAGCAGATAACGGGATATTTCTTGGATATGCTGCTAAGAGTAAGGGATATAGAATTTTTAATAAAAGATCTATGATTGTTGAAGAAACTATTAATGTTACTTTTGATGAGTTAAATATTCACAGATCTAGCGACAGTGATGATGAAGATACACACGCAAGGACTGAGAAGAGTTCTGTGAAAGATCTGATCCAAGATGCAAGAACTGAGAAAAATTTTGTGAAAGATATGACCCAACAGTTCGAATTATTAAAATTCAAGCCAGATCATCCAGAAACACTCATCATAGGTGATGTATCTAATGGTGTAAGTACACGTTCATCTCTTAAAAATTTTGATATAGCAGCAAATGTAGCATTCATTTCTCAAATAGAACCTAAGAATGTAGATAATGCTTTTACTGATGAGTTTTGGATTTCTGCCATGCAAGAGGAACTTAATCAATTTGAGAAAAACCAAGTTTGGGAACTCGTTCCTAAACCTATTGGTCAATCGATAATTGGTACCAAATGGGTGTTCTGAAATAAACTCAGTGAAGATGGACAGGTTCTACGCAACAAAGCACGTCTAGTGGCACAAGGTTATAATCAAGAAGAAGGAATTGATTATGATGAGACCTATGCTCCTGTTGCTAGACTAGAGGCCATCCGCATATTTTGTGCATTTGCATGCTTTAATGATTTTAAATTATTTCAAATGGACGTGAAAAGCGCATTTTTAAATAGATTTTTAAAAGAGGAAGTTTTTGTGAAACAACCCCCTGGTTTTGAAGATTTTCAAAAATCTGATCACGTCTTCAAGCTTAAGAAAGCTCTTTATGGACTCAAACAAGCACCTCGTGCTTGGTATGAACGCCTAAGTTCCTTTTTACTTGATAATGGATTTTCAAAAGGAAAAGTTGATACTACTTTATTTATCAAATCCTTGAATGATGATATCCTTCTTGTGCAAATTTATGTAGATGACATAATATTCGGTTCTACTAACGAAAAACTCTGTCAAGATTTTGCTAAGTGTATGCAGAGTGAATTTGAGATGAGTATGATGGGAAAGCTAAACTTCTTCCTAGGACTTCAAATCAAACAGCACTCAAAAGGAACATTCATCAACCAAGCTAAGTACACGAAGGACATACTGAAAAAGTACGACCTGGAGAATGTAAAGCCAATCGGGACTCCTATGGCTACATCTACAAAGCTTGATGCTGATGAAAGTGGCAAACCTGTCGATCAGCGTAAGTATCGAGGTATGATTGGTAGTTTATTATATTTAACTGCTAGTCGTCCTGATATTATGTTTAGTGTTTGCATTTGTGCACGTTATCAGGCAAATCCTAAGGAATCACATCTTAGTGCCGTTAGGCGTATCTTCCGATACCTTAAAGGAACTTCTACAGTCGGCTTATGGTATCCTAAAACCAAATCCTTTGACCTGATAGGTTACTCGGATGCAGATTTTGCGGGATGCAAAGTAGACCGTAAAAGTACCAGTGGCATATGTTATTTCCTAGGAAAGGCCTTAGTCTCCTCGTTCAGTAAAAAGCAAAATTCTGTAGCATTATCAACAACTGAGGCTGAGTATATCGCCGCAGGACGTTGTTGTGCTCAGATTTTGTGGATGAAGCAAACCTTATAAGACTACAATCTGCACTACACTAATGTTTCTATTTATTGTGACAACACTAGCACTATTAATTTGACTAATAACCCTATCTGTCATTCACGCACAAAGCACATAGAGATAAGACATCATTTTCTTCGTGATCATCAACAACACGGGGATATCTGCTTAGAATTTATTGACACAGATCATCAACTAGCAGACATATTCACAAAACCATTGGCTGAAGACCGTTTTAACATAATGAGGCGTGAGCTCGGTATACTTGAATTTTCAGATTCATAATGCAATATGGTAATTAAAATTAATTTTATGACTTGCAACTTTAGAATTTATTTAACGAAAATTATTTTTGGGTACAAACCTAAAAAGGGTATGTCTGTCACCACGACTACGGTAGAAGCGAAGCGGTACTTAAGAGTTTTCCGGTGAACCTCCGTTAGTTGGGACAACCCCTACAGTTAACCCATAAATAACGTAAGTTATTAAATACTAGAGTCAAAAGTCATAAAGTTACTTTTTAACCAACCAGAACTGCATTTACTGTCTCGGGAATACAAGCGACCGAACTCGAGCCGAACTCTGACCGAGTTCGGACCGAGTTCGGTCGGCGCTGTTATGGTTCCAGAAACGAACAGCCGGCCCTAGCCCCTTTATAAACCCCGCTTTCTCCACTCTTTTTCATTCACCAACTCGAGATTACTCCTCCTTTCTCCTAGAAAGTTCTTCCTCCTCCATCCTAGCAAGGAATCCAAGAGATCTGGTGGGCGTTTCGAATTCTCATCTTTCTCCTTTTTCTCAAAAAGGTAATCTACTTCCTTTCTTTCAATTTCTTTCAATGGCTCCTAAGCGTCATAGATCATCTTCCCAAGGTGCCTCCTCATCTTCGGATTATACACCTGCTAGCCCTTTTAGTCCAGCACGACCAATGGATGCAGAAGACTATGACTCTATTTTGTTTTCGGACAAAGAGTTTTCTGATCTTTGGTTCAATTTTTTTTTCTGGTCGTAGGATTTGCAATGGAGCTTTTGTAAATTTTATAATATTTTCTGAATAGGCTCCTACTTTTGACCACTTAGGATACCGAGATTTCTTCGAGGTATCAGAAAACATTTTTGACAATATCGTCCGAATATTTTACTGCAATTTGCAAGTAAAACCTAACAGAAATTTCTATTCTTGCGTTGCTGGACAAGAACTAGAATTCTCTGCTACCGATATCAGTAAATTTTTCCATGTTCCTGATCTTGGTGATGCTTTGGTTGACATTACCAATGTCCAGTTCCCTACTGATGTTACCCTAGCCTCTTTTAGGGAACTCATTTGTCATCCAAACCCTGTTCCTCGTAGGGTTTATTCCAAGAACTTGAACCAATCCTTTTATGAACTTCATCGAATGATTTTCTCTGTCCTTCTTCCAAAAAAAGGATTCACAGATGAAGTGACCTTCTTGGAACTCTCTGCTTTATATCACATTCATTTTGGCATTTCATTCTCTATCCCTAAGACCATGATGTCTTGGATGCTGAACTGCAGAAATGCAGGAAGGAATCTGGTATATCCAATGCACTTGGCATCTATCTTTCGTCGTTTTGAGATTGACCTTCAGACCTGTGCATTCTCCTCTACTCCTATCGAGCTTACCAGATCTCGACGGTTTCCTGCTCCACCTCTGCCTCCTGGAGCTCAGCCTGCTCCAGCTGCTGACGCTGAGGTTCCTGATGCTCCTGCTCCTGCTCCAGCCCTTGCCCCGGGATTTGATCCGACTTTCTACCAGCACTTTGATGATTTTGTTGCAATATCTGCGCAACGTCATCAAAGTTATCTTGATTCGGAGTTTCGCCACATTTCTCAGGCCCAGGTGCTGAGGAATAGGATAGCTGATCTCCACTACAGCCTAGCCCATGATCCGGTCCATCCAGTCACCATCCAGCCTCACCCAGGCTTTCCGGGTCCTCGGTTCACAGATGAGGTCTCCTTCCAGCACTTCGACCCCACTGTAGCCTACTTTCCTCCAGAGGCTCCTGGTGCTGACGACCCCACTATGTGACGTGGATTCAGCTTTTGGATAGTGGATATTTGTTAGATGATGATCTTTTTTGATGTAGTTTTTTTTCTTTTTTTGTCTAAACTCACTAGTTAGACATTTTCTGATGATTGTACTCAGCACTTATTAGTATGACATTTCTTTATTTCCAGCATTAGTATTACTATAGTCGTTGTTTTATGCTGTGATTATGTCTCTTTTACTTCACTTTCTCTTTTGTTTCCTATTGTTGGCTTCACACATTACAGGGGAGCCACGTCATTTTACTATTTGACAAAGGGGGAGAAAAAGAGTACCATACCAAAAAGTATCTAAATCCAAAAACAAACTCTACCATTTTTTTCAGGTATACTTGTATTTTGTTCTATTTTATCAAGATATATTTTGGTATAGACTCAAGTTTGTTAATTATCAAAATAGGGGAGATTATTGGCCCATTCCATGGTCACACCTGATTTCGATAATCAACATGCACTTAAGTCAATACACAAAATATACAAAATGCTGCTAATCATTTCAGGATATATGAAATCAATTTCAACGGACATTGTACTGCATCAACGAAGCATCAACATCATCAAATCTGGAGATGACTCATTTTATATTTTATTATGTATTTTACATTTTATTGAGTCTAGGATTTATTTTGTAAAATCAGTTTTCGTAATATTGGCTTAGGGTTATTTCAGTCCACTTTCTAAAAAGCCTACCCATTAGCACTCATATTTCTTGTTACACTCATTTTACAAAATATTCCAAAATACTTTCGAAAATAATTTCTGTTAAAATATTTTGAAAATCTCCTGACAGAACTCCTAACCGAGTTCGGCCCGAGTTCGGCCCGAACTCTGTCCGAGTTCGGTCAGTTTGTATTCAAACTTCTGTTGCCTCCAAATCTGCGAGCAACGTCTCTTTGCGAGATATATGCATCTGAACTCTGCCCGAACTCTGTCCGAGTTCGGTTCCAGAAAACACCTATAAATAGAGAAGAACTTTTCATTTCAAATCATTCATTCACTCTTCATCTTCTCTTCTCTACTATTCAAGTGTTTTCAAACGATCCAAGATTTTCAAATCATACCTATACACCTCTTAGCCAAAAGCCAGTACTATCATAGTTGATTTAGAGTCTTTTGGTATTCCAAGAGTTGTAAAGAGGTCGTTCCAAGTTCAACAACTTTTCTTGTTGTGGAGCTGGTCGTACGCTCGTCACCAAGCACGGTGTTGTGAAGCTGGTCGTGCGCTTGTCACCAAGCACGGTGTTGTAAGAGACTGCAAGCTCTCAGTTAAAGCTTGTGCCATAGTGGATTAACATCGAGCAAGAGTACTCGAGACTGGATTAGTCCTCTCAGAGGGATACCAGTATATATCGCTGTGTCGCTGAGTTTGAATTCTCTATCTCTTGCTGTATTATATTTATTGTCTCTTATTTCACTGCCATAGTTTTAAAGTTTAGTTTTAATTGGTGATTATTTTCCGCTGCACACATACACTCTATTCACCCCCTCTAGTGGTGCTCAACGGTCCTACACTAATATTCTAGAAAAGGATGTTAATCATTGAGGCAACTAGTGAAGGGGGTTATTGAGTTTCACTGCCGATCGATTGATGATGGCCGATGACTCTTCATTTCTTTTCTTGTTGGATTTTTTGATAGGGGCTACCTCCTTCTCGATGGTCGGGCTTTGGAAGCCCTTGTCTTTGGTCACAGATTTCTCTGTCGGATGTATGTAGATCTCTTCCTCTATTTCTGCTAGAGCTCCAAAAAAGTTGTTATTATTGGTGAAACCGGCATCGTTGGCCTGAATCATCCTGTTCACTGGGCCTTGACCTAGATTAGCCAAAGTTTCTGCCGGTATGCCCGCCTTGCTGGTAGAAGGGTGTGCCGGATCCAGATATATGGTGGACTCTGATGTTTGATCTGGCCGGCTTCCTGTGTTCGGATGATCCGTGTCCTCCGTTTGTTCCTCCTCCATGATGTTGTCGCTGCTAGTGTTCTCGGCATATGCTTCTAGAATTCCACGATTATCGTAAGGTTGGTCTGATTCCAGGAAGACTTTCTCGGTCTCAGAAGCTAGGGTGTCAAATTTATTGGATATGCTAATAGTCGTGTCTTTGAAAGCTACGATATCTCTGTACTGAGGGGCGAGATTTTGAGATGTGGATTTTTTCTCACTATTTTTGAATCTGGTATGGGATTTAGGGAGAGGGAGGATAGGGGGTTTGTTGCTATTACTGATTGGAGGATGTGGATCAGCCTTGCGAGTCAATTTCTTCTTCAGTTACGGGTGTGCTCGAAAGCAGTGTTCGATGAGGTGACCTCTCAGATGACAATGTGTGTAGAATATGATATTGTTGTCATAAATTATGCACTGGGTGTGCATCTTGTTGCCAAGAGCTATTTGTATGTGGTTAGGAGGGTCTTGCTGTCACTCCCGTTTTTCGTTATACGTATTTTTAGTATACGTGTACGGACTCCCGATCCGTATCTTGACTTATCTAGCATGGCTTGGTTTGGTCTTGGTTTAACTTGGTTTAGCTTGGCTTGGTTTATTTTGGTTTTGGTTAGAGATGGAGAGGATTGATATAAATATCAACTCCACTCTCTCTCTCTCTTCATTATTTTCTTTACTTCTTCTTCCTCCATTAATTCTCTCCACCCACCAAAGGTAAGTACAATCTTGCTTCATAATGGATCTTAGATTTTGTTGTTCCATTGTCTTCCCCTCTTGATTCTAAGCCTCCTTAGAACTTGGAGTTCTTGGTTTAGATGAAGGGATTCTTGTTGATCTAAGTTTGTAGCTTTCTCGGTTTTCTTAGGTTTTGATCTACCAAACTTGACTATTTTCATGTTTTGATTGTTCTATGTTGTAGAGAATTTGATTTTACCCAAAATGGACCTTAAAAATTTGGATTTCGAGTTATTTTGAGTGATATATGGACTTGGAAAGTTCATGGGTTCCATGGTTCTTCTTCTCGGGTTGGAGAAGAAGAACAGTGTGGGCGCATGGCATTTTATGCGCCACAATAACTTCAGCCTTGGGCGCATAGACCTTTATATGTGCCCAAGCTCCCTTCCTTCATCAGTGTGGGCGCATGGCGTTATATGCGCCCATGGCTTTTACTTGCTTATGCACATAACTTCAAAATATGTGTTAAGTCATATTGCCCCTTTGTTGTGGGCGCATAGCCCTTATTATGCGCTCACATAGCCAGTATAGATGGCTCCTGACTTAGCTTCCCATTGCTTCCTGCCTGACTCATGATGGCGCATAGACCATAGGCGCATGCTTGTGGGTGCATAGACCATAGGCGCATGCACTATCTTGTGCATTCCTTCCATAGCATATGCCCTACATGATGTGTTTAGTCTTAGGCGCATAGCCTTGGGCGCATGCTACTCTTAGCACATGTATTTTGGATGCATGCTCTTCATGACACCCCATTGACCCTTTGTGCCATCTCTTGCAAATGTCCATATTTGTTCCCATGGTCCTTAGTATAAATTGTGACTTTGTTTGTACTCTTTACTTGACTAGTCCTATAATGTTATTTTTCATGTTGCACATGTAAAACCCCTAAATTTCTACTATATTTTTTTATTATTAAATTTGGTACTGATTAATTTTTTTTATTTTGTATTGTACTTCGCGTAGCCGTATTGTACGTCGCGCACGAAATTCTATTTTTCGTGATTGCTCGACGAGTGCAAATATGTGCGAGCATACACATTTTTGGAAAAACATTTTTTTTCTATTTTTATTGTTTCTATCAAAATTCTAAATTTTTATTTTTATTTTTGAAAAGCTTTTTTGACAGTTATATTAATAAAATATATTCTAATAAAATGGTATGATAGAAAAGTGTATATTTGTAATATTATTTGTGCATACATATTTCGTAATTAATTATTAGTTTATTTTGACAAATAATAGTGTAATTTTCAAAATTATTATTTATAGTATTTTTGGAAAATATATTTCAAAATTATTGTGGAGATTTAAATTTATGTATTTATTTAAATAGTTAAATAATTAAAATTTGATTTATTGATTTGATTTTAAACTAAGGGAATTAAATTAGATTTAATTTGATTTGTATTTGGAATTGGATTTTGATTTAAATTGGATTATATTTAGATTGGATTTGATTTTAAATTAAGTAGAGAATTATCTATTTTGGGTTTTAAACTACTCCTAACTCTTATCCAATTGGGAATTCCCACATCCTATAAATAGGCAGGTACTCCTCCAACTTTTCATTATTCTTCCACAAATTTCTACCATCCTCAAAGTGCGTGCATCGTGTCCGTGTCAACCTAGTTACTTCCACTATTTTTTCTTTTACATATACAATTTCTTCCGTGTCCGACACACCGGATACCCATCCCCCACAACCCTATTATGTGTCGCACAGGACACGACCCGATACAATCAATTCCAAACCCCTAACCTAACCCAACCCCGCCACCGTCATTATCACCAACACCATCACTCCCCGGCGCCCGGTCCAGCCTCGACGTCTCCTGCCATCAACGACCATCGCCGTCGTCTTCACTTGTCCCGGCCACTCCGGCCAACCACCACAACCACAGCTAGTCTCCACCAAGCCCCCCACTTCGACCAACCCCCGGACCACTGCCACCAACGCGCCACTCGGCCAAAACCCAACCACTGCCATCGTCACCACCGCCATCCCGGCCAAAGCCGGCCGGCCGCCACCCAAGTTCACCACCAAACACAAGAGAAATAAAACCCTAAAATAAAAACCCTAACTCACACCCCTTACCTCCGAACGCCTGCTCCTACCGTTCCTCCGCCGCTCCCGTCGACCGGAGCTCAGCCTTCAGCGTGAACCGCCTTCCTCCGCCCCGCGAGACCCAGCCTCGACCGCTCCTCACCAGTCATGCCGCCGGCCATCTACTGTGCGCCGTGCGAGACCCTCTTCCGACTGCCCTAGCTCCGCCGACCGCGTGCCCATGGCTGCGGTGCCGGCCACCGAACGAGCCCCGGCCGAACCTTCTTCCGACCGCCCTGAGCCTCCCAGCGCCTCCCATCGTCGCACAGCCGTCCGCCCACCACCATCCCGCCGGAGCCCCCTTCTTCTCGCGCCGCTCGCCTCCGCACCCTAGCCGCTCAGCCGACCGAAGTCCGTACGGGGTCGCTGCACGCGGTCGCCGAGCTCACAAACGCTCTCTCTCCCCCTCGCTTCACTCTCTCTCCCCCCCTCTTGGATTCTTTCTCACCCCTTTTCTTCGGGAACAGCAGTAGTCACTGCTGCTGGGTTCATTGTTTTTTTTTATTTTTTTATTTTTTTTAGCTATTTGGTTTTGTTTTTTTTTTACTTTTGTTTTAGTGATATAGTTACATATTATTATTAGGATCATTATCACTATTATTATTATTATTATTATTATTATTATTATTATTATTATTATTAGTACAACAGTTATCATTATATTTATTATTATTACATGGTATACTGTTTTCAAAAATTGTACTTGTATACCTACTTTATATTATAGTGTTATTAGTAATGAGTATCATTACTTAGTTTTAATAATAGGTATACCAAATAAATTCAAGGATTTAATTTATAGCAAAAATATTTTATGGTGTTTTGCGTACATGTAAATTTTAAATTTGGATTTGATTCTAAATATATTAAGCCATTTTCTTTTCAAAATATATTTTATAAAGATATAGTTTTTGGGCCTAAATAATTTATTACTATTTTTAAATATTTACTTTAAAAAAATTTCTTTTATGGAGTGTAGTTTTTACATAGAATCATATTTTGAAACTAGAGTAATTTAGCGTCGAAGGATTTTTAATATTTTAAGTATTTTTTTCTAAGAATATTTTGACTCATATAAAATCTAGCTTTCGCATATTATAAATATTTTATAAAACTCGTATATATAATATTTATCCATTATTTTTTTTATTTTTATCTTTCTCCTGTCCGTAACCAATCTTCCTATTCCCTCGTCCATTTCAAGCCAACCTTATGTCCACCCTAACTAAATTGACCATTCTGGACCCAATGGAACTATCCGTGCCATCAACAGAGGTCCCCTTGTATAGTTATTACACCGAAGTCGTAGTTCGTGCCACCGTGATTTTTGCAGCACACCAGGCATCCTACCAGGCAAGACACCTTGCCATTTGCTGTTTAATTATTTTAGCTCATATTTCATGCATTACTTATTTTCTTTATGCAAAATAAACTGTGATACATGACATAACCTGTTAAAACTTACTGTTCATTTATATTTCCTGCTATGTATTATTTTTACACATTAAACCTAGATTTAAGGGACCACCTTTGTGTGTTGCATACATGGCCTTGACACGTTGTACCACGAAGTTGTATGTCACATGTAGAACAAGAAAGTGCGTGATTGGCTGGCCACCAGTACGTACAAGCCGTACGATAGGAATAACCGCTAATAGAGGTTGCATGCTTAGTTTGACTTAGCGGTTATAGAGGTTACTGTTGTGGACACAACAGAGTAGGCATTGGACGGGAAGGACAATTCCTTAGCGTATGGGCTTCGATGCACTTTTCCTTTTGTAACCCGTGAGCTCCGTCGGAGACGCGGGTCAGATTATCCATGATTACTGACGGCCACTGACGATTCTGTGGAACGTCGTGCTCTTACTAATGGGGCCTCTGGTGCCCAAGGGGGGACTATGCAGATCCTATTCAGCCAGGGCCCATGCATAGGAAGGATTGTTCTTAACTACATTTCACTTAGAACGGTAGGCTACCCTTATCTGTTAGGTACGAGTACTTTTGGTTTGGGTACTTGTATCTTACCGTGGCTTGGAACAATAACTTGTCACGGATTAGTTCGTCACATCTTGTCCTTGTTTGGTTGTAGGTGTGACTTACTACTTCGATGAGAAGGTATTGAACCTTGTTGGGGTTCGGATACCATATTGGATTCATAGCATGGAAAGATACGTCGCCTTGAATTAGTTTACCATCTCATGTCCTTGTTTGGTTGGGGGGATGGTACGCTCGTTCAGTAGGTGCGTGTTGGACCATGTTATAATTCGATTTACTTATTTATTTGAGCAATATTTATTCAGTTTATATGGCATGATATTATGTGTCTTGTTATGTCCCTCTGAGGACCTGGTTATCTCTCCAGGTGTGTGTTATTGTCTTTCGCAGGTGCTTTAGCTCTAGCCGTGATCCGCTCTATTTCTTCGAGGATGATTGCACTTTGGATCGTCTTCGCTTCGCTCGCCAAAAATCATTTATTCTCTCATGTATTTTTCCTTTACTTATTGGTAGTAGATTTCTCCGCCCAACATATTGTATCATGACAATTCATTATCTTTATATGATGTCTTTTATTCATTTATTTTGAGTGGATGAGATTAGTTATGGTTCTACTATATTTTACAGCTTATGTATCCATACGAGGCCTACGTACTTCGTATGAATACAGCTAGCATGTCTACGTTCCTAGTCCTACGTATTTTGGGACTGGGGCGTTACAGCATATGTACTCTGAGCTTTAAACAGGATCTTGGTATGGCACGTACACTCTCTAACAACTCCTTAATAGTGGCCCATCGTGGTGCACTTACATGAACACGACATGACAATATGACTTTACATGATAACTCTTGATAGTGATCCGTCGTGGTGCACTCTTGACAAGTAACTTGACATGATAATTCTTGATGGTGGTCCGTTGTGACGCACTCTTGCCTTGATAAGTAATATAACATGACATATGATCTTGACAAGTAACATGTAACTCTCGTCTTGACACCGTGGGTGATTTCTCTTGATTGTATCTGTACAAGCTATATGTATCATCTTGTATCATGTCTAAGACATGAATTTCTGATTTCTACGGTCAGAGATTCATACTGAATCTGACTAAGTTAACAACTAGATTGATCAAGTAGTTCATAGTGAGATTATCCAGTCACAGGCAATCCCGTTATCTGGGCGCTCTAATTGGACTTGTAGCCTGCCGTCGAGTAGGGCACATTTTCAGCACGTTGTCATGTGTTGCACCCCCAAGTCACCTAATCAACTTTCTCAACCTGCGGAAGGATAACTGGATAGCTGCAGGGCTTGTGACTGCTGGGACATCTCAATACATCTTGTAGTAATTAGGCTTGTGATAACCCTAGTTAGTTAAAGTATCAAGCCTACTCCTTGTTTGGCCGTGATTAATGAATGGAGACCCGTCTAGTCTTGTCTGGACAAGGCCATTACATATTTACTTCAGCACGTTACTGTTTAGGTTTTGCTTTATCGATAATCGGTCAGAGACTAAGTTCTGTTCAGGTGAAGGGTTACAACCCCGGTCCTTATTTGGTTTATGGGTTGTAACTTGGTTACCGAAATATTCTCTCAGTTATCTTATCGTTTATCACCATATTTTCTTTAACTCATGTTTTTCGTTATCATTTATGTGCTAATATGCTGGTTTTAGTTCTTAAGTGAAGCCTCCCTTGTGGCACTTGCTTTTCTGGGTTCTGACCCAGCTAGTTTTGTATGGCCAGATTTCGGAGTAGCACCCGAGCATCTCCCAGCCTTCCAGCCAGATGGTGAACACTAGACGCAACCCTGGCAACGAGTGGGTTTATCTTGCTCTCCCACTATATTGTAAATTATTCTTTTGAGGCATTTAGCCGTCGAGCAAGTGTTAGCTCGTGTTGAATTTACATTCCTGTCTGCCTAAGGGCTGTAACATTATTGACAAATCCTAGGGTTGATCATGTATGACTTTAACTCTTGTTAGTCTTCGCATTTTGTATGACTAGCTTCACGATTATCTGAATATATAATGTATGGGACGCCTTATTTTGTATGTCTGATGATCTACCATCTTGTTATATTTACTTGCTTGCTTGAGATTGAGACACTAGGCTTATTTTTGACCATAAGTGACCGTTGGCTTGTATTTAAACCCTCATGCATCTAGACAGCCGTGATCGTATTGCGAGGTGGGATTCACTTCAATGTACATAGCTGGCTGTGTCTGTCTTCCGCTCTCTAGTATTCTGGTTCTGGGGCGTGACACTTGCTCAGGTCGAGCTTTATACAAATTTTAGCATAATTGGCTTTGGAGAGGTTACGGATTTCTTCTGCCAGCGCCACAAACATGCCAAAGGAGTTGGCGATACGCTTCAGTGCTGCAGGGACGAAGCAGATGAGAGGTAGGTTTGGGAGGGTCACCCAAGTTGAAACCACCGCCGAGTCAATGTTGGTGTTGAAGTCTGCAGACCATCTAACAATTTTCAAAGGGTGGCTGTCTATCCGGCCGGAGCCTCTGGACCATATGTTAGTATGATCTGTTTCAGAGAAAAGGTGTAGGAGGATGTGCTTCGGGTCTAGCGGGGCAACCCTGTATGCTGCGATGAGGCCCCAGCCGGCGATTGTCTCCTGAACCCGGAGTAGCTTCGGGCAGCCGGCAGAGAATTTGAGTACGAAGGTGTGCGAGAAGATCGCTGATAAAGATGATAACTCTGAGTCAGAGAACGACACCGTCATGAGCTGGGATCCAGCCGGAAAAGGGGGATCTAGCTCCGCTAGCGCAACATCAATGAGCGCCGGTTGAGGGGGGGCTATTCTGTCTGGGCGCAGTTGTATGCGAAGAAAGTCGTCGGGGGAGGGGGATGAGTGGCGCCGTACGAGCACACAGTTGCAGGCCCTGGAAACAGCCGTGCTGAGCAAAGTGGGGGCAAGTGATCCACCTCGGGAGCGAAGGGTGGCTTAAGAATGGCATCGGGCGCCAAGCCGGGGAGAGAGAATGTTCCAGGATGCGTGGCAGGAGAGACACCCTGAGGCACCATGGCAAGAGGGGGCACGATGGGGGTGGTGCTGGGTTAAGGTGCGCCACAGGAAACAACGCCAGCAGATCTGCGCCCACAACAGAAGGCGTAGCGTGGATATCCACAAGGCCCACAGGAGGAGTACACGCCCAGTTGGATGGGACAAGGTGGGGGCTGTCCTAGATGCACCAGTAGGAGAGTGTGTCACGCCCTGATCCCTCTAGGATCGTCCGTCTTGCCTGGATCCCAGCGGGATCGATCGTCCTCGCTAAGGCATGATGCCGTACAAGCCTAAGTTGTTCTTGTACAAGGCCATGTACCTGCACAAAACAACTAGTCAAGCAAAAACACACGCATGCACCCATTAGTTAAGCAAAATACACACACGTACCCATTCATTACAGAAAACCAAATATTGGACACAGATATTTGAAATAGAAATACTTCTTTTTATTGATAAATTGATAGGAATACAAGTACAAAACTTTATAACTCAGATTTGCCTTATCTTGGCTACATAATTCTCTTTGAAAACTCTTATTTAAAAATAGTCGCAATGCCCATACATGATATCCCTTTACTACAAGCTGGAATTGAAAGACACCTTCAAAGAAAAAAGGAACTTGAAACTTGACAGAAAAGAAAATGAAGCTTCGAGGCAGTCCACAGCCCTACTGGGCTAGACTAGCTTTAGTGCCTCACTTGAAATCCCCCTGTCTCCTTTGCTTTCTGAAAAGGATGCCCACAATGTGGGTCAGCACACATCATGTACTGGCGAGCGGTTCTTTGCTGAAACTCACAAATATCTGCACTAATTCAATATGTGAAGCTACATATTTACTAGTGATCTTTCTACTTGTCTAGGTTCTTTTTAATAATTCATAAGAAACATGACAGCAGAAATATTCATAACCAACTTACCATCGCCGACAGTCATCCATGCACAAAATAGGTTAGCACAATTTGCATATATGTAAAGCATACTCATTTTCCGTCCCTGCATGTTAGGCTAGCAATAAATCTCTGTCTATATGCATAAACCTAACTATTGTGGTCCATGGGTATTCCCATTACTAGCAATCAAAACTTCTTGCCCAACTACTAATAGACTGACACCCCCTCTTACTGCGGGGACTTCTAGCCCCAGGTGTCCTGTTCTCTCCTAGGCCGATCGACTCCAGGTGCCCCCCAGAATCGATCGAGAGATTACCACCTTCTGCACAAGTTGTCTAGACCAATGCGAATGCAGCTATCAGATAATTCTACTATGCACGAGCCTAGCAACTTGTAAATATTTCCATTCTCTTCTTCTTGTACGGTCAAGCCGTGATTTTCATACCGAGCTATCTCTTTTAGGTAATTCATAAGAGCATACAGTTCATGTTGGGACAAGCAAGCGACAGTTCCAATTTACATATGATTTATTCATTTATCTTCTCTTATTTTTTGTTATTGAGGTATCGTTGATCGGAGGGACGCAACAAGGAGTGGACTAGAGATCATTTTTATTAGGGCGTACAAATAAATGCAAGCCCGGTTAAAGCAACTCACTGAGACGAATCCTAGTTGAGAGAAGGAGGGACTTTAACCGTTCACGAACAGTTCAGGCATCCTACATTGGCACCAACAATTGATTAGCATACTTCGGTCTCTTTCTCTCAAGATTCAGAATGAATGCGAAATGCGATGAAAGCGAACAATGAAAACCAATCATCGAAAACCAACACGAAAATGCATTCATCAAAACCAAGCAGCGAAAGAAAACATCCAACAAAAACTCTTAGATTCATTTCAATAGAAGCCAAACCATTAATTGGAAAGGTTCATTGCATTTCATCCGTGATCAATCGATACTGGCAAAGGTTTCCCCAAATACTCAGTTCAAGACTGAGTCAGCAAGCCGTAGGTATTACATAGTGGACCGTGAGGAGCGGGACTCTACATAATAACCCACTGAGAAAATGTTTTGTCCTCAAAACTTAAGAAACAAAACTCACCTCCACTAGTATTGC